>CM032120.1:4992500-5592500 GCA_018894105.1 Jacaranda mimosifolia
AGAAGGCCGACAATGGAGCATGGTGGGCTTGGTAGTTCTGCTGCCAAAAGGTTTGGAACCAGAGGGATTTTGGTCGTAGCAACATGGGCAAGCTCAAGGTGGTCTCAATTTGAAGTTTCAAACGGCGGTGGTGGAGAAATTAGGATGGTGGCGTTGCGGTGGTGTTAGGGTAGAGCCGCCTATTCAAATGGCTAATTGACGGCCTAAACGGTGATGTTTTTCAAAATTGTTGGGGCATTTTTCTGGGCTCGGTGAGATGCACAAGATGGTGGTGGTGATCTTCATCTCCTACGGTGGTTTTTGGGTAGTTTGCTTAGAGTTAAATTCCAAACTCGTCTAGGCTATTTCTGGCTTGAAATTGGATCTCGATTCGATTGAATGTTAATTCAATTGATTTTTGCAATTTTAATTCAATGTTTATCGAATTAGGATTATTGAAATGTAATTTCGCTCGAGACGATGATTGATTTGTAAATATTGAACAAAATTGATTATAATTCTAAGTTTAATAAATTAAGAAAGATTGATTTAAAATTATACTCTTAGACTCGACAATATAGTATGTTGTGAATAAAATATAGTTAAGCTTAATCTGAAGATCGAAAATGGATTATCCAACTTGGGGTTGATAGACTTGTGCTCAACTAATGTAGGAACTTGGACCCTTGTTACGTAACTGTAAAGTAAGTGGAGTGATGAATGGAGTTTGTTAGGGGGGTAGTTTGAGGATTGAGTTGGCCCGAGCACGTAAAGTTAATAAGGGGGTTAGAACATTAAGACAATAAAATGGGCATAATTGGGCTCAAGTAAGTAAAGTCTTGTAATACTGAAACTATAATGTATCTGAAGAGTAACTAAGACCACATTTAATTGTCTTAAGCATTTAGCTATGAAACCAAGATTTCTAAGATTGTCATAATAACCATAAGTTTGATAAAGACATTAATCATATTTATACTTAAGATTTACAGGATTGATAAAATGATAACTCGAGTTATCTTATGACAATTCTAGGTTTGACTACGAAGCTAGGACCTGAGCATCTGTACAACTAGGGATTCTCTGCATTTGTTAGGTGAGTTTATATTAGCTTTCTTTCCTGGGGAAAGAACATATTAGTTATTATGCCTTGTCACTGGGTTCTGTTTGTATTGAGATTCAATGGTTGATGCTTGTTCATTCTATGCTATTCTTTGGCTCTTATGTTGAATCTGACAGCCTGTCTAAACTATTCTTCTGGTCTGAAATCTTTGAGCTGTTATTACCCCAAACTCTCTCGATCTTGCTTGATGTACTTCTTTTCTTATATATATATATATATATATATTAGTAAATATGTCACTCCTGCTTGACCAGCTCTTTGTTAGAAACTGTCGTTCACTTATGTTGTGTCGACCTTTGATTTGTTCATTGTTCTTGATAGTCCGGTTGCACTTTTCTTCTTCTTTACATATGATTCTTGAGCTGTGCTTATTTGAATTCCTGCCCATTTCGATCTGTTGAATTTCGAAACTGAATATCCTTTCCATAAAAGTTCTGGAAAAAGTAAAGTACTTGCAAGATTTATCGCACATCGCCCTCATAGTTCTTGATTTACGTTATTTTATTTGAAACATGGTGATTGTGTGTGAAATCTGAGAAATGGATTTTTAAGTATATTTTCCGTCATAGCCAAGATTGTTATTTGGAAATGAGTCTAATGTTGATTATTTAATTACCGTTTATCATGGTGAGTTGACGAGTTAATTGAAATGTTGTTAGACGTGTTATGTGATATTCATGATATTATTTGATACCCTTGGGGGTGGGCCTTAGGATGTGCTTTAGGAGATGGACCGGGTTTAATGGACCTATGGTGATTGATCTCCGGCTTATACCCTTTGAGTATATCTGGCTCCATGTCAGTTGGAGGTAGTTGGCTATGGGGAGAGAAGGCATACAGCTAGCCATGTCTACTAGTTTGGTTAACTATCCAAGCTAATCACTCAAAATTGGAGGGATAAGGCAGGAGAATCACCAACAACAGGTTTTGTGAAAATATCATTGATATATCATATATTTATTATTCTGTCTTAGTCGTTGTATTCTTTATCGGTGTTGTGCCAGTATATCTACTATAGCCATTATTGTTCTCAATTGATTTAGTATTCACTATTTTGTCATCATTCTGTAATCTCAAGTAGCGAGTTTGCTAGATCATTACTGATCTATTATCAACTACAGTGTTCTTATTCTCTGTTGATTCAGTACTTGTGAACCTATTACCACTCTGTGTATTTTGTGTTATTCATTGGTTAACTACACACTAAGTCATTTGGACTTACATTGTTTATGTTGTTTCCTTTTGTTCTTAACCTCAGATAAGAAAGAGCGACGAGGATAGACTTAACCATGAGACACATGTGGTAATAAGTCCAATGAATACAGTGATATGGATTGTAGCTTGATGAGTTACTGATGTGGATATGATAGGTAGGTTTGGAAATATCAAGTATTTCTATGATACTTTGGTGATAAGCTAAACTGTTGATGGATGGCACTTGAGGCAATTAAATATTTTTGAAAAATGTGTTTCTCTTATTTAGGAAACTAGTGGTATAGATTAGAGTAGCATCCCGAACAAGAGTCGGCACCTCTTGGCCGGGGCACTACAGTGTGAAATGCAATCCCAAATAAATCATCAATGCAATATCATGACCCCAAATAAATGAACTCCAAGCATTAACAATAAATTAAATAAATTTTGCAAATTAGAAAAATTAGAATAGCTGATACCATGTATTTAACAAAAAATCTATTAAAAATAATAACTAATTGCCAAACATGACGATAATGCTAATAAATATTGCGAAACCTCTCTTCTCAAAAACCTTCAACTCTAGCACTTATTAAAAGTTGTTCCACAACCTCATCATGGCTAGATTCTAAGTTTGGCAAAGGAAAATCCAAAAAATACGAGGAATGTGAGTAAAGGACACAGTGAATGCCCAAATGTGTGTAACATGAGTTTATGAAATGCTTTAATTAGAATCAATAAAATATAGGATAATCAAAGAAAATATGCTGACAATTTGTAAAAGTTCAGTGGAAATGAGCAATTGCCAGTTAGGCGACAAACAGTTATAAAGCAAGAATTATAGTTAACATGTTATGATTTCGACATTTAAATATCGATGAGCAATCCAATAGTTGTTGAAGTCAATCAACTTTATGACTCCCACCATGGTAGTTCTTATTGCTCTAGGTATGGCGCGACCTTACCAAACAATGTTGAATCTAGGTCCTCGGGAAAATTTACGACCCGCCTCAACCACAAATAGCTTCTATTGTAACTGTGGGGATTAGGACATGGGGGCTTAAGGTCCAACTGGCAAGCCGGCTGGTGGCCGGTGAAACCCCTCTCACACCCAAATCAAGTTGGATCCAACTATCAGTAATGGTAACAGTAGCAATAAAATTTCATCCATAGGTATTGATCATGGCATTTAACCATTAGTTCAAAAATGTAATTTTCACATATGTTGAGCTTTCAAACATAACTTTCTTTCAAAAAATGCTACTGTAAAGAAAAATTTTGTATGCAATAGTCTATACGTTTTTCTAGAAAAATGTCAAAAGCTTAAAAAAAAAAAAAAAGATTTTCTTACGTCATTTTTAATAGAAAGAAATATTTAATTTTTGGTATGTAGTGAAATATCTTTTTTCTAATACAGTGAAAAGTGGGAAAAAATAGTATCATTTGCTTTATATACAGCATATATCCTCATGCGTTTTGAAAAAATATACTAATATAATTATGCATATAAGATTTAGGGCGCTAACGACACTTATAAGTAGGATCAAGGATCGACCCTAGCGTTTTAAGTCCTAAAACACTTGCTGACACAAAAGTAATACTCAACTCAATTTACATTCCAATTTGATTATTAAATGCAATCTCAAATCCATCCAAGAAATCCAAACAACAATCTATGAAAATCTAAAAGCAATACTAACAAAAAAATTCTATTATATTATAGTGTACCAGGATAGAAGTTAGTACACTATTCATAGCGGTATATTTCCAATAATAAATATATTAATACCCTATTTAAATATTTAATGGGTGCATCAATTATCCAGAGTCAATATATATCATTGGCCTAGTTTTCTCCTTTCGTAAATATTCTAGTAATTCGCTCATAACTTTTTTTCTAGCTATCCGATTGACTCAATTCTTGTGGCATTAGAAAGCCAAGAAAGATTAACAAAAACATGTTGATGTCATAGTCTAGATCGACTATTATAAGGGAGAAAAATCGAGTTCAAGAGGCAGCAATAGTGCAAAAATATAACACCTTCAGTTTTTAGGAAATTTTTTGATATGACACCGTATTGTATTGAAGCTATAATTAACCTTTTCTACATGCCTTGGATGAAGGTGATTCCAAATCCTATAGAAATATATGAGATAGGTGTATGATTTATTTGTTGGAAACCTTTCTTGATTTAATTGAGAACTAATAGAAAAATGCATTACGTTGTTCTCATGCAAAATAAATAGGCGTTTTTCAGAGAAATATTTCTAACATGGCATATCAATGTATTTAATAAAATAAAATAGAAACTTTTGGGTTCTAATATTTTACTAGCTTATTCTAGACAAATTGAAGTTAATTTTCCAAAAGTTCATAAATTAAAACACTTCCATTATCATGGGTAGCAACTTACTCAAATTCAAGATAGTCTAGACTCGTCAAGCACTCAGATAGTTGTACTTGACAAGTTTTAGAAAAAACATAAATATAGGGCTCGAGCTTTTAATATTTTACAGCAATATTTTAAACACATCAATGTTTAATAAAAAATATTTTTAAGTTAAAATACTTTCATTTCAATGAGTAAATAAATTTCTAAAAAGAAACTATCCAAACTCGCCTCTCAATCTGGCAGGAAAATTTTAGGATTTTCATAAAATTGAAGACATATTTTTAAATGTGAAAAAGTCACTTGCACAGCAATTCGAATTTGACCTCCATAGTATGATTAACCTCTGGATTTGAAATCACTGCTTATATGCCCGGCATTGGCCAAAGTTCGTCGTTATTGAAAAATCGAAGAATGCTAAGATGCCCGTGAGTGAGGCTTATTTGGGCCAAAGAAAAAAGGTTCTTTATTTTTATTTTTTTTATGTTGATTATTTTGAACCCATTTAGTTTCATATAGAAAAAGTTTGACACAAAATTACTATAATTTGGTGCACAAACTGAGGGAGGGGAGGTGCACCACTGCACCGGGTGTGGGAAGGGGGTAGGTGGGATAGGGTTTTATTTTTTTAAATATATATATATATATATCTTTTTTTAATTAATAATAATTTAATTAACATATATATATGATTTTTTATTTATTGTGTTTTGAACTAATTAAATAATAAATTTATAAGTTTATTTTAGACAGATTTATTAGTTGAATAAATATTTTAAATATTTTTTAATTTAGATATGATTATTATTTTAATAAATAATATAATTAAATTTAAAAAATATATTTTTTAATTAATAAATAATATAAGTTAAAAATACATATATTAATTTTTTTATTTTTTAATTGATAAATAAAACTAATTAAATTGTAAATATGTTTATAATTTTAATATTATTAAGTATATAATTAAAATTATATTTTTAGATGATAGATTTAAATTTTTATCTTTTTAATTTTTAGTTTACTCTATTTTTAATTAATAAAAATGTTTAATTAATTTATTTTAGATATCATTATTATTTTGTAATTTTAAAAATTATTAAAAATATATATCATGATAGATTTAATTTATTTTAATTTTTTACTTGTTTTAATTATTAATTAAATTTAATTTAATTTAATTAAAATATTATATATATATATATTACTGTTTTAATATTATTAGATTATTTTAATAATATAAATTTATATTTAACATAATTTAATATGTTATATTTTAATGATATAAGTTTAATTAAATTATTTTAGATATGCTTATTATTTTTAATATTATTGAATATATTGTTTCAATTATTAAAATTATATGTTCCAAGATGATAGATTTGATTTATATTTTAATTTTTCTTACTTATTAAATTCATTTGAATATAATTAAATTATCTTAAATACATTTACTATATTAAATTCACCCTGTATTCTTCTTTGTTTTCTTACATTTAAGACTTCAAACAAAAAAATAATAACAAATAAACCCTTAATTAATTAAAAAATCTTACAATACCACCCCTAAGGGTATTTTTGTCCACTAAACAAAGTCAAACCGGGTCAAAAAGGAGTCAATGACCCTAAGGGCATTTTTGAAATTTCACCCTAATTTTTTTTAATGGTGTTTGGTCAAATCCTAACATTGACTAACGGTTGGGTTAAAATATTGGACGGCGACAAAGTTTAGGGAGTAAATATAATTTTCAAAACAATGAGGGTTTTTTGGTAACTACGCCAAACCTCAAGGGGTGGATGTAATTGACCCTAAATAAAAAAGAAAATAATGTGAAGACAATTAAATTAAGCTCATTAGGTAACTTCTATTTTATTTAATTGAGAAAACGTGATCTGGGTTTAGTCGAAGAGAAGACTTGCAAAATAACCAAAATATCTTTTTTAACTTCAATGATATTAAGATAAAGAGATAAAGATAAGTAAATATTAAAAGAATAATTTTCTTTATCTTTCAAGAGCTAAAATTAAAAAAGCTTTTTCTACTATAAATATTGTCAAAAACAGTCTCAGAAAAGCCCTAGGCCTTAGGGGACTTGCGAAACAACTAAAATATGTTTTTATTTTTTTTCATTTTACTCCAGTGAAATTAAGACAAAGAGATTAAGGTAAGTGAATATTTTAAAAAATTGAATTTTCCTTTGTCTTTGGATAGCTACAACTCAAAAAATAATTTCTGTTATCAATATTGTTAAGAACAGTCTTTAAGATAAAATTCTAGCATTTGTTTAGTTACTTATATGTAGAAAGATACCACTAAAAGTTTTGAATTTGATTATTGATAAACTTTATAATATAAAAAAGTATTATGTTCAACTTTGATGAAAATAAGCATTCAAATCGTGAATTATAAAGTTTATGTTCCCGCCTTCATGTTCTCATTTATGGATCTGATGATCACTAATTGTAGAAAGAAAAATGTGTTTGAATATAATATGGAGAAGGAGACTTAATAAGTTAGGTGCTCTACAAGCATTAGAATTGTCGAAAATTCTATCTTTATCTACATATTTACGTATTTGTTATTATTGATTTCAACTTTTTTTTTCAGCTTTGAATAAGATTTCAAAGTAGTTCTACTAAATAATATTTAATTATTCCTAAATAATTGACTAATGTCAATTAACTAAGGTTTATAATAACAAGAAAAGTACAGGCCACCACACCCCTCCCCTCTTAAAAAGAATTTGGTCTCCAAATTCTATCATAAGTTTGCAAAGAGCTTTGAGTGATATGTCTAGATTTCCCCCTCGTTTTTTATGGTCCCATTTAAAAAAAATTATCAATAGAATCTCTTTTTTGCATATTTTTTGTATTTTTTGATCTAGGACTTGGACTAGTCGCTCTCATTGAGTGATATGTTAAGGATCCTAGTGATACTTTTATAGTTGTAACGCATAGAATACATTATGTATTCCCACAAAGTTTGACGGTAAAATAAGTCAATAAGCTACTACTCCAATTTTTTCCACTATTCCAAAAGGGTCTACATACCAAGGGCTTAACTTTCATCCTTTTCCAATCCCTTACAAATTCCTTCCTAGATTGCACTTTAAGAATTACAATATCCCTGACATTAAGTTTCAAATATCTTGGCTTATTATCTAGCTCTTATGTCGGCTTTGCTAGCTTTTAACTTTTCTTGATCTAGTGAATTTTATCATGACTTATTGTACTATTTTAGGTCCTATTGCTTTTTGGTGCCCAATTACTATTAGAGCATATACTCATCCAAATCCTGAATAACCATATCAATCTTTTAAAATTGTTGCAATCTTAACATAAGATAGCTTTGACCTATTATCTGCCCTTAAATTAAATCACTTTATTAATGACAAATGGGATTCTTGATTTTTTATTGTTCAAAGCCAATGCTAAATATAAACGTAGTGTACCATAAATCTCCATCTTCTACTGATTAAGGTTGGTTGTGGTGCCCCACTTAGGGTAATCTCTAAGCTAAGGTGTCACCATTTCAAACTTAATTCATAATTCAAGAGATATCCAAAAAAATAAAGCCAAAATATAGCCAAACTCAAAAGATGGTCATAACTATTACGCAAAAGATCATTTCATAGAGTACCATATGTACATACCAAAGTCTTAGGTTCACACTTAAGCATTACATAGCGATCTCTAGTCTAAGTGTCATGATTAGGTGTAGTCTATTTGTACATACATAATACCTAATCTATTACAAAACATAAAACTTTCCTCAGGCCAGCCTTAAGTCCTTAGTCTTCATCCAGTCCTATCTGAGAAAAGAATAAGGGATAACAAAAAGGGTAAGTACTAAGGACTTAGTGAGGGGGAAAAATGTAACAATAGACAAAGAAAAACTATCTAGAGTACCTCAATTAATAACAGATTCAGCAATACTCAAGACTTTGTGAGGAGTAATAATGTAACATAGCACATGTGATATCAAATTTATAAGATTGTTGGCAACTCCATCCTTATTACTCCCAAAACATAACAAAAATGGTAGCAAACGGTGTACAGAGTGCAAAATCATAACTAATTTCCCTTATTACTCTGTTCCCAAGCACTCGGCTCGGTACCTAAGCACTTGGCTCAGTCAGTGGCATGGCCGGTCCACATACTAGATCCTGCTACTTACAAGACAGCTACCTCCAACTATCGACAAGTCAGGATCTTAGGTGGGCACTAGCTGGGAGACCAGCCACCATCGGTCCGTGTTGCCCAGTCATCTTTCTGGCCCGCGATGTGCCATTGGGTCATAAACCCTCCCCGCCCCCCAAGACCGTCCTCAATGTGACTTAACATTGTGCCAACAAATAATACATATTTAAATAACCGATCAAAAGCATATATGTGAAATCAAACATAACAGTTCAATCTATAAACATTGGCTAGCAAGGCCATATAAATGGTATAGAGAATGATTTAGCTATAAGCATGAAATGGAATTAGTCGGCAAGACCCACAATATCAATACGAGTCAAGGAAGCCGACAAGGTTGTAGGGTATATATGACCAATAACAAATATCGCAATAGATGTTTTGGGCACTAGAACGAGTACAATTAAGTACAACGAATAGGTATAGAGAACATGAACAACGAAGATAGTTCATTACTCAGAAAAACAGATAGGTTGTTTGCAGTTAATACAATATTTTAAGGCTTGATTCCAAAAATATCGTAAGGTAACATGCTAATTGCACCATTAACATTATAATGCCTACAAAATTATATTTTCTCCGATTAATGAATCAATTCAAATTCCTATATCATATTAGTCCTTGCAACATTACACAAAGTCGATTAAAATTACAATGATCAAATCTAACTATTGATAAACCAATCTTAACAATTAAGTCTCATATACATGAAATTAGGGTTTTAATTACCTAATTTAGCTTAATTAATCAGGATTTACATATTATATTACAAATTCGGGTCCACTAAGCTATATATATCCAAGCATGCATTCACTTCTCGGTCTAATTCATGTTCTTCCATGTACTTTAAGATACAAGAATTGGTAAAATCAACAAGAATAATACAAGTTATGGGTATTAACCCCAATTCCAACTATTTTTATCAAATCTTAGTTTCAAAACTCAATCACCATAAACCAATGCCACACATATGACCACCGTGATGAGATGAGAAATCTTTCTCAGGGCCACCAGCGCACTGCCACTGTCGTCTGCCGTCCCCCGCCGCCGAAGTTGTTAACCACCGCCACCAACTGGTATGTCTTGGCAAGTACAGTGGAACGCCCAAGTTAATTTTTGATTTTGTTGTGGAATTGAGTGCCAATTGAAGCTCCGATGCTATAGTGCCACCACATCCACCGCTGCAATTCTTGACCAAATTCTGCCATTGTCGATGGTCAAAACTAGAAATTGAGGATGCCAAGTTGTTCCTCGAGTTGAACTCTACAAGAACCAACCTCCAAACTCCAGCCTCCGCCACCCAAACCACCACACCCGTCAACTTCACCACAACCCAAATTTCCAGCTCAATATTTCAAAATTTGTACAATTAGATTTTTTTGTTTTGACCCCCCAAACTTTTTTTCATTTTTTAAAATAATAATAATAATAATAATAATAATAATAATAATAATAATAATAATAATAATAATTATTATTATTATTATTATTATTATTATTATTATTATTATTATTATTATTTAAATTTTCAGCTATTAAATTTTTTTAGGGGTGTTACAATCCTCCCCCTCTTAAAAAAAATCTGGTCCCTAGATTCTTACCTGACCACTAGAAAAGTTGGGATACTGTTGGCGTATGAAATCTTCTTGTTCCCAAGTCGCCTCTTCGATGTTGTGATTGTGCCATAATATTTTTACTTGGGGAATCCTCTGATTCTTAAGTTCTCAAAAAATTTTATCCGAGATTCAAATAGGTTGCTCTTCGTAGGCCAGGTTACTTTCCAACGGTATATCTTCATGTGAAATGACGTGAGAAGGATCAGGCTAATATTTTCAAAGTTGTGATACATAAATATCATGTATTCCCGTCCAGCCTTGGGTTAGTAGTAAACGGTAAGCTACTAGTCCGATTCTTTCATATATCTCACAAGGACCAACATATTTCAGACTAAGCTTTTCGCCTTTTCCAATCTTTCGAACACCTTTTCTTGGGGATACCTTAAGAAATGCTTGGTCACCAACTTCGAATTCTAAATCTTTTCTCCACTTATCTGCATAACTTTTCTGCCGATCTTAGGCTAGTTTCATTCTTTGTTTGATTGTCTGCGCCTTCTCAATAGTCTCCTGATTAATTCTGGCCTAAAGTTCCCAAGGACTTATCGGCGTTGCTTCTGTGTTCTTCAAGGTCCTAATGTAATGGGGATCAACACTTTCTACCCCATAATGCTTCATACGAGGCCATCTAGATAATAGATTGGTAGTCGTTATTGTAAGAAAATTCTATCAAAGGAAGGTTTCGGTTCCAGCTCCTACTAAAATCCAAAATACAAACCTATAGCATATCCTTCAATATCCGAATAACCCTTTCTAATTATCCATCTGATTGAGGATGAGCTATAGAATTGAATTGCAACCTCATTCCCAGGTGTTCTTGCAGACTTTTCCAAAGTCTCGAGGTGAACTTTGGATCTCAATTTGACATAATACTAGTTGGGATTCCGTGCAATCTGACGATTTCCTTAATGCATAACTCTGCCAGTTTCTCAACCCCATAAAGTGTTCCAACTGACAGAAAATGAGCAAACTTGGTTAATCGGTTTACTATCACCTAGACACTGTCATAACTTTCTCTAGCTATTAGTAGTCCTGTTACAAAATCCATAGTACCCTACTCCCATTTCCAATTAGGGATCGGAAGTGGTTGTAGCAAGCCTGACAGTCGCTAATATTCTACTTTTACTAACTAGCAGGTTAAGCATTTCTGCACATATTCTGCGACATATCTTTTCATTCTGTTCCACCAGAATTGCTTCTTCAAATCTCGATATATCTTCGTACCTCCCGGATTTATCATATATCTTGCCTTGTGTACCTCTTCCAATAATCTTTCTGTCATCCCTTCAGGCACACATATTCTCTTACGGATAAAAGAGTACCCTGACTGCCAGTACTAAACTCAGACTCTTCAGAACTCCCGACTGTTTCTTTTCATTTCAATACCTAACTATCATTAGCTTGAGCTCATCGTATTTCATCATACAACTCGTTCTGCGCGTTTACTCCTACAATCTAAGCTCGTTATTTCATTCTTAATGCGACATCGGCCCTTAGAGTTTTTAATGCTCTTGTTCCCAATATTTGGGCTATTCCGGCCTTTTAGCTCAAAGCATCAACCACTACATTTGCCGTCCCTGGGTGGTAGATGGTAGAGAAATCATAATCCTCCAGAAATTCCATCCACATTCACTGTCTTATGTTCAAATCTTTCTGTGAATACAAATACTTGAGACTTTTATGGTCTGTGTATACTTCGAATGTGGCCCCATAAGATAATTTTTCCACTTTGTCAATGCAAAAATTACTATAGCTAGCTCCAGGTCATGAGTTGGGTAATCTCCTCATTTGGTTTCAATTTTTTGGATGCATAGGCGATACCTCGGCCCTTCTGCATTAATACACAACCAAACCTTCCTTTAAAAGCATCTGTATACACAACGAATCCTTCTAATCCATTTGGAAGGGCTAAAATTAGAGCTGAAGCCAATCTATTCTTCAACTCTTGGAACCTCTTCTCATAATCCTCGTTCCAGTCAAATAGTTGATCCATCTGGGTCAACTTAGTCAGCAAGCCAGTTATCTTAGAAAAATCTTGTAAAACCTTTGATAGTAGCCAGTAGGTCCTAAAAAGCTACGGACTTCTGTTATATTTTTAGGTCTTTTCTAGTTGACTATTGCCTCTATTTAGAGGGATCGATCTTTATCTTATCTTGGGATATGATGTGTCCAAGAAATGTCACTTTCTCTATCCAAAATTCACACTTACTGAACTTTGCATACAACTTATGTTCCCTCAAAGTTCTTAAAACCATGTGTAAGTGCTTTGCATGGTCTTCTCTAGTTTTCGAATACACCAAAATGTTGTCAATAAAGGTGACCACAAATTGGTCCAAATATGCTCAAAAAATTTGGTGCATCAAATCCATAAATGTTGCTGGGGCATTAGTTACACCGAACGACATTACTACAAATTTAAAATGACCATATCAAAAATTAAACGTAGTCTTCGGGGTATCTTCTTCCCTAATTTTCTGCTGACAATACCCCTATCTCAAATCTAATTTCAAGAAGACCATAGATTCCTATAAAAGGTCAAATAATTCTTCCACATGCAGCAAGGGGTATTTATTCCTGATAGTGACTTTATACAACTCTCTATAGTCAATGCACATCCTCAAGGATCCATCTTTCTTTTCGACAAACAACACCGGGGCTTCCCAAGGAGAAGTGTTGAGCCTTATGAATTTATTTTCCAATAGTTCTTGGAGTTGGTCCTTCAGCTCCTTAAGTTTTGTAGGCACCATTCGATAGGGAGTTTTAGAAAAAGGCGTAGCACTAGGAAGAGTGTGGATGACAAACTCTATTTCTCTATCAGGTGGTAATGAATCCAACTCTTCCATAAATACTTTTGGATAATTAGCCACTATTTCCACTTCTTTGATTTTGGCTGTGTCTCGGGGTTTATTGATAAGGTATGCTAATAATCCTTGTCCTCATTCCCTTAGAATTTTTCTGGCCACTACTGCAGATATAATTAGTATCGAGGAGTAGTATCTGCAGAATGATATGTCGATATTGATACCTTATCTCCGAGAGTGATGCACTTAGTATAACAATTTATTTGTGCCTAATGTTGATATAGCCAATCCATTCCAAGTATCAAATTATATTCTTGAATGGGCATTTCTATAAGATCGGTTGGGTATTCACCATTCCTAATCATAACTGGGCAAGCCCGATACGTGGTGTTTGTTATTAACCCTATTCCTAAAAGTGTCTGTACCTCTATTTGATAAGCTATGGTTTTAGGTTGCATATTCAACTTATAAGAGAAAGATGTAGATATAAAAGAAAGAGTAGGATCTGGTACTTCTTCTTCAGTCAAAGCATATGCACGAGCTCAAACTTTTGGTATTTTGTTGGCTCCTGCCACCTATTTCCCTTTTCCTATAGGTGCCGGGTTCTTCTGGTTGGGGCAATCTCTGACGCAATGTTGGTCGCTATCACATCCCACACATTTACCTTGCTTTTTCCAACACTCAAATTCCTCATGGCAAAATCCTCCACAAAACCCTCATTTCTTCAGTGGCATTCCTCGAGCTAAATCTATAGTCCAATTGGCCTAATATGTTCATTGACTGGCACCCCAATCTATAATTTTGATAGTTCTTTTCTAGGGTTACTCGGTCCACTAGGGTGCATTCTTTGTTTTTTACCCTTATCTTCAATTTTTTGAATTCCCTGAAATTTTGACTCCAACTGCAGTGCTTTACTTATGGCTCGATTAGAACTTGGCAAATCACATATGGGAAGGTCTCATCTGAGTGTCGGCCATAATCCTTTCATAAATTTACTAGTCTGTCGGTCTTCATCCATAAGTATGTAGGGTGCATACTTGATTAATCGGTTGAAAGTGGCCTTATACTAGCTGACTGACTGATAAGATTCCCTATATCAAATTCATTAATTCTCTTTGCTTTGCATGTTTGGCTACCAACGGTACATACTTGTCCATGAATTCCCTGGTAAAGTTTTCCCAAGTTCGATGAATTCCTTCTGTAGTCCATCTATGGTCTATCATTTTCTACCAGCTGCGTGCAAGGCCTCCTAATATGAATGTAGCATCGCAAACATTTTGCTCATCTAGGTAACCTAAAGTTTCAAATATATTCTCCAAGTCCTCAATCCACTTTTTGGCCTTCCTGTCATTCAGTTCCCTTAAGAATGTCGAGGGTTGGAAGCAAAGAAACCATTTTAACGCCCGATCTTCATTGAACTCTTCAGCATTTCTTGCTTCACCACCCTGACTCTACTATTGACCAAATTGCATAAATCTTTGTTCCCCTTGGTACCTAGGTCTACTGGTTGACCTGTAGTTGGTTGATCAATTACAGGGGTTTATGTGATTTCTTCCTCTAGCAGTGGTTGCTAGAAGGTCGGTCCTCCCTACCTAGGAACATTCTATATGTGGCTAGTCTACTGGGCGGTCTTCCTCACCAGTCTGCTCGAGCTGGAACAGGTATAGATGAAACCTCGTGTGATGCCATTCTTATGAGTTTGATTAGATCTAAGATATTTTTTAATCTGCAAATTATTAGGTTGTACAACAAGGTCTAAAGTTATCATCAATGCTTTTAGATCTCTTAAACCTGCGTAAAAGTATTTAACAAAGTTAAGTAAATTTATTATAATAGAATTCTATTTATTCAATGATCAATGATAAAACTTCATTAACATTTCGAGTTAGCATTAGCAGGCGAGGTCAAAATTTGCTAAGCTAACTATACGCTTAATGGTGGATAAAGTGACGGGGTTTGTGTTAGGGCATTACCCCATAAGTCTGGCTAAGCTTAGCCCTATCTATCTAATCTTACGACCGGATGCTAATACTATAACATACATACATATTTACATGTACAACTACACCTACAAGGACCTCTGACCCTAATCTTCCACATCGATAATGTCAGATTCTATATTTTCATCTTCATCCTTCTGTTCTTCCCCATTCAATTCTACGTCCATCTCATCATTTTCCTCTCCAAATTCTTGAAATTCATCTTCCATAATAATTTATGGCGGTACCTCAGCCAGGGGTTCTGTACAGGATCCTCCTTAGGTACTTCCTCGATATGGATACCCTATTTGTGATCCAGCTCTAGAGAAGGATGAACTCCAGAGGGTCTGGCTTCTGATGCTATACCAACTCCTATGATTTGGTCTATGGAACTTCCATAATGTGCTATCATTATTCTGACTTTATCCATAATCATATGTGTCATATTAACAATCTTTCGATGGTCCGACTCCAAAGTCCTAAAGGTTTCCTCAATCTGAGCATGTACCACGTGGAGTTTCTCAATCTGTCCTTTAGTTATTTTTACTTTTTCACTTTTCCGCTCCAGTTCGTCCATAAGCCTTTCCACAGTGGAACTCCTAACATGTACCATCAGTTTCAAATGATATGTCTCCACTCTCATTTCCCTCAATGCCTAATGATAAAGTCATTCCTCATGGAGTTGGCATAGTTCCAGTAAGCTTTCTTTTTCTTGTTTTAAAACCTTATTCCTTTCTTCTAAAGATTCCTTGCTTTCCTTATTCATAGGTTCTTTTCCTTCTCTATGTTCGCCTGTCATCATGCAATATATAAAGTTTTTTCATCAAGACCGTTCTAATCAAGTTCATTTTCAATTTTTTTAATCACATGAAAGTTTTTAACCATACATAAGATACCCAAAGTTGAACTCTCGATCTAAAGTCTAATGCTCGATTTTTGAGAGCAAAGATTACTGTCTGGTCAGCAGTCCCAGGTATAATCTCCTACCTCATAATATCGAACACGATACCCAAGAGTTCATTTCTTAACTAACCTTATATCCTGGAGGTTACTTTCGAATCCCATTGATACTCATTTGCCTAGGTCATCGACAAACCTAGGCTTTATACCACTTGTGTGGCGCCCCACCTAAGGTAGTCCCTAAGCTAAAGTGCCACCAGCTCAAACTTAATTCAAAATTCAAGGGATATACAAAAAAAGAATAAAGCCACAATACAACCAAACTCAAAAGACGGCTGTAATACATTACCTAAAAGATCATTTCATAGAGTACCATATGTACAAACCAAAGTCTTAGGTTCACACTTGCGCATTACATAACAATCTCCAGTCTGAGAGTCATGATTAGGTCTGGTCTATATGTACATACATAACACCTAATCTATTACAAAACATAAAACTTTCCTCGAGCCAGCCTCAAGCCCTCAATCTTCATCTAGTCCTGTCTAGGAAAATAATAAGGGATAACAAAAGGGATAAGTTGTAAGGACTTAGTGAAGAGGGAAAAAGTGACAATATACAAAGAAAAACTGTCGAGAGTACCGCAATTAAAAATAGGTTTAGAAATAATCAAGACTTTATGAAGAGTAATAATGTGACATAGCACATGTGATATCAAATTTATTAGACTGTTGGTAACTCTGATCTTACTACTCCCAAAACATAACAAAAACAGTAACAAATGGTGTACAAAGTACAAAATCATAATAGATTTCCGTTATTACTCCGTCCCTAAGCACTTAGCTCGATCAGTGGCATGGCCAGTCCACATGCCAAATCCCACCACTTACTAAACAGCTACCTTCAGCTATTCGCAAGTCAGGATCTTTGGTGGGTGCTAGCTGGGAAACCAGCCACCATCGACCCATGCCGCCCCGTCGTCTTTTTGGACCTAGTCCTAGGCACAACCTAACCCATGGCATCCCATCAGGTGGTAAACCCCCAAGATCGTTCTCAAGGTGACTTAACATTATGCCAATAGATAATACATATTCAAATAACTAATCAAAAGCATATATGTGAAATCAAACATAACAGTTCAATATATAAACATTGGTCGACAAAGCCATATAAGTAGTATACAAAACGATTTAGTCAGAAGCATGAAATGAAATTAGTTGGCAAGACCCACAATATCAATATGAGTAAGGGAAGCCAACAAGGATGTAGGGTATATGGAATCGATAACAAATATCACAATAGATGTTCTAGGCACCAGAACGAGTATAATCAAGTACAACAAATAGGCACACAGAACTTGAACAACGAAGATAATTCATTTCCCAGAAGAACATATAGGTTAAACCCCTACCTTAACTTCTACAGATAAAGTTATCCTTGTCCTACTATCCATCGAATTCTGGCTCCT
The DNA here is from genome assembly GCA_018894105.1 of Jacaranda mimosifolia. NCBI lineage: Eukaryota > Viridiplantae > Streptophyta > Magnoliopsida > Lamiales > Bignoniaceae > Jacaranda > Jacaranda mimosifolia. The sequence continues at coordinate 5,010,148 of CM032120.1, forward strand.
CACCACCTATTCAAATGAATGCACTTAGCATCAAAATGCTTGTTTTGACCTTTTAAACAATACTTAAGCCATTTATATTCTAATATCAGTTGTTTGTTGTTAATACAATATTTCAAAGCTCGATTCCGAAAATATTATAGGGTAACATGCTAATGATGGCATTAACGTTATAATACCTACGAGGTTATATTTGCTCCGATTAATGAATCAATTTAGATTCCTATATCATATTAGTCCTTGCAACGTTACACAATGTCGATTAATATTACAATGATCAAATCTAACCATTGATAAACTAATCTTAACAATTAAGTCTCATAGAAATAAAATTAGGGTTTTAATTAATCAATATTTACATATTATATTACAAATTCGGGTCGAATAAGCTTTATATATCCAAGCATGCATTCACTTCTTGGTCTAATTCATGTTCTTCCATGTATTTTAAAATATAAGAATTTGAAAAATCAACAAGAACAATACAAGTTAATGGGTATTAACCCCAATTCCAACTATTTTTACCAAATCTTAGTTTTGAAACTTAATCACCATAAACAAATATCACACTCACGACCACCACCATATGGTGAGAAATCTGTCTTAGGGTCGTTGCGGCACCACCACTGCCAGAATTGCTAACCACCACCACCAACCAATGCGTCTCGGTAAGTATAGTGGAATGCCTTAGTCAATTTCTGATTTTGCTGCCGAATTGAGTGTCAATTGAAACTCAGATGCTACAGTGCCACCACATCTGTCTCCACAATTCTTGACCAACTTTCACTGTTGTCGGTGGTCAAAAATTGAAATTGAGGATGCCAAACTGTTTCTTGAGTTGAACTCTATAAGAATCACCCTCCAAACTCCAACCTCCACCACCCAAACCACTGCACCCATCAACTCCGCCGTGGAACAAATTTCCAGCTCAATTTTTTGGTGCTTTGTTGGTCAATTCTAGATACATGTGGTATGGTTGTGACCGTCGTGACGAGATGAAGAAAATGGTAGGTTATGTTTGAGGTGTCGCCTTTGCAAGAATAAAATCACTGGAGAAAGAAAAATGGGTGTGCTGGCAGGAATAGAAGAAAAATGACGAGGGAGGATAGTATTTAAAGTGTAATTTTTAGAATTTCCAGATTAACCCCCAAAACTTATCTCAATTTTTAATTGGACCCCCAAAAGTTCAATCAATTATTCAATTTAACCCTAAGCTTATTAATTAGTGCCACAAATTGACCTAGTTGACCTAAAATATTCATAAATTGGCCCCCAGAACTTTCAAAATTCATACAATTAGGTTTTTTCCTATTTACGTTTTGACCCCCAAACTTTTTTCTTTTCTTTTCTTTTTTTTTTTACAAAATAATCACAACAATGACAACAACAACAACAACAACAACAACAACAACAACAACAATAATATTATTAATATTATTGTTGTTGTTGTTGTTGTTCTTCTTCTTCTTCTTCTTACAACAACAACAACAACAACAACAACAACAATAATAATAATATTATTAATATTATTGTTGTTGTTATTGTCTTTTTCTTCTTGTGCTTGTTCTTCTTCTTTTTCTTCTTTTCTTCTTCTTCATGAATTTTTTTTATCTCAAAATAAAAGTCCCATCACCACAGAAGATAGAGTGAAGATATTTATGTTTATCAAACTCTTGACAATATGTTTGTAGAGTATGCCCAAAGTATTCCGTAATTACCTTGTGGATGTCAAATGACATAGAATTAGCTAGATTTTAAACAACCATTTCCTGTTTCTACTCCATCCTTGGTATTAATTGATGGTTTAACTGGTAAAAGTGAATGCTAGAAAAAAACAAGAAAGGAGCTGTGGGCTAAAATTTTAGCTCAGGAATATTCTAATTAACATATAAGATATTTTAGCAACTCTTTCATTAGCAATAGTGTCTAAACAACTTTGCTTCAGACTACAAGAAGCGGGAGTGTAAATGATGTGTTTCTAGTTTACAAAATGATGTTATTAAAAAGAGTCATTTTTGGACATTTTTCTACTGGTAGTAGCTCCTGTATATTTCTAGTTTATGTATTTCTTGCACTCTCTGGCTACATATCTAATAACCATTCCCCGAATTTTTCACCCATCTTAGTATTTACTTGAATTCTGTAAGTGTTCAGTTTTAGAAGATCAGATCTACCATAAAACTATAGTGATCATCTGATGGAATATATAATTCCATGTTCGCTGAAAACATATAGCCCATTTGTTCGTATGTTCTCTTTTGTCATTTGATCCATTTCTGAGGGCCTCAAGAATGTCCCCATGCATACCATATGCAGCTAACTATGGTTCTATAACGCAAATCCTTTTCAGCTATGTGCTCAAACAAACTGCTAACCATTTTAAGTTTTTCCATTGTTACATAACTCTCTGCAATGTACCTCATCGTCTAACTCCAGTATGCCAAGTGACCACTACAGCTTTTCTAAGAATTTGATTCCATTATTAGAAGTATGCAACTTAAGAAGACAACTACGGATAGATAAGATAGCCATCTATCTATGTTTGTTTCTTAGTATAGACAATCTCTTCTGCAGAGGATATTTCTCATTTTTCATCCTCAATTTGTCCACGTAATAAACAGTTTTCTTCAGCATTTCCATAACCTCTTGGCTATGATGGCCAAAAGCTTTTTCTTGGACTTTTAAAACCTTCTTGAGCAATTCCACCAGCTCACTGCCATCCTTCTCTAGCGGGGTTCAAATGGACACCAAACAGTCAAGAGGCTCTCTTGTTCAATCACAATTTATAAGTCAAATTAGATAACTGATGTACAAGAAATTATTCAAACAAGAAAAATACCATAAGCTACCGAAAGATTAAAGTTGACAACTTCAGTTGGTCAAAGTACTTGAAGTACACCAAGCTTTGGGAGGGATTTGATAGTAAAGGCCTATACAAATTAGAATGTCATATTTTGGAAAATGAACTCTTGATAAGAAAAATATTTCCCATAATGGCAAGTCTACAATGCGAGAGAATTCGGTGCAGGAAAAGTGTGCTCACTTCATTAATTGTCATCAAAATATATACAAGTGTGTTGGCCATTAATTGTGGCTTAACAATATAACTGAATATAGTTGAGAAAACCCTAACTACCACTAAAATAGAAAGTTAACAAATAAATTGACTAAGCTATCTATTTATTTACAATTTTTTGATTCAACTCTAATACCCCCCCTTCAAGGTGGCTTGTGTAAGTTTCTTATAGCCAACTTGGACATGATTGTCAAGAGAGATTGAGTAGGAAAGGCCTTGGTCAGCATGTTAGCCAGCTAGTTGCCTGAACGGAAGGGGAGAAGTTTGATGATGCCGGCAAAAGCTTTATCTCAGATGAAGTGATAATCTACCTCTATGTGTTTAGTTCTCTCGTGGAAAATGGGGTTGTTGGCAATGTGAATAGCGGAGAGGTTGTCACAGAATATGATGGCCGATTGTGAAGACTTGATTTGGAGATCATGCAGGAGCTGTTGGAACCATAATAATTTAGAGGTGGCGGTGGCAATGGCCTGATATTCGGCTTTGGCGGAGGATCGGGAGATTGTGGTCTACTTCTTTGATTTCCATCAGATAAGAGAATCTCCAAGTAGAACATAGTAGTCGAATGTAGATTTTCTAGAGTCAAGACATAATGCTTAGTCTGCATCCAAAAAAACACGAAATTGTGTGGAAAGTTTGGATGACATGAAGATGCCTTGGCCTAGTGTGGCTTTAAGATACCGAAGAAGGTGGTGAATAGCTTGTAAGTGAGTTGCCTGAGGGTTGGCAGTGTACTGACTTAGTTTGTGCACTGGGAATGTGATGTCGGGTCTGGTTATTATCAGGTACAATAGGCGGCCAATGAGACAACAAAACTGTGATTGATCCAAGAGTGGCCCACCATCTGTTGAGTTTAGTCGAGATTTTGGGTCGAGTGGGCATGATGCTGGCTTTGCTGCAAGAAAATTAATATCTTGGGGAAGTTGAACGGTATACTGTCGTTGGGACAAGTAAATGCCAAAGCTGGACTGAGCAACATCCAAACCAAGGAAATATTTCAGATTACCCAATTCCCTAAGCTTAAAACTTTTGTGCAGAAGCTGTTTGACTTTGTTAACGGATGCTAAGGAAGGGCCAGCAAGAATTATATCATCTACGTAGACAAGAAGTACCACAAAGTCAGCTCTAGAACCAAGAGTGAAGAGGTTGTAATCTGATGTTGAATGTTTGAAACCTAGCTAATTAAGAACATATGAGAGTTTGGAATACCACTGGCATAAGGCTTGCTTAAGGTCGTATAATGACTTGTTTAACCTGTATGCTAGCTTGGGAATGTGTGTGTTTTTTGTACAAGTAAGGGAGTAACCAGGGGCAATTCTATATAAATTTCTTCAAATAGATCACCATTTAAAAAGGCATTATGAACATCCAATTGAAATATGTGCCAGTTGTTTTAAGTAGCCAAGGCCTTCCACTAGCAAGTTTGGCAACTGGAGAGAAAGTATCTAGAAAATCAACTCTTTCTTGTTGAGTGTATCCCTTGGCTACAAGGCGAGCTGTATGCCTTGCGACTAAGCCGTTTGAATTAAATTTGATCTTATAGATCCATCGGCAACCTATGGTGTGTTTTATGGGAGGAAGAGAGACTATGGTCCATGTTTTACTTGCCTCTAGGGCCTGAATTTCATCCTGCATTGCTTGTTGCCACTTAAGAAATTTTGATGCTTGATGGAAGTATTGGGGTTCAGATAGAGATGACACATTAAACATGAAAGCTTGATGTGAAGAAGAGAAGTGGTTGTACGCTAGTTGGTTAGAAATAAGGTAGAGGACTTGTGGATCTTGAGTGGAGGACATGTTACAGTGGTAATCCTGTAAATATGTAGGGGGCTTACTAACTCTTAAGGATTTTCTTGCAGGAATGTTATGTTGTTCTTCAGATTAATGCTATAAGCTATAGTAGTGGGTGGCTGAGAATTTTAAGGGAGGTCAGTACTAGGGATTGGAAGAACAAGGTTAGGGAAAGGATCTATGATAGGGTCAGTGTGAGGATGATCTTTGAATGGAAATATGTTCTCATGGAAGTGGACATTTCTAGAGATGATAACTTCTTTGGTGGTTATATTATACAATTTGTATCCTTTGGTTGTAGGAGGGTAACCAATGAAGACATATGGTTTAGCTCTTGGGGAGAATTTACGCCGGTGTGACTGAAGTGTTGAGGCATATGCTAGACAATTGAAAAGTTTGAGATATGAGTAATCAAATTCGGTATTGTATAGAACCTCATATGGACTTTTATTTTGAAGGAGAGTAGAAGGGGTATGGTTTATAAGTTAAGTAGCTATTAGGATACATTCATTCCAAAGAGTTATGGGAAGGTATGATTGGAAATAGATGGCTCTAGCTACATTCAAGAGATGTTGGTGCTTTCTCTCAACAACTGCATTTTGTTGAGGTGTTTCGACACAAAAGAGTTGATGTAGGATACCTTGTTAAAAGTAGAAGTTTTTGAGGGAAAATGCTTTAGCATTATCAAACCTTAATTTCTTAGTTTTTGTGTGAAACTAAGTGAGGATGAACTGGAAAATTTTTGGAATGATAGAGGATACTTCTGGCTTATTTTTCATAAGAAAGGTCCACGTAAATGTGGACTGAAATCACATCCACAATAGTTAAAAAGTATTGTGCTCCTGTGTGAGCTAAATGTTAAAGGGGCCTCAAACATCCACATGAATCAAATCAAAGGGAAAATCAGATTTATTATTCTGAGATATGTGAGGAAAGTATCTTTGTTTGGCAAGGGGGTAGATAGTACAATGTTCTTTTTGATCAAAAATATCACAGTGAAGGTGAGGCCTTAGTATGCTAAGTTTGCTATAAGATGGATGTCCTAGTCTGCTGTGCCAAGTGTGTATGGAGACTTTATTCAAAAAATTTACATGATGTTCAGAGGTATAGGTACTATCTCGGTAGTATAGCTGTCTAATTTTTCTACCCTTGCCAATCAAAAATGAAGTCTTGAGTTCCTAGATAAGGAAATGGTCATGAAAGAATCATATGTATATAGATTTATCATGAAGGAGAGTACTCACAGAAATTAGTTGAAAATGGAATTGAGGAACATAAAGACGTTATGAAGAGTGAATGCAGATTATTATGTTACCTATGAACTGACCCAAAATATGAATGTTGTTGGGGAGAGATACTGAAGTGTTGGTTATAGGAATCAGTTTCTGAAAGATTTTTGCTTTTAAGTAGATGTGTTTGGATGCGCCAGAGTCTATGATCCATAGGGTGGGTGGGGGAGGATGTTGAGAGTTTGAAATGCAAGTACCTGCGGTGTGAGTGGCAGGAGGTGCTTCTGGCTCTGCGGGCTTGGTATGACATTGACATGGCTGGACAGTAAGTTCAGAAGTTGACTGTATTGAATTAGATTAAGAGTCTAAGGGAAAGATCCGACTTCATCAATGTGTTGGTGATTAGTGACTTGGTTGATGGATGTAGTCTTTCAGTTGGTAGTTGGCTAAGATTGTGTAGGAGTATGTTGTGGCTAGTTCTTGAACTTGAAATTTGGGGGATAGCCTTGAATCTTGTAGAATATGTCAACTGTATGACCATGACCATAATATTGACAGTGAGTACAGTAAGGACGCTCCTTCTTGTATCCTTTCTGAGAACTATAAGGTTGATTTTCACTCGATTTTGAAGCATACTTAGATTGATCTATTTTGACAGTGAAGGCAGTTTTGTTGTTCACATCTATTGAGGAATTAGAACTGAGATTTCTTTGTTGTTCCTCCTGAGTGAGCAAGGAAAACACTCGAGTAACTAGAGAAAGTGGATCATTTAGAAGGATTTGACTTCAAACTTGATTGAAGGACTCGTTCAAGCCAGATAAGAATGCCATCACAAATTCTCGATTGTAGTGTTCTGAGAGATCTCTGATACCTCCAAAGTGCACTATCCACATGAACAGAAAGGTCTGAATTTGTTCAATTCATTCCAGACAGCCTTGAGCTTTGTGAAATACATGCTGATTGAGTTGGAACCTTAAGTGAGGTTGATTAGTTCCTTGTGCAGTTGGAAGATTCTAGGGCCATTTGTTTGCTGAAATCTGTCTCTCAGATCTTTCCAGATTTCATGTGCTGATTCCATAAATATAATGCTGGCTGATATGTCCTTGGATACAGAGTTGAGCAGCCATGAAATCATTACATTGTTATTACGGATCCAAGCATGAAGGAGAGCAGGATCATCTGAAGAAGGTTTTGGAATTGAACTGTCGATAAATCCAAGTTTATTTTTCACTGATAGGGCTATGGTCATGGCTTAGCTCCAAGAAATATAGTTATCGCCTATTAGAGGCTGTGAGACAAGGATGAGACCAAGATTATCTGAATGGTGGAGAAAGAAAGAACTCAAGTTTTCATCCATAGCAGAATTACCAACGGAGTTGACGGTGGTGAAGGAGTGATGATTATCCATTTGGAGAGAATGAAGGAATAAAGAGGAAAGGAAGATGAGAGATTATAATCAAAGGATGACCAGAGAAGGATTGGTCGGAAGAGATGATCGGAGGGAGATTATATAATGGCGGTGGCGAAAAGAACTTCCGATACCATCTTGATAAGCAAAATATTTCCTAGAATGGCAAGTCTGCAATGCGATAGAATTCAATGCAGGAAAAGTGTGCTCACTTCATTAATTGTCATCAGAATATATACAAGTGTGTTGGCCATTAATTGTGGCTTAACAATATAACTGAATATAGTTGAGAAAACCCTAACTACCACTAAAATAGAAAGTTAACAAATAAACTGACTAAGCTATTTGTTTATTTACAATTTTCTGATTCAACTCTAATATGAACAAAGTCCTTATAGGCTAACAGATTGCTAAACAATAACAATTAAACATAAATTTGATTGTATAATTGTGGCTTACTTTTAGTGGAACAACATAGCATAAGTGTGAGACTACGGATTTGAATCTAGTAAATTCCTGACATGCGTGTGTATAAATAAAAAGAATTACCTAAAATATATTATAAATTAAAGAACAAAGATAATATATTATTCAAAGTATAAAAGAGGAAATAAATAAAAAAATCGACAAACCATATGTTAAAGGAAAAGAAAAATACAAAAAATATATTTTTAAAAAACTCTATGTACATTGATTGTTTTGTAAGTCCTTGTAAGAATTATGGCTAGATCTCAATAAACATGTTTGCAAATAAATAAAATAAATATCCTAATAGGCTTAGCTTAATTATCTTCACTGAATTATTTAATTGTAAATATGAAAAATAATTTTTTGAGCTTTCAAAAATAAAATAAATAAAAACTTTAGTAAGAATTATTACTTAAATTTTTTTTAAAAAGTAAAAGCTATTAATATATATATATATCAAGTAGGGGGCGCAATAGACCCAGCTTGGCCCCATCCACTACATCTGTCCATGCTATATAACATTCAACTATTATAAAGTAAATCGAATCCTAATATTCTTTTCCATAAAAATCAAGAAAATCAAAATAAAATAAAATAAAAATAGTCAAGGGTTTAAAAAAATTCCTCAAGTATATAATAGAAGCAAATTTTCAATTGTGAGCATTGTTATATAAACCTATACATAATTTATAGTATTGTTGTTAGCAATTTCTTATGGTTAGCATATAGCATTGTTATCTATATTATTATGCTATTATAGAAAGAAAGTCTTTTTTGTGTGTTGATTTTGCCTTGAAATTTGGGCCGATTTGACGAGAACAGAAAGAAAAATTGAGTGAAATGGGCACACAGAGAACACCCCGATGCGTGCTTGCAAGATGCCGCGCGCTGGGGCATGGAGAATGCATGCCAAGGCATAAGATTGTGTACGCCAGGGCGCACGACTTACTAAAATGGGCAGCATCAATGACGCCTTGTGTGCCCAGGCTCAAGGCAATCTGGAATGATGTGCCCTGGCACAAGTTTTCCGTACCAAGGCGCATGCAACACTGTTCATCTCGGCTAAATTTTAAAGAAACAAAGGAGTCACGCTCCCTGGCACGAGATATGTGCACCCCAGTGCACGGTGCAGGCCCACGGGCCTTGGGCTTTGATTTTTTGGTATACATATTAGTTTTTTCTTTTAGGAAAAGAATCACGAACATAACACGAGGTTTTCTTTACTGCTTTTGAGTCAATTTCTCAAGACGGAGTTTAGAACGAGGGTGTTTGGTGTTTTCATGAGATTAGTGGGATTCAAGTTTGTACTTGCACTTTGATTTGAGATCAATAAAATTCTTTTTCTTTGTTGGGTGGATTAGGCACATCGTAGAACCATGTTAAATCTTGTTGTCATATTCCATCGAATTACTTTACTATTATTTCTTTATTAAGTATAAGGTAGAGAAATTCATTGGGAAGAATGACTTTGGGATATGGAAGATAAAGGTTCACGCTTTCCTATGTCAATAAGGTTTTACAGAGAGCATTGAAGGGCAGAGATTCCTTGCCAAAAATGCTGACCGATGAGGAGAAGGACGAATGGCGAAGGCTTACGATACTCTAGTGTTATCATTGGCAGATAACTTACGGAAAAAAGTTGCCATGAAAAGTATGCCAGTGGATTTATAGAAAAAGCTGGAGAGTCTATATATGACTAAGTCCCTGACAAATCAGTTGTATTTGAAACAACGATTATACACATTGAAGATGAATGAAGGTACATCTATCACTCAGCATTTGATTTTTTTAATAAGGTGATTGTGGATCTCGCTAGTATAGATGTCAAAATTGATGATGATGATCAAGCTTTAATTCTCTTGTGTTCTCTGCCAAAATCTTTTGAGCACTTGATTACTACTTTGCTGTACGAGAGAGATACGATTTCAATGGAGGATGTAAAGGCCTTATTGAATTCCAACAAGTTGAGAAAACATGTCATGGGCAGCAACGATGGTGAAAATAGGGAAGAAATGGTGACAAAAGGGAGACCGAGAGAAAGAGGAATGAGTAGAGGCCGATCGAAGTCTCGAACCAAGCCTAGAAATGGAGACAAGTGTTTTAGGTGCTGTGGAAAGGAGCATTGAAAACAAAATTATTTGGAGTAAGGAAAGGCGAAGGATATAGGTGAAACTTCTAATCAGGAATAGGATGATGTCGCATGAATTGTTGAGGATGAATCTAATGGTGGGCTTGTTCTCAACGTTACTGAAACTTTACTAAGCTTTGAATGGATTTTGGATAGTGGTTGTTCCTACCACATGTGCGCATGAAAAGATTAGTTTACCATATACTAGAAATATGATGGTGGTGAAGTGCTTATGGCAAACGATGCTTCTTGCCGGGTTGTAGGAATTGGCTCAATTTGTATCATAATGCATGATGGCATAGTAAGGACCATAACAGATGTGCGTCATGTTCCAGATCTGAAGAAAAATCTGATATCGCTGGGTACTTTGGACAAGAATGATTATGAGTACAGAGCTCGAGATGGAGTTCTGCGGGTTTCCAAAGGCGCATTGCTCATCATGAAGGGAGACAAGTGGAATGGCCTTTACATAATGTAGGAAAACATGGTTTCTAGTACTGCAGTGGTTTCTTCATCAATCAATGATACTACGAGACTGTCGCATATAAGACTTGGGCATATGAATGAGAAGGGTATGTCAGAACTGGGCAAACAAGGTTTGCTTTGTGGAGAGAAGACTGGAGAGCTGGATTTCTCCGAGCACTTTGTGTTTGGCAAGCAACACAGGGTGAAATTCGGCACTGCAGTTCACAGGACCAAAGGCACCTTAGATTACATTCACTCAGATCTTTGGGGGCCTTCTCAGGTTCCTTCAAAGAGAGGTGCAAAGTACATGCTGACATTCATAGATGATTTCTCACGAAGAGTATGGGTGTGCATGCTAAAGCATAAGGATGACATGTTTGTCAACTTCAAGCAATGGAAGACCATAGTTGAGAAGCAGACCAGAAAGGAGATCAAGTGCTTGAGGACTGATAATGGATTGGAGTTCTGCAAAAGGGATTTCAAGAATTCTGCGATAAGGAAGGAATTGTACGGCATTGCATAGTTGTACACACACCACAGCATAATGAAGTTGCAAAATGGATGAACATGACTATCTTTGAAAGAGCTAGATACATGCTCTTTAATGCCGGATTGTCTAAGGATTTTTGGGTAGCAGCGATTAACACTATGTGTTATTTGGTGAATAGGTCACCATCAACTGCTTTGGAAGTTTGGTCCAGGTCTCTTACTGATTACTCAAATCTGAGAGTATTTGGGTGTCCAACCTATGCTCATGTCCGGGATGGAAAGCTTAAGCCAAGGGCTAGGAAGTGTATATTTCTAGGCTATGTAGATGAAGTTAAAGGCTATCGTTTGTGGTATAATGATGACAAGGGCTCCAAGATGATTATTAGCAAAGACGTGACATTTGATGAGTCTACAATGGTGAAGAAGATGGAGCAACAGGAAAGCGGTCAACAAGGTATTAAGGAGAAGATGGAGATTCATATGATCCTCCACAACTTTCAAAGAGGAAACAGAATGTGGTAGATGAAGCTGGTGAGAGCATTTTATCACCTAATCAACAACAAAAAAATAAACCACTAAAAAATTATCTCTTGGCTTGCGATAGGGAGAAGAGGCAGATCAAACCATCACAGTGGTTTGCTTACTCATATTTGGTAGCTTATGCTTTGAGTTTAGTCGAGGAGTTTGCAGGAGATGATCCAGTCTCATACAAAGAGGCAATTTTCGCCAAATTCTGATAAATAAGTTGCAGCTATGAGTGAAGAGATGGAGTCTCTACCCAAGAATAGCACGTGGGAGTTGGTTGATGTACCCAAAGGGTAGAAGATTATAGGTTGCAAATGGATCTACAAGAAGAAGAAAGGGATTCTCGGTGTTGAAGATGCCAGATACAATGCACGATTGGTTGCTAAGGGTTTTACTCAGAGAGAGGGAGTTTACTTTCATGAAGTGTTCTCCCCAATTGTAAAACATACTTCCATTCATGTTTTACTTGCCATGGTTGCTCTGCTTGATATAGAGCTTGAGCAAATGGATGTGAAAACAACGTTTCTACGTGGTGAGTTGGAGGAACAAATCTACATGAGTCAATTAGAAGGATTCGTTGTTTTCGGGAAACAAAATCAAGCATGTCTTTTGAAGAGGTTATTATATCACTTGAAACAGTCTCCCAGGCAGTGGTATAAAAGGTTTGATGCTTTTATTACCAAGATAGGATATACTAGAAGCAAATTTGATTGTTACGTATATTATAAAATTTATAGTGATAACCTTCTCGTATATTTGCTATTGTATGTTGATGATATGTTGATTGCCTCTAGAAACATATCTGAGACCAACCAATTAAAAGCTTAGTTAAGTGAAGAATTTGAGAAGAAGGATTTGGGCATTGCAAAGAAGATTTTGGGCATAGAGATCATCCAGGACAGACACGCATGATTGTTGTACTTGTCTCAACAGCATTACATTGAGAAAGTACTTTAGTGATTTGAGGTGGATAAGTCCAAGCCAATTAGTAAGCCACTTGCAGCTCATTTTAGGCTCTCAATAAATCTATCACTGAGTACTGAGGAGGAGGTGGAGCACATGTCTAATGTGTCATATACTAGTGCAGTAGGTAGCTTGATGTATGCCATGGTGTGCACTAGGTCAAACATTTCACATGCAGTTAATGTTGTGAGTAGAGGTGTCAAAACGGGCTTGGCGGACCGGCCCAGCCCAGCCCCGCTCGCAAAAAAAATCGACCCATCTCGGCTCGTTTAATTTTTTAATATGGGCTGGGCTGGACTGGCTCGCTTGAAAACCCGTCTCGAGCTGAAATTTTGCAACCCGGGAATGGCTCGGCCCACGGACCGTGAAAGACCGTGGGCCAGCCCAGTTCACGGGCTAAACGAGCCGGCTCGCGGGCTACGCCGGCTAGCCCGCTTAGCCACAATATTTTTTTAATTTAAATTATAAATTATAATTTTGAAAAATTTAAGAATTTATAATTTTTAAATTACAAATTACAAATTAATTATTTTTAAAAATTATAAATTTATAATTTATAATTAAGAATGTATAATTTATAATTTATTACTTTATAAATGTATAAATCAATAATTAAGAAATTTTAATTTTTAAATTATAAATTATAAAAAAAAATTGAGAAAGGTGAAGACCATGTTGCCTCAATTTGAAGAAAACGATGAAGAATGGCTTGAAACCGCGTCCACCATCGCATCTCAATCCGAGAGCGATTTAAATCACTTGAGTGAACGAGCGGTTTATCATTGGGGATGTTTAGATATTATAAAGTTGTTTATTATTATTATTTTTTTGTTATTATTATGTACTTTCATTTAGAGGTTTGGTCAAATCCTCTATGTAATTATTTTTTCTAAATTAATGACGGGTAGAAGGCTCCATGCCAAACCCATCACCACCTTATTTGGTGGTGTTTTTGGAAAAATATGATTGATAAAAAAATTTAAAAATCACATAAGTATAAATTATTAAGTCTTTTAAAAAAGTATAAGTGTTGAAAAAAATATTAATAATCACATAAATATAAAAACTTCAAATTTTTAAATTTATTTTCAAAAAAAAAAAAAGAAATTCGTGGGCCAACCCGCGAGCCAGATCGCCTAGCTCGGCTCATATATAAACCAGCTCACCTATATAGTGAATTGGTTTTGAGCCGAGCCGGACTTTTCAATTTTCAGCCTATCACGGTCCGGATCGCGAACGGCCCAGGACCGCCATTAACCGTTTGTTAAACGAGCCGGGCCAGCTCGGCCCGGCTCATTTGACACTAGTTGTGAGCAGATATATGCACAAGTCTAGAAAGACTCATTGGCAGGCTGTGAAATGGATCATGAGGTATCTGAGAGGCTCTGCAGATAGATGTTTGAGGTATAGTCAATCGAATTCTACTACAAGAATTATTGGCTATGTGGATGTGGATTATGCAGAAGATTTGGACAGCAGAAGGTCCATGACGAGCTTTGTGTCTTGTGTTTTAAGTTGTATGGTTAGCTGGAAGGCGACTTTGCAGTCATCGGTTGCATTGTCCACAACAGAAGCTGAGTACATGGCTTCGGCTGAAGCTATCAAGGAAGGCATTTGTCTAAAGGGGCTGATCGATGATATGGGTACGACTTTTGAGAGCACTAAGGTATTTTGTGACAGTCAGAGTGCCATACACTTGTCAAAGAATCAAGCATCTCAAGAGAGAACAAAGCACATAGATATGAGGTATCACTTTGTTCGAGATATGGTATCTCAAGGAGTCATATTGGTTGACAAGGTTAGGACTAAGGATAATCCGGTAGACATATTGACTAAGCCTGTTCCAGGAATCAAATTTGAGAATTGTTGATTTTACCTTGAAATTTAGGCCGAATTGACAAGAACTGAAAGAAGAATGGAGCGAAATAGAGCAAGGGGTTTAAATGGGCCTGCAGAGAACACCCCAGCGTATGTCGGCAGGATGCCGCGTGCCGGGGTGCGAAGAATACACGCCAAGGTGCACGGGAATACGCAAAGTAGGCAAAAGGATGTGACATGCACCTAGGCGCAAGGTTGTGCGAGCCTAAGCGCACATGCTACTGGAACCACACGCCCAAGCGCAAGGTTGTTGCACTTGGGCGCATGGCTTATTGGAACGGGCAGCATCAATGATACCTCATGCGCCCGGGTGCAAAGAAATTTGGAATGTTGCGTCCTAGCACAAGTTGTCCGCACCAGGGTGAATGCAATACTGTTTATCTTGGCTAAATTTTGAAGAAACAGGGGCGCCACGCGCCCTGAGCCAGACGTGTGCACCCCGACACGCGGTGTAGGCCCACGAGCCTTGGGCTTTGGTTTTCAGGTATAAATATCAGTTTTTTCTTCCGAGAAAAGAATCACAAACTTAACACAAGGGTTTCTTTACTGCTTTTGTGTCAATTTCTCAAGACGGAGTGTAGAACAAGGGTGTTAGGTGTTTTTGTGAGATTTGTGGGATTCAAGTTTGTACTTGCACTTTGATTTGAGATCAATAAAATTCCTTTTCTTTGTTGGATGTATTAGACGCATCGCCAAACCACGGTAAATCTTGTTGTCATATTCCATTGAATTACTTTATTCTTATTTCATTGTTTCCGTAATAAATCCTCCTAGGTTACAACATTGTGTCTATGTAAAAGTTATTTGTGCATTTTCATAAGTTTCTTTCGGAGAAAATTGAAGTTGAGACATCTTAGCTCATGCAAATTATTAAATTATTATGAAGTTAAATAAACTCCATATACTTACATGCAAGATTTGAAAAATCAAATCGTTCATCTAATCAAAAAAATTATTGGTTCACGATTTACTGGTTCAATCATTGGTTGAATCGTAATTGACCAGTAATTGAACTGCAATAAATAAGTTCATATATTTATATATATTTAATATATTATTTAAAAATAAAATAAAATAAAATATAAAGTGCCAAAACTATTAATTTCAACTCTTATTGTGCAAGTTTGGAACATTATAAATAAAATAATTAATTATTCAAAATAAATATAAATATGAATAGGCTAAATTATATTGTTCAAGTTCATAAACTTTAAAACTTCAATTTTGGGGCTTTTGTGAGGGTAGTTCCCATTTATGCTTTGTAGCTTGTACTTTTTTTTTTTATAATTTGGAGTTTAAGCAAAAAGCCAAATAAATTTTTAGTCGTTATATTAATAAAAGAGAAAAAAAAAATGAATCAAAAGTTACTAGTAGAAGACCTTGAGAAAATGAAAAAAGATATTGCTGAGATAAGGTG
Organism: Jacaranda mimosifolia; assembly: GCA_018894105.1. Classification (NCBI taxonomy): domain Eukaryota; kingdom Viridiplantae; phylum Streptophyta; class Magnoliopsida; order Lamiales; family Bignoniaceae; genus Jacaranda; species Jacaranda mimosifolia. The sequence continues at coordinate 5,025,982 of CM032120.1, forward strand.
TAAGCTTGAAATGATTTTTCCACCTGCTTTCTTTGATATTGTGATCCATTTAACAATTCATCTAGCACATGAAGCTATGCTAACTAGGCCAGTTCAATACTGATGGATGCGTCCTATTAAGAGGTAACACAAAATTATTATTTTAGTTTATGCCATAATACAATTTATATACATATTTTTTTCTCCTAGAACTTAATTTAAAAATATTTTATTGTTCAATAATATTATTTGATCGGTTTTTAGGAGCACTAAAAGGTTAAGTGTAAAATAAAATTCATCCAAAAGGATCAATTGCAGAAGCTTATATTATCAATGAATGTTTGACATTTTGCTCGATGTATCTAGAAGGAATAGAAACTCATTTTGACAAAGAAGAGTGAACTTTTGATATGGAAGTTGATGGTAGGCTGTCTGTTTTCTCGCAAAAGTTACGACCATTTGGAGTGTCAAAATATATTGAGCTTTCCAATAATGAGCTAGATATTGCTTGTTGGTATATCTTAAGTAATTTTGATCAAGTAATCCAATTTCAGGAGTAAGTAACATATAATTGAACACAAATAATATAATCTTTAATCTTTAGATTTAAAATTATAGCAAATGATATTTTTTGTCTATGTGGAGAATGCAACGAGATACTTATGTAGGAAAGTCTAGTAAATTCAAAAGAGAGACACAAAGAGCAATTTCAACAGTAGTTTAAGCAACATGTAAATGAAATAATTTAAAATTCAATAAGTTTCACTAATTTTCTTATTTTGAATTTGAAGTTGGCTAATGCAATTTTATTTATCTTGTAGATAGCACATTTGAAATATCATAATCCACAAGAAGTGATAGATGGATTATATGCACTAGCATGTGGACCATATATGGTTGTGGAAAAGTATCTAACGTGTATTGTAAATGGAGTGAGATTCTATACTAGGGAGCGTGATACTCATCTTACAACACATAATAGTGGTGTTATAGTTGAAGGTTATCATGATGACAATGTTATTGAGTTTTATGACATTGTTACTGAAATAATTGAGTAGGACTATATTAAAGATAATCATGTTGTTATTTTCAAGGTTGAATAGTTCAATCTTGGCATTAAGAAATCCACCATACAAATTGATAGAAAAATTACAAGTATAAATATTAGTCATACTTGGTATGAGGATGATCCTTTTGCACTTGCAAGTCAAGTGAAGCAAGTATTCTATATCGATGATGTGAAATTAGGGAGAAATTGGCGAATAGTAATGCAATTTCAACATAGACGTGTTTGATACCTTGGAGATAGAAGATGAAGATAATAGAGAGGATGATGATGTCTATCAAGAAGATAAGTCTACATGACCCACAATTCCAATCCAAGATAGTACAAGTAGTTTGACATCACTTGATAGAAAAGATGTTGAACCAAAAGTTACTGAGGCCAATGTAATTCGAAACTCAAAAAACAATCTTGAAGACTTTGATTTCATAGATAATATTGATGAAGAAGATGACACATTGGATAACTACTGTGACATTCACGAAGAGCTTGAAATTAGTGACGAAGATAGTGACTTAGACTAAATCAAATACAAATCCTAGTAACAACACAGGTAGGTTTTAAGCATAAAGCCATATTATTCTAAATAAATTGTATTATCTTTTTTCTTGTTCGGTGATATAATAGTGTTTGGAGAACAAGAAAAAATAGAAGACATGGATGTTGCAAGAGAAAGAGGTTGGAAAGGAAAATTTACAAGGCTAGATTGCATTGTACGTCTTAGAGTAATCAGATCAACTAAAAATTGTTCCTTAACACTTTTAGAGGTATTACTTTTAATTTTCAACATTTTATTTGTGATTGATGTGGAAAATAGCCATTAATAATCAAGGTATTTTCTGGGCGTTCTTTTAGACATTAAAATTGTTAATACCCTTTACTTTTTTGAATAAGATATGCCACACGTTATTTTTTTACTTTTCTTTTTTTGATGAACGTGCTTGTGAAGTTCCTATGAAGTTTGATATGATATTTATTTAGATATCTATACCTTAAAAGAAATTGGATTCCATTTGTTTTAGTGCTTATTTATTTTCTCTGCTAGTCCACTAGGACATAAGATTAATATTTTAGGAAATTGTTGTTGCTTAGGTGCTTTCTAGCTAATTAAGTGGCATGAAACTTGAATCGAATTGTTGGTGTGTTTTTGTACTGGTGCAGTAGTATGTTTTCTGGACTGTATGTGCAATTAATATAACTAGGATCTGAAGTCAAGTAAGCTCCATAAAGTCAGACTACTACTAATGAGGAATGAAAATCCTCAGGTTTCCATAGCATGGAAAATTATAGTGCATATCAATATATGCAACAGGTTTATCCAAATGAAAACAGTATCGTAATTTGACTGAAAATAGCAACTAGAGCTGACCAAGAAAGAGGTATAGCAAAGAGCATCCAACCATAATATTACATATTTGCTAATAGGAAAAAAAGATTCAATCATAGAGGTTTTTTAAGGTCAAGAAATTGAGACCCTCTTTAAATAACCTATGTGCTAAAAGTATAAGCATTTCAATAAAGATCATAGATTGTGACAAAAAAGAAATTATTATGCAAGAAATGTGTGCAGAACTTGTCAACTTGTGCTAATGTTTTTAAGTTTTTTGGATGTTGACATTGGAAACTATATTGAGATAATCTACTTAATTGACTTGCTGTTTTCTTGCTTAATTTAGCTCTATGCTGGTTTGTGGTTAGTGTTGCCCACCTTGCATTAGTGATGGAATCTACTTGCTCTTTAGTTATTCTTGCTAGAAATAAGTTAGTTGTTGGGTGTCATGTGTAGAATAAGTTTTGGAATTTGATCATAATACTACAAATGTTGGCAATTGGAACATTGTATAGGAAAGTTGTTTTTGATAGATCATTTTCTCATTGTGGAGATAGACGCACATGTAGCTATACAACTCATCACCAATAAAAAACCTCGTCGTTGGATTATGGCTCATTTGATTGGAAAAATTAGAAGATATATACTGCCTTTAAATTTCTCATTCTGCTACATTTATAGAGAAGGCAAAACGCAGCAAATTACATTGTAAATGAGGCTTGTCAGACTGCTCATAGTGTTGTTCTTCAAAGCCACCAATTTCCAAACAAGGTACAAGCTATAATTCACCTAGAAGAAGCTTGGAATTCCATACTTCAAATTTAAATGAACAAATATGTAACCTGCATTTTGAGCTTAAGTTCTATCACTGGTTATATAAATGTTCATAAGCTTTTCTTTGTCTTTTCTATTGGTTGTGGGATGTTGAAATCATACCCATTGAATTTGTTTCTGGAATCTGGTAACCTTGTTGCTCATTTGCTACTTGCTATTGAGAGTTTTACTACTCCAACATGCTTTTTCTTTGCTGAATGTATGAATGGATTTTCTGAATTTGTTCACTAGAACCTGTTGTTATTTTGGATTATGGCTAGTGGAATGTTTTATCTGCAGTATCTTCCAGTCCCATGTTCAATAGATGGTCTTATAATGCTGCTATTGCTTTGTTCTAAAATGTTGCTGCTGCTTTGTTCTTAAAAGCTGCTGCTGCTTGCTTATCTTTGAAATTGAACTTATATTTCTAGCCAAAATGAAAGCATCACTACAGCAAGTTGCGGACACCTCAAGCTTCAGGTTGGATTATTTTGAGCGAACCTCCATTTTGCCCTTAATCATATCAAAATACCTTTTTGGGAGGTGATAGCCACTTGAACGCCTAGAATTAGTTTTTTGTCATTGTATCTTTTGTAATTTTGTATAAAATCTCATTTTTTGCTGGCCAGTTGTTTGTTTTGTGCCAGGTTCATTTTTGAGCATTTATTTTTTTTTGGATAGATGAGCAAGTTTTAATGTAATTGAAGTTCTATCTTCCTCATGATGCAAACATTGTAACACATTTTTTGATTCAATATATTCTCACTTTATTCCAGAAAAAAAAAATTAGGCACAAAAATATTTGTTCTTAGAAATACCTTTGAAAACGAAACTTCGTTGATAATAGAAGTCTTTAGGCACAAAAACATTTGTTGCGCAAAAATGTCTTTAGGTACGAAATTTTTGTTGCTCAAAATCACTTGCAACAAAATATATCATTGCAATTCCTATTACATGACTCACTAATATTTAGATTTTTGACAACGAAATATTCGCTTTGTATACGAAAAAATATTTGGAACAACATTATTTGTTTACTATTATATATATTTGTAACGAAATAAATATCATTGTCTATGTTCAACCTATTGGCAATATTTAAGCTTTTTGTTGCCATGAAATTTTTGCAACGAGGATACCCCAACGAAGCTGGCTATGAATTGTTTTTGTTGCGCATGGTTTCTGCAATGAAATTTTTTACTTTTTGCAATAAATTGTTTCATTATGAATCCCCTTTATATTTTTAAGAAAATAGCAAATTATCACTCTCATCCCACAGTGTAATCCACGCACAGCTAGTGCAATTAGTTTTGTGATTTTTTCTATTTAAATATCAATTTTGCCCTTAAATATTCATCTTGGATGCATTAAAAGAATTAATGGTTAATTCTATCTATAGAAAAATATAAAATGTATAAATATATTTATATATATATTTATTAAATACATAGTTAAATATATACATTATTTACCCTGCAACCCCATCCCCTACACCTCCAGCCGCGTAAACGGCTGCCATTTGGTGGCCTAAAAATTAGCGATCATATAACTATGGAGGTGCGGGATGGCAGCTTGAAAAACAGCGACCATTGCCGCCGTTGGTGCGGGTGGCCGGGTGGGGGCAGGGCAGTTGGAGTGGGGTACAGAGGGTGGGTTTGCTGGAGATGGCCTTGGCAGCCACCTTGGGGTAGGGATGGATGGCGGTTCGGGGTGGTTTGGGCTGCAGTGGTGGGTTTATTATATAAATATAATATATTTGTAAATATATAATATATACATACATAAAATATATTTATGTTATATGTGTGTATATATATTTTTATATAACATGTACAAAAATAAAGAATATAATAAATTAGAAAAATAAAAAATACAAAAATTAAAAATAAAAAAATTGGTGTGAAGGAGATGAAGAAATCTAATATGAAAATATATTGAAAAAATAAATAAATTGAATTGAATTGAAAATATGTGAAACAACTAAGGGTAGTATGATCTTTATATATTAAAATTAGGATTAAAATGCAGCAAATTAAGAGCATGAGGCAGTGTGCATTATTTTCAAAAGTAAAAGGAAGTTTTTGTCCTTTTTTTTTTTCTCCACAAGGAGATTTTTGGCCCTTTTCAATTTTCAGAGGGAAAGTAAAATGCAATTTGTCCATAAGTTATCTTGATATTAATAAGCATTGAAGTTATTCTATCGGTCTATCAGTGGAACAAAATTGTTTAGTACTAGTTGATTGTCCTGATTACCTCTTTTTGATCGTCTGGAGATGTTGGAATCAACTATTTTAGAGGCCAAGCCCTTGAATTAATTTTAACTCAACTTGCATTCTTCAATGTGCTAAAATGGGATTATTTCCCGTACTACTATTTAGTTAGTTTCTGTGTCCTTTTTTATTTTTTTGTCTCTTTTCCTTTTCTTCATGTTAATTATGTTTTTAGATGCTCATCTAATGGCAGTGCATTTATTCTAGAGGTTGTTTATCTATCAACATAGTTGTTTCAAATACTTGTTATATTTTGTGTGCGCTTTGCATTAATACATTTGCTAATGAAATAAAAAACCTATAAACATATTTACTTTTATCAATAAGAGGAGAGTTTATACGATAAAGTAAACATAAGAATTGAACATATTAAGAGAAATTTTATGGTGCAATTTATTGATGAAATTAGAAGTATAGTATTTGAATATAGCATGGAAAATATGATCTGCTACAATTCCCACGATATTCATCAATTTTATTTATATGTTCAAAAAGTACAATTATATAAATCATACACCAAACATTATCTTAAATTCACTAGTCCAATCCTTGTGAATCAACTTTCTAAACAACAAGTTAGAGATACAAATGTCTCTGGAGTTGAGATTTGATTCCTGTGTACTCTCTTGCTAGTTTATTTGACAGGCTTGTTAGGCATGTAGATCATGGTTGTTGCAAACCTTATTAACTAGTATTATTTTTGCAAAAGAAAACATAATGCAAAGGGTTTTATTGCTAATAATTATTTTCTTATAAGCTATTTTATTGATGAAGAAACATTACTAATTTGATGGTGGGAATGGACACTTATTCATGTCATAGTTGTGATACAGATAATTCAAGCTATAATAGAAAATTAGAAGTTGGATACTGATACATAAATGAATGTATTTATTTGAGGATGAGACTACTTATGACTTATCCTTGTAAGATAGAGAATGGTGACGATGATTAGCTTGTAGTGGGTACAGGAGAAGGAAAGCTAGATGTAGGTTGTGGTGTAGGCGAACTGCTAGGTATAGGTGGTGGTGGAGGTGGAGGAGATCTCGGTGGAGGTGGTGGTGGTGATCAAGGTGGGGGTGAAGGTGGTGACCTTGGTGGAGGCAGAGGTGGCGATCTAGGAGGAGGTGGTGGTAGGGATCGAGGTGGGGATCTGGGAGGAGGTGATGGCGGGGATCGAGGCGAGGATCTAGGAGGAGGTGGTGGCGGGGATCGAGGTGGGGTGGAGGTGGAGATTTAGGAGGAGGAGGTGGTGGTGACCTCAGTGATGGTGGTGGCAGGAATCTTGGTGGGGGTGGGGGTGGAGGTGGAGGCGGAGGTGGAGGTGGAGGGGATCGACGTGGAGGTGGTGGGGGGTGTTGACAAAGAGGTGGAGGAGGAGGAGGAGGAGGAGGGGATGGAGATGGTTGGGGAGGTGGTGGTGGTGGTGGTCTAGGTGGAGAGGGTGGAGATAGACAAAATCACGATGGGTTTAAAAATGGTGGGAGTTTTGAACATATTATATTTGGAGGTATGGTTGCATTTGTAATTGTGGCCAATGTTGATAGAAGAGCTAATAGAACGCACAAAGTGAGTTCCATATTGCTAGCCATGGTAAGTACGCAAAATATTTTTTTTATTTTGGGCTTAGCTGATTTTGTATGAATTGATTTTCTATGCTTATATAGGCATAATAATTCCTTCCTCAAATTCTTGAATTAATAAGAAATTGTTCATACTTTTTCTAGCGTAGGTTAGTTATATTTAACTAACTATTCTTGACTTAATTAATTAATAGTGTATTAAATAAAGTTAATTTATTTCTTTTATTTAAGAACAAATAACTGTGTGAATTTTATTAAGTTCCTCTTCTAGCTAAAAATCTTAATTATGGGATATATATATATATATACATACATATGAATAAAAACTTATGAATATGGTTTAGTTCATTTCTAGATGTTCTAATTTATTCTTTTTTTTTCTTTCTATTTTTCATATAATTCCAAAAGGCCTCTTAAAAGAGTATACATAAGTATAGAAAAAATAAGCTGTGAGGCAATGTTCGGTTATGCTTTTTGGGTGATTTTCATATGTGTTTTGAGAGAATGATTGTTGAAAGTAAAATTGGAGAATGTGAAAGTTATGTTGGGGAATGTAATGGATTTTTTGTTATATCTTGGGGAATAGTTAAAAATTGATTTTGGGGAGTTTTGGTATGTTTATTTATGTTTTGGGGGAAGATATTTTTTTACTGTAACAATCAAATCAATGCTTTTATGTTGGATTTTTGGGATGAAAATGGAATTAAGTAATTTTTTTATTATAAGAATAATAATATAATATATATGATATATGTATGTGTGTGTGTATATATATATGTTGGAAAATGGAGAAGTTTTGGGAATAATGAAGGAATGAAGAGGGTATTTTAGAAAAATCTATTTTAATATTTTGGAGGAAAAATGAGTATATGTTTGATTATGTTTCTCCAAAAAAAAATTATTTTAGAGAAATATAACCAAACACTCCATGTGATTTTCTGCAAATTGTAGGTCCCTTTGTTTTAACCAGATTTTATCTTTGTCACCTCATTTATTTTATTTTATTTGGTGCAGTTGACGAGTGCAATAAATCGTAGCACTTGTTTCTCGTTATGAATCACAAGTAGGAAGATTTCTTCAGCCCATAGATGTATTTAAAAATTATTTCTTGAAAATAATTGGATAGTATTTGATTTTTCATAACCGTCTGTTGCTCGCGGAAAAAGAGAATTGAATTTTTGAAATCTACCACACTTTTCTATTGATAATTAATTCTATATTTGATCAATTGACTCGCTTCCAAAGATTAAACTCATTTTGAAGAAATCAATTGAATCAAGTTCTATAATGCTCTTGAAAATAAATACTCTTCGGTTGGTTTAATTTAAGGTGAATTACAGCTACTGTCTCTGAAATTTGGCGTAGTTATAAAGAGGTCCTCAATTTTCAAAAATTACAAAAAATCCCATAAAAATCACAAATCTAGTTGTAATGTAAATGAAATTTAAGAAAAATTCAAAATACCTGTAACACCTAAACTATTAAAAAAATAGAAAATTCTGAAAATTAGTTTGGTGGCTAAAGTCCTAAATGTCCCTCTAAGTATAAAATTTTTAAATATGTTAAATAGTATACATATTTAAAATAATTTATATATATAATTAAATTTATTTAATAATATTAAATATTAAATATATTTATTAGTTGAGTTACATATTAAAAGTAGTAAACTAATAAGTATATCTAAAATAATTTAGATAAATTTAATTAAATTATTTAATAATAATAAATATATCTAAAATAATTAATAAAATTTAGTTTAATTTATTAATTAATTAAAAAAATAAATAAATAATGAAAAACTATATTAATTAAGAATAAATAAGTAAACAAAAATTAAAGATATGTATTTTTAACCAAATTATTTATTAATTTAAAAGGATAAAATTTTAAATTATATTATATTATTTTTTAAAATAATAATCATATCTAAAATAAAGATATATAAAATAGTTAAAATATTTATTCAAATAATAAATATATCTAAAATAATTAATAAAACATAGTTAGATTAACTAATTAATTGAAAACAAAATAAATAAAAATTAAAAAATAATATTAATTAAGAATAAATAAATAAATAATTAAATAAATATTTTAACTAAATTATTTATTATTTAAAAAGGATAATTTTTCTTATTCCTCCACCGGCCACCGCGGCCACGTCTATCATGGGCAGCAGGCAATTGTTTGACCACCGCCAAGGACATGCCTTGCTGTTGCTGCCATGGCAACTGGCCATGGCAGGCATTGGTAGCGGCCATCATGGCTAGATCTGGTATGGCATTTTTGTACTTGCATACAGTGAGGTTATTAATTAGATTATCAGAAGTGTAATTATGAAATTTCACGTGCCACATTTAATGACGATTTTGAGAAATCCTAACGCCAAAGAAAGAAAAGAAAAAAAAAAGAAAGAGAATGATTAAGTTTCATGTATCATTTATTCCAAATTTGTTTTCCTTGCGTTGTATATTTCAATAAAGAAATTGAAGAAGTTGATGCAGGAAAAAGTGTATAAGTTTAATTATTTGGAGAATATATTTATAATGAGAAAAAAAAATACTTAGCATTCTTCAATGCTTGTGCCTTGAGAATATTGAACATAAAATATTTTATTTTCATTTTTTTTTAAAATTTTTAGATAAGCGGTTCATTTTATATAATATTGGCATTTGCCTCGTGCTACGCACAGACTAAATTAGTTATTATTGAAAATATAATTTTACTTACAATATTTAATTTTATGTAAAAGTAAATTTAATTCATGAGATATTTTTTTAATAAAATACATGGTTAACATATTACAAAAAAAATTATGAAATCATAGTGTATGAATATCAAAGAAACAAAAATTCATGCTTTTATTGTTGCACCACCACATCAATAAAGACACAAAGTAAAAATTCAAAGACATTTTATATTTTTCGTAATAAAAAATAGCTCAATAAATTTAAGGCAACTATAATAATAATAAAATATAACACCTAGAATGATGAAAAATAATGAACAATATTGAAAAATAACACCTTATTGCATTGTAGAAAAACCACTCAAACAATTGTGCTAAATTATTTAAAATTTAAATATTATACAAAATAAAAAATAATTTTTATATTTAGGAAAAAATATGTTTAAGTATCACTATTTTTTCAAAAATCATTCTTATTCGTATTAATTTAAAAAATAAAAAATATATAAAATCTCAATTTATGGTATGACTAGTCAAAATACTGATTATAAAAATTAAAAAAGCTATAATTGTCACGTATGAATATTCAAAGGAATAAGAAAATATAAATTTATGTGATTATTTCTAATTTATTATTTTCTTTGAACTATTGTTGCCTTTATTTATATTTTATTTGTCCACTATTTTTCGGTGAATTTTTCCATCATTTTTACAACCAATTGCATTTTCTTATTTAAGAAAATTGTAGACTTTTTTATTAATTTATTTATTTTGGATTTGAATCATGAGTGTTCATAAAAATTTTGTACAAAAATATTAAAATTAAAAAATAAATATGTTAAAATAATTTTATTAAATAAATTAAATTTGAAATACTTTAATATATTAAACTTTATGGATTTTAATTAAAAATATATTTCCCTTATTCTTGAATTTTTTTTGTTGTTTCCCACAAGGGCTTGAAAAATGTATTTTTTGATCTAAAAATTAGCTAAGATTTTGATGTCTTGGTAGATGAATAATAAGGAACTTGAATAAACAATAGAATTTAAATGAATCTACACGCATTTATTCACTTGTAGAATTTTGGAATAATTTATAAATTGTTATGATGTCTCACTATTGAGATGTCTCTTCATATAAATACAACCCTTCATGATGAGCCCGATGCATTGAAAAGTAAATATTTTAATTTTTAACAATATTCATTTTATGTTGTGTAATTAAATAATTAAATATCTCTTAGTAATTCACAAAAGAAAATTTATTATTGAATAGCATAAAATGGATATTTCATTTGAAAGTTTTAAACTTTTAAGATAATATATATAACTTGACTAAATTGTAGAGTATTAATGTTAAATTTATAGATTAGATAGATTTTTAAAGTTATTAAACTTTGAAAATATTAATGAAAAAAAGTAATAAATGGTGTCAAAAATATTTATATTCAATATATTTCTAAATCATTATTTAAATATACATTTAATATAATAGTTAAGCTAACTTTTTATTTGAAATATAAAAATATCACACTCCAAAATCAGACCATAAAGTCCAATCTCAAGGCATGTGTAACACCCTGATTTTGGGATTATAAATTAAAGTTGATTAAAATTAAATTACTTAAAGTTAAGCTTTGGCTCTTATGTTGAATCTGATAGTCTATCTAAACTGTTCTTCTGGTCTGAAATCGTTGAGCTGTTTTTACCCCAAACTCTCTTAATCTTGCTTGATGTACTTCTTTTCTTATATATAGATATATATTAGTAAATATGTCACTCCTGCTTGACCAGCTCTTTGTTAGAAACTGTTGTTCACTTACGTCGTGTCGACCTTTGATTTGTTCATTGCTCTTGATAGTGCATTTGCACTTTTCTTCTTCTTTTCATGTGATTCTTGAGCAGTGCCTATTTGAATTCCTACCCATTTCCAGCTGTTGAATTTTGAAATTGAATATCCTTTCCATAAGGGTTCTGGAAAAGGCAAAGTACTTGCAAGATTTATCGCACATCGCCCTCTTAGTTCTTGATTTACGTTATTTTATTTGAAACATGGCGATTGTGTGTGAAATTTGTGAAATGGATTTTTAAGTATATTTTCCGTCATAGCCAAGATTGTTATCTGGAAATGAGTCTGATGTTGATTATTTAATTACCGTTTACCATGGTGAATTGATGAGTTAATTGAAATGTTGTTAGACGTGTTATGTGATATTCATGATATTATTTGATACCCTTTGGGGTGGGCCTTAGGATGGGCTTTAGGAGATGGACTTAGTTTAACGGACCTATGGTAATTCATCTCCAGCTTATACCCTTTGAGTACATCTAGCTCCATGTCAGTTGGAGGTAGTTGGCTATGGGGGGAAAAGGCATGCAGCTAGCCATGTCTACTAGTTTGGTTAAGTATCTAAACTGATCACTCAGGATTGGAGGGATAAGGCAGGAGAATCACCAACAGCAGGTTTTGTGAAAATATCATTGATATATCATATATTTATTATTCTATCTCGATCGTTGTATTCCTTGTCGGTGTTGTGCCGGTATGTCTACTATAGCCGCTATTGTTCTTGATTGATTTAGTATTTACTTTTTTGTCATCATTCTGTAATCTCAAGTAGCGAGTTTGCTAGATAATTACTGATCTATTATCAACTACAGTGTGCTTATTCTCTATTGATTCAGTACTTGTGAACCTGTTACCACTCTGTGTATTTGTGTTATTCATTTGTTAACTACACACTAAGTCATTCGAACTTACATTGTCTGTGTTGTTTCCTTCTATTCTTGACCTCAAATAAGAAAGAGCGACGAGAATAGACTTAACCACGAGATACATGTGGTAATAAGTCCAATGAATACAATGATACGGATTGTAGCCTGAGGAGTTAATGATGTGGATATGATAGGTAGGTTTGGAAATATCAAGTATTTCTATGATACTTTGGTGACAAGCTAAATTGTTGATGGATGGCAGTTGTGGTAATTAAATATTTTGATTTTTGAAAAATGTGTTTTCTCTTATTTAGGAAACTAGTGAGTCAGCACCTCTTGGCCGGGGCACTACAATGTGAAATGCAATCCCAAATAAATCATCAATGCAATATCATGACCTCAAATAAATGAACTCCAAGTATTAATAGTAAATTAAATAAATTTTGCAAATTAGAAAAATTAGAATAGCTAATACCATGTATTTAACAAAAAATCTATTAAAAATAATAACTAATTGCCAAACATGACGATAATGCTAATAAATATTGCGAAAGCTCTCTTCTCAAAAACCTTCAACTCTAGCACTTATTGAAAGCTGTTCCACAACCTCATCATGGCTAGATTCTAAGTTTGTCAAAAGAAAATCCAAAAAATACGAGGAATGTGAGTAAAGGACATAGTGAATGCCCAAATGTGTGTAACATGAGTTTATGAAATGCTTTAACTAGAGTTCATAAAATATAGGATAATCAAAGAAAATATGCTGACAATTTGTAAAAGTTCAGTGGAAATGAGCAGTTGCCAGTTGGGCGACAGACAGTTATAAAGCAAGAATTACCATTAACGTGTTATGATTTCGACATTTAAATATCGATGAGCAATCCAATAGTTGCTAAAGTCAATCAACTTTATGACTCCCACCATGGTAGTTCTTACTGCTCTAGGTATGGCACGACCTTACCAAACAATTTTGAATCTAGGTCCTCGGGAAAATTTACGGACCCGCCTTAACCACAAATAGCTTTTGTTGTAACTGTAGGGATTAGGACATGGGGGCTTAAGGTCTAACTGGCAAGCTCGTTGGTGGTCGATGAAACCCCTCTCACACCCAAATCAAGTTGGATCCAACTATCAGTAACGGTAACAGTAATAGTAATGGTAATAGTAAAATTTCATTCATAGGTATTGATCATGGCATTTAACCATTAGTTCAAAAATATAATTTTCACATATGTTGAGCTTTCAAACATAACTTTCTTGCAAAAAATGCTACGATAAAGAAAAAATTTGTATGCAATAGTCTATACATTTTTCTAGAAAAATATCAAAAGCTTAAAAAAAAAAAAAAGATTTTCTTGCGTCATTTTTAAAAGAAAGAAATATTTAATTTTTGGTGCGTACTAAAATATCTTTTTTCTAATATAGTGAAAAGTGGGGAAAAATAGTATCATTTGCTTTATATATAGCATATATCCTCATGCGTTTTGAAAAAAATATACTAATATAATTATACATATAAGATTTAGGGCGCTAACGACACTTATAAGTAGGATCAAGGATCAACCCTAGCGTTTTAAGTCCTAAAACACTTGCTGACACAAAAGTAATACTCAACTCAATTTACATTCCAATTTGATTATTAAATCCAATCTCAAATCCATCCAAGAAATCCAAACAACGATCTATGAAAATCTAAAAGCAATACTAACAAAAAATTTCTATTATATTATAGTGTACCAGGATAGAAGTTAGCACACTATTCATAGCGGTATATTTCCAATAATAAATATATTAATACCCTATTTAAATACTTAAGGGGTGCATCAATTATCAAGAGTTAATATATATCACTGGCCTAGTTTTCTCCTTCCATAAATATTCTGGTAATTCGCTCATAACTTTCTTTCTAGATATCCAATTGACTCAATTCTTGTGGCATTAGAAAGCCAAGAAAGATTAACCAAAACTTTTATGTTGATGTCAAAGTCTAGATTGACTATTATAAGGAATAAAAATCGAGTTCAAGAGGAAGATTTCTTCAGCCCATAGATGTATTTAAAAATTATTTCTTGAAAATAATTGGATAGTATTTGTTTTTTCATAACCATATGTTGCTCGCGGAAAAAGATAATTGAAATTTTGAACCCTACCACACTTTTCTATTGATAATTAATTCTATACTTAATCAATTGACTCGCTTCCAAAGATTAAACTCATTTTGAACGTAAAAAAACACAATGAAATATAATTTGATGAAGAAATTAAGTTCTATAATGCTCTTGAAAATAAATACTACTTGGTTGGTTTAATTTAAGGTGAATTACGGCTGCTATATTTGAGATTTGGCGTAATTATAAAGAGGTCCTTGATTTTCAAAATATTACAAAAAATCCCATAAAAATCACAACTCTAGTTGTAATGTAAATGGAATTTAAGAAAAATTCAAAATACCTGTAACACCAAAACAATTAAAAAATAGAAAATTCTGAAAATTAGTTTGGTGGCTAAAGTCCTAAATGTCCCTCTAAGTATAATTATTTTAATTATGTTAAATAGTATACATATTTAAAATAATATATATAATTAAATTTATTTAATAATATTAAATATTAAATATATTTATTCGTTGAGTTACAATTAAAAGTAGTAAACTAATAAGTATATCTAGAATAATTTAGATAAATTTAATTAAATTATTTATTAATAATAAATATATCTAAAATAATTAATAAAATTTTGTTTAATTTATTAATTAATTAAAAACAATAAATAAAAAATGAAAAACTATATTAATTAAGAATAAATAAGTAAACAAAAATTAAAGATATGTATTTTTAACTAAATTATTTATTAATTTAAAAAGATAAAATTTTAAATTATATTATATTATATTTTAAAATAATAATCATATCTAAAATAAAGATATATAAAATAGTTAAAATATTTAATCAAATAATAAATATATCTAAAATAATTAACAAAACTTAGTTAGATTAATTAATTAATTAATTGAAAACAAAATAAATAAAAATTTAAAAATAATATTAATTAAGAATAAATAAATAAATAAATAAATTAAATAAATAAATATTTTAACTAAATTATTTATTATTTAAAAAGGATAATTTTTCTTAAGAAAAATATGAATCCCACCCACCTTCACCCCCCTCCCCTCGCCCCCAATCACCCGAACCCCTGTTCCTCCACCGGCCATGGCGGCCACGGCTATCATGGGCAGCAGGCAGTTGTTTGACCATCGCCAAGGCCATGCCTTGCTATTGCTGCCATGGCAGTCACTGGTAGTGGCCGCCATGGGTAGATCTGATATGGCATTTTTTTACTTGCATACAGTGAGGTTATTAATCAGATTATCAGAAGGGCAATTATGAAATTTCACGTGCCATATTTAATGGCGATTTTGAGAAATCTTAATGCCGCTAACGATTGGGATAAATTGTTGGACGGTGACAAACCTTATGGGGGGTTTGTAATTTCAAAAAAATAAGAACATTTTTGTAATTATGCCAAATTCAGGGGCTGTGGCCATAATTCAGCGGTGGCCATAATTCAGCCTTTAATTTAAATACTCATAGAAAATGTAATTAAGTTGGTTTAATTTGATCTAACTCGATTCATGAGCAAATTATTCATGGATATTTAAATGTAGATTGTTAAGATCAAGCCAAGTATGATATGACCCAACTACCAAATTGCAACTACCCATAAATACTCTCAATATTCACGTTTATGGGTAGACAACCATATTTTATTGTATTTAATTCTCTCTCAATATTTTTTCCTCTTAATCTTCAAAGAATATTTGAGCTTCAAAGGATTTTTACTAAATAAACCTCAATGACCCTAACTTTTTGTGCGATTTTAGAATATAAATTTGGATCATTGAAATCTTGGAGATCTACCAGGCCAGTCCTTTAGAACTAGGAGAATCACTTCCTATACTCATAGCATAATTAACTATATTAATCCATCTATTTAATCTTTTTCATTTTTATTATTTTTGTTGCGTGGAATATAGGTGAAAAGTAGAATAAAGTCTGTGAAAACGTTTATGAATCATGTCCGTACCGCAAAGACTTCCAAGGCAAATTCCCAACACACACATAGTTGATACATTGAGGCACGAGTGCAAGTATATATAGGTGTTCAAGTTTGGTAACACACCTGAACACCTACACAAATGTACATGTACTTGAATGGGGAATTTTCATGATAATTATTTGGATAATAATATCCAAATATATGAAATTATGTATTGTTGGATACCCATGTAATGATGTCAAACTCTTTTCTAATTTTATAGTGTAAGTTATGACACAAAATCCTGAGAAGAATGAGTGAATTACAGTGCAATATGTAAATTAATTTTGGTTATGATGTGTAATTTAAAATATATGTAATTTGATCCGCACTATATGATTTAGATGCTAATTAGTAAAGAATTGGAAGCATTGTACTATGCCAAGCTTTAGAGGTAGCCTTCGAAATTCAAATCCATCCATTACGAAGATTGTACATCCAGGGATTGCCTAAAAGTCAGATAGTTTACTTTTGAGGATGTAGAATTAAGTTTTTAAAACAATTACAATTATTAATATGATAAGTTTATATAAAATATTTTACTTTCATTTAATTTTTTAAATTTTTAGATAAGCTATGTTCATTTTATATAATATTGGCATTTGCCTCATGCTATGCACAGACTAAATTAATTATTATTGAAAATATAATTTTGCTTACAATATTTAATTTTATGTAAAAAGTAATTTTAATTCATGAGATATTTTTCTAATAAAATACATGGTTAACATATTACAAAAAATTTCACGAAATCATAGTGCATGAAAATCAAAGAAACAAAAATTCATGCTTTTATTGTTTAACCACCACATCCATAAATACACAATGTAAAAATTCAAAGACATTTTATATTTTTCATAATAAAAAAATAATTCAATAAATTTAAGACAATTAAAATAATAATAAAATATGACGCCTAGAATGATGAAAAATAATGACCAATATTGAGACATAAGAACCTACGGCAGTGTAGAAAAACCACCCAAACAATTGTGCTAAATTATTTAAAATTTAAATATTATAATAAAAATTAGTTTTTATATTTAGGAAAAAATATGTTCAGGTATCACTTTTTTTTTCACAAATCATTCTTATTCATATTTATTTAAAATATATATATATATATATAAAATCTCAATTTATGGTATGAATAACTTGTCAAAATATTGATTTTAAAAATTAAAAAAACTATAATTGTTGCGTATGAATATTCAAAGGAATAAGAAAATATAAATTTATGTGATTATTTCTAATCTATTATTTTATTTGAACTATTGTTGCCTTTATTTATATTTTATTTGTCCACTATCTTTTGGTGAATTTTCCCATCATTTTTACAATCAATTGCATTTTCTTATTTGAAAAAACTGTAGGCATTTTATTAATTTATTTATTTTGGATTTGAATCATGAGTGTTCGTGAAAATTTTGTATAAAAATATTAAAATTAAAAAATAAATATGTCAAAATAATTTTATTAAAATAATTAAATTTGGAAAAGAAACTCTAATTTTTATGGATTTTAATTAAAAATATATTTTACTTATTCTTGACTATTTTTTGTTATTTCCCACAAGGGCTTGAAAACTGTATTTTTTGATCTAAAAAGTAGCTGAGATTTTGATGTGTTGGTAGATGAATAAATGAAGAACTTGAGTAAACAATAGAATTTAAATGAATCTCAATGCATTTATTCACTGGTAGAATTTTGAAATAATTTATAAATTGTTATGATATCTCACTATTGAGATGTCTCTTCATATAAATAAAACCCTTCATGATGAGCTCGATACATTGAAAAATAAATATTTAACTTTTAACAATATTCATTTTATGTTGTGTAATTAAATAAATAAAATATCTGTTAATAATTCAAAAAAGAAAATTTATTATTGAATAGCATAAAATGGATATTTCATTTGAAAGTTTTAAACTTTTTAGATAATATATATAACTTGACTAAATTGTAGAGTATTAATGTTAAATTTATAGATTAGATAGATTTTTAAAATTATTAAACTTTGAAAATATTAATAAAAAAAGGTAATAAATTGTGTCGAAAAATAGTTATATTCAATATAATTCTAAATTATTACATTTAATATACATTTATATATTATTTAAGCAAACTTTTTATTTGAAATATGGAAATATCATGCCCCAAAATCAGACCATAAATTCCAATCTCAAGGCGTGAAATGCAATCCTAAATAAATCATCAATGCAATATCATGACGTCAAATAAATGAACACCAAGCATTCGTTATAAATTAAATTTTTTTTGCAAATTAGAAAAATGAGAAGAACTGATACCATGTATTTAACAAAAAATCTATTAAAAAGAATAACAAATTGCCAAACATATATGATGATAATGCTAATAACTATTGCAAAAGCTCTCTTCTCAAAAACCTTCAGCTCTAGTACTTATTGAAAGCTATTCCACAACCTCATCATGGCTAGATTCTAAGTTTGTCACAAGAAAATCCAAAAAATACGAGGAATGTGAGTAAAGGACACAGTGAATGCCCAAATATGTGTAACATGAGTTTATGAAATGTTTTAATTAGAATTCATGAAATATAGGATAATAAAAGAAAATATGCTGACAATATATAAAAGTTTAGTGGAAAAGAGCAATTGCTGGTTGGGCGAGAGACAATTATAAAGCAAGCATTAAAACAGTTAACATGTTATGGTTTCGACATTTAAATGCCAATGAGCAATCCAATAGTTTCTAAAGTCAATCAGCTTTATGACTCCCACCATGGTAGTTCTTATTGCTCTAGGTAAGGTTCGACCTTACCAAATAGTGTCGAATCGAGGTCCTAGGGAAATTTTACGGCCCGCTTCAACCACAAATAGCTTTTGTTGTGACTGTGGGGATTAGGATATAGAGGCTTAAGGTCTAACTGGCAAGCCCGCTGGTGGCCGGTGAAACCCCTCTCACACCCAAATTAAATTGGATCCAACTATCAGTAATAGTGACAGTGACAATAATACTAACAATAAAATTTCATTCATAGGTATTGATCATGGCATTTAACCATTAGTTCAAAAATATAATTTTCAAATATGTTGAGCTTTCAAACATAACTTTCTTGCAAAAAATGTTACCGTAAAGAAAAAATTTGTATGCAACAGTCAATACCTTTTTCCTAGAAAAATTTCGAAAGCTTTAAAAAAGAAAAAAAGATTTTCTTACGTCATTGTTAATAGAAAGAAATATTTAATTTTTGGTGCATAGTGAAATATCTTTTTTCTAATACAGTGAAAAGTGGGGGAAAATAGTATCATTTGCTTTATATATACTAATATAATATACATATAAGATTTAGGGCACTCACAGCACTTATAAATAGTATCAAGGATCGATCCTAGCGTTTTAAGTCCTAAAACACTTGCTAACACAAAAGTAAACTCAATTTACATTCCAATTTGATTATTAAATCCAATCCCAAATCCATTCAAAAAATCCAAACAATGATCTATGAAAATCTAAAAGCAATACAAACAAAAAATTTCGATTACATTATAGTGTACCTGGATAGAAGTTAGTATACTATTCACAGCAGTATATTTCCAATAATAAATATATTAATACCCTATTTAAATATTAAAGGGTGCATCAATTATCAAGAGTCAGTATATATCATTAGCCTATTTTTCTCCTTCCATAGATATTTTGGTACTTTGCTCATAATTTTTTTCTAGATATCCGATTGGCTCAAATCTTGTGGCATTAGAAATCCAAGAAAGATTAATCAAAATTTTTATGTTGATATTACAGTCTAGATCGACTACTATAAGGGAGAAAAACCGAGTTCAAGAGGCAGCAGTAGTGCAAAAATATAACATCTCCAGTTTTAAGAATTTTTTTTATGTGACACCGTATTGTATTTAAGCTATAATTAACTTTTTCTACATGCATCGGATAAAGGTGATTCCAAATCCTATTGAAATATATGATATAGGTTTATGATTTATCTATTGGAAACCTTTCCTGATTTAATTGAGAACTAATAGAAAAATGCATTACGATGTTCTCATGCAAAATAAACAAGCGTTTTTCGGAGAAAGATTTCTAATATGGCACATCAATGTATTTAATGAAATAAAATAGAAACTTTTGGGTTCTAATATTTTACTAGCTTATTCTAGACAAATTGAAGTTAATTTTCCAAAAGTTCATAAATTAAAACACTTCCATTGTCGTGGGTAGCAAATTACTAAAATTCAAGATAGTCTAGACTCATCAAGCACTCGGATAGTTATACTTAACAAGTTTTAAAAAAATAAATATAGGGCTTGAGATTTTAATATTTTACAGTAATATTTTAAACACATCAATGTTTAATAAAAAAAAATTAAGTTAAAATACTTTCATTTCAATGAATAAATAAATTTCTAAAAAGAAACTATCCAAACTCGCCTCTCAATCTGGCAGGAAACTTTTAGGATTTTTATAAAATTGAAGATCTTTAAATGTGAAAAAAGTCACTTGCATAGCAATTTGAATTTGATCTCCAGAGTATGATTAACCTCTGGATTTAAAATCACTACTTATATGTCTGGTATTCGCCGAAGTTCATCGTTATTGAAAAATTGAAGAATGCTCAGATGCCCATGAGTGAGGCTTATTTGGGAAAAAGAAAAAAGGTTCTTTATTATTAGTTTTTTTTATGCAGATATATTTTAAACACATTTAGTTTCATACAGAAAAAGTTTGACATAAAATTACTATAATTTTGTGTACAAACTGATGTAAAACTTCTATTCCTAGCATCTAAAAATTGAAACCTAGTAGTGGCAACTATTAAACTAAGCAATATAATATTCATGAAAAATACAAGCATCAAGTCATATAATTTAAATAAAATTTATGTTTAAATAAAACATTTAAATGTGGAATCATACATATGAAGGGCGAATAAGAATCAAGTGTGTTGAGATTTCCTAGTTATCCCTTTCCTTATTCTATCATTTGGGATTTTTTTCCCCCCTCCAAAAGAAAGGAATGGGTGGAGAAAATTTCTAAGAAAAATATTGTGCTGAAAATATGAAGGCTTAAATGTGTATCTGTACTATTTAGAAAGAAAAGCCCTCTTACCTATAATATGCTAAATATTGTTTACATAAAATACCCTTTAACTCTTCCTCTCTCGAATTTCTGTAACTCCTAACCCCAACCTCTTTCAAGTCTCTATGACTTATTTCCTAACTAGTTCTCCCTCTTCTCATTACTCATAACTTCTTCAATAGGTTCCAACTGTATGGTCTGACTTTTTGACCAAAATAACTAATTTTCATGTATTATTATTCCAATTAATAAAGTTAGATTAACAACTTACTTCATAATTTCCTTATGATAATACTTGGTTATAGGAATTTTGTTAGTTATCTATTTTTTTATTTGATAGTGTCATTCCTATAGAGTTTTATATAGCCTTTTAGTGGTATCATGATGACAAAAATGTTCATTATATAATTTATTGGGATAAAGATACTTTACCATTCGAACTATGCGCATTTTTACACTTTGTTAACTAAACTTTTTTTGTGACATTTTACCATATGGATTATATTTTTTCTTTTCACCTTGCCATACATGAATCAGTTTTGATAAAATATTTCATGGTATTCCATTGCAAGAGTGAACGGAATCTTTTCTAAAGGTACTTTTTATTACTTTATTAAAAAAAACCTATTTTAACTTGAATTATCATGAGATATGCACCTGAAAGCACATTGAAATTAGTTTGTTGCATTTTGCGATTTAACAAGGTTACACCAAAAAGATGACTATTATATCCATAAAATTAAAAGATTTGATTATAATACTTAAAAAAGGAGGCTCCTGGCATTGATGTGATGAAGTTTTTCCATAATATTCCACCAGAATTTTTTCATACATTATAAGGTGAAAAAAAAAAAAAAAGTATAGTTTGGATAATAAAGTGTCATAAAAAAAAAGTACAGTTAGCAAAGTGTAAAAACAAGCATAGTTTGGATGACAATATGTTTTTATCCCTAATTTATTATTTTATTTTTATTATATGGAATGAAAGTTTTCAAAAAAAAAATATATATTGCACTCAAAAAATATTTATGCGCGAAACTGCGTGCAATGACCATGGACGGATCCTGGGGGGGCAAGCAAAGGCCATTGCCACCCCCTCCCCCCACGCAAAACGAACTTATTATTATTATTATTATTATTATTATTATTATTATTATTATTTTTTTTTATTAATTATTTTTTAAACAATCTAATTCTAAAAGAATAATTACTTAATATTATTTAAAGCAATTAATTTTTAATATTCAATTGTTAATTTTTAAAATATCTAACTTTTTTTTTGGGTCTTAAATAAAGAATTAATTATTTAGATTTTTAGAATTAAATTAAATTTATTTTAACTCAAGATACAACTAAAATTAATTGATTAAATTTTTACCTTTTTTAATTTTATGAAACTCAAAAGAATTAATTGAATATTTGTAATTAAGTAATCAAGTTGTTGGTCTAGTAACTTCACACATATAAGTGTGAGGTTAGGAATTCAAGGTATGATGAACTCTTAGTGTTCATGTATATAAATAAAAAATAAAAAAATGTGAAGACAAGTAAATTAAGCTCATTAGGTAACTTCTATTTTATTTATTTGAGAAAACTTGATCGGGGCTTAGTCGAAGAGCACACTTGCAAAATAACCAAAATATCTCTTTTAACTTCAACGAGATTAAGATAAAGAGATAAAGATAAATAAATATTAAAAGAAAAATTCATTTTTCTTTATCTTTCAAGAGCTTAAATTAAAAAAGCTTTTTCTACTATAAATATTGTCAAAAACAGTCTCAGAAACCTTAGGCCCCCAGGGGACTTGTAAAACAACTAAAATTTGTTTTTATTTTTTTTCCTATTACTCCAGCGAAATTAAGACAAAGAGATTAAGGTAAGTGAATATTTTAAAAAATTGAATTTTCCTTAGTTTTCGGATAGCTACAACTAAAAAAACTTTTTTTGCTATCAATATTGTTAAGAATAGTCTTAGAAACAAAATAGAAGACAGAATTCTAGCATTTGTTTAGTTACGAAAGATACCACTAAAAGTTTTGAATTTGATTATTGATAAACTTTATAATATAAAAAAGTATTGTGTTCAACTTTGATGAAAATATGCATTCAAATCGTGAATTATAAAGTTTATGTTTGAATTTTCATATTCTAAATTTTTACCTTCCCCTTCTCATTTCTGAATCCGTCCCTAGCGATGATAACTATTTGTAGAAATAAAAAAGTGTTTGAATATAATATGGAGAAGGAGACTTAATAAGTTAGGTGTTCTATAAGGATTAGAATTGTTGAAAATTCTATCTTTATCTACATATTTACGTATTTATTATTATTGATTTCAACTATTTTTTCATCTTTGAATAAGATTTCAAAGTAGTTCTACTAAGCAAGATTTAATTATTCCTAAATAATTGACTAATGTCAATTAATTAAGGTTTATAAAAACAAGAAAAGTACAAGCCACCACATCCCTCCCCTATTAAAAAGAATTTGGTCTCCAAATTCTATCATAAGTTTGTAGAGATTTTTGAGTGATATGTCAGGATTTCCTCCTCATTTTTTGAATTCACCTCCTCTATTTTATGGTTTCTTTTAAAAAAATTTATCAATAGAATCTCCTTTTTGCATTTTTTTTTGTTGTATTTTTTGATCTAAGACTTGGACTAGTCGCACTCGTTGAGTGATATGTTAATGATAGTGATACTTTTATAGTTGTAACGCATAGGATACATTATGTATCCCCATAAAATTTGATGGTCAAATAAGTCAATAAGCTACTGCTCCAATTTTCTCCACTATTCCAAAAGGGTCTACATACCAAGCGCTTAAGTTTCATCCTTTTCCAATCCCTCACAAATTCCTTCCTAGATTGCACTTTAAAAATTACAATATCCCTAACATTAAGTTTCAAATCTCTTGGCTTATTATCTAGCTCCTATGTCGACTTTGCTAGCTTTTGACTTTGCTTGATTTAGTGAATTTGATCATGACTTCTTGTACTATTTTAGGTCCTATTGCTTTTTGGTGCCCAATTACTGTAACATCCCTAATTACTTTACTAATTATGATAATTATTATTTGGGGAATTATGTTAAATTATTATTTTATTTATTCTTGATTTATGAAATTTTATTTAATTAGTTTATAAAGTTTGAGGGTTTGAATTACGAATTTTTAAAGGATTAAATTGAATATTTTCTTGATTTGAGGGGTTTTCATGGTAGATAAAAAGTCATCAAGGACTTATGAGAGATTTAAAAAAAAAAAAATTCATGGATTCAATTGAGGAAAGTCATTGTTTCAAGGGTTAAATTGCAAATATGGAAAGTTTGAGTTTTTAAAAGTCCAAATCAGGGCAGCAAGACATTTTCTTCATTTTCTTTCCATCCTTTTTCTTTCTTCTTTCTCTTTCATAACTTCATCGAGGACATCACCATCTCCGGCAACTCCGGTCATCACTCCAAACCAACTCCCCTCACCTCCAGCACTCCACCTACACCACCACAAGCGGCGGATGACCGCCGGAACAGAACGATGGAGAACGGCCGAAAACCATCTCACGGCGAGCAACTGGGTTACTCATTTATGGTGTCTTACGGAGCATCTAAAGGTTGGTTTAGCTAGTATTCGATGAGGGAAACAAGGCAGAGGCGTTGCATGGCTGATCAGAGCAGCGACAGCAGCTAAAAATGTAAGAACAGTCACGGCGGCGAAAATGGTGTTTTAAGGCTGTGATATTCGATTGAAGGCCTTACAGGCCTCAAAACTTAAAACTAAACACACCATTGGAATCAGGAGGAAAAAATGAGGAGAACGGTGGTGGTTTTGATATTTTCGGCAACGGCAGACGGCGGCGGTGCTCTAGCGACCCCAAACTAATTTCTTCTCCTTATTTTGACGATCGCAGTGGTGCTCTTGGTTTGTGATTTTGAGGCCTAGATAAGCAATTTAGGTAATATGGAGTGTGAGCGTTAAGCTTTAATTAGTTGTACCTTGTTATATATATAGTGCATATGTTGTACTCTCTTAATTTAGATTGTATCTATGCTGAGAATAGGATTTGGGATGTATTGATATAAATGTGATGGTGATTGAGATTCCTAAGCAAGGATTACCTATAAGTTGTGGACCCAGATATTTGTTATGTTGGAATTAATTGAGTCAATTAAAGGATTTGACCCTTGACTTGTCGATTTATGGATTTAGATCCAAGTTATAGTAATTGGACAATTATTGTGAATTTTGGATGAGATGACGAGAATGATTATGTAATTAAGAACTAGTTATTGCTTAGTTATTAGAAATCGAGAAGTTAGTAATTTTGGATTAAGGATAAGCATGATAGTAATTATTACGGATTATTAGGGTTGTATGGGGATTCTGATTCTGAACTTATTCTTTTGGATTAGGTAACGTGGAATTAGAACCCACTGACTCATAGGCTACAGATCGTGATTTGCATTTTGAGACTACAAGAGGTGAGGATCCGCCAGTCTGGCAACCCTTGTACGTATCGTTTCCTTGATAAACCCCTGTGAGCGTTATTATTGCTTTGATTATCGTACTCTATGAGTTATTTCTTTCCCCTGTGCGGGATCTACCGATTGGTTCTTGCTTGTATGCGTTATTTCATGATATCGTTGAACCCATTAAGTTTTGCTGAATTGTTATTTCTCTTGATTAACATTTCTTGATTATCGAACCCTGTGAGGTTCTCCTGAATTTGAAACTATTTGGTATCTTTCCGTATTTTCTTGAAAATAACTATTTTTCAATCAAACTCTATGAATCTTTCTGAACTTGTAAACTCTATTTGACGTTGATTGTTCAAGTGTATTGTTGATCACCTTGTTGGCAAAATTATTGAATTGTTCTGCCCTATTGGCAATTGAACGTTGAAAATCTTGACCCTTTTAAATGTCTTGTTCAATCAGTACTATAAAATATGCACCGCATAGAGCAAAGGGCTATGCTAGTTGACAAGGTATGTTCGGTGGGAGGCTCTTCTTGAGTCTGTTACAGAGCAAAGAGTCACACTAGTTGACAGTGCATGTCCAATGGGGGCTCCTCTTGAGTCTATCCCTGTTGGCACCTCTGGATTTCAGTACTAGACCTATTTGTGTCAAAAGTTCCCTTAAATTATTCATGTACCTTGTTTACTATTATGGATTATTATTCTAGAATAGCCTTGCTGGCCTATATATTGATGTTCAGCTTATATCTCGTTCTATTCATGTCATTATCTAAAGGTTAAAATTTTATCTGTTGATATTATGTCTTTCAACCCATGGGACGCCATGGGCAGTTTTCACCCGGAGGGACAGCACGGGGGGTATGGGCTCAGGAACTAGGTTCGGAAGACGGCCCAGCAGAATGGACCGACAGACACAGGTCTTTTCAGCTAAAACCCACAAAAAAATCCTGACTTACCGTTAGCTAACTATGAGTGCTGGGATTTGGCATGTTGTCGACCATGCCATAATGCAAGTTAATTACCCACTGAGCTGAGTGCTCGAGCAATGGAGCGATAAGGAAGTATTATTCCTACTATACCGACGTCCGGTACTAGTATCTATACAGTCTATTAAGTTAATATCATGTGTACCCAGTGCAATGTTGATTTATGTTGGAATTCTTGTTGTTACCGAACTATCTTTGATTGTTGTCTATCATTTCCTTTCTCGTTGTTCATCAATAGTTGTACCTCATTAACTTTCCCTTTAAATCTTATTATTTTCTTTTTCCTCACTAAGTCCTTAGGACTTACCCTCTTTTGTTATTATTTGTTTTTCCAGACATGACCGAGTGAGAAGCTTGAGTTCATGCCCTTAGGTTTGGTTGTTATCTTGTAATAGATTAGGTGTCATGGTTGGGTATATAGTCAACACCTGATCTAGACAACTACCTGAAGAATGTTATGGGAATGTATGTATGGAACTTAAGTCACTTGATTTGTATATATTTTGCTCTATGAAATGTTCTTTTGGGCTAGGATGACTTGTTCTCCTTTGAGATGGTTAAATTACATTGTTTCCTAGTTATTATTTGAATTATATTTAAGATTGAATTGGTAGCGCCTCAGCTTGGGTGATGTCCCAAGTTGGGGTGTTACAATTACAATTAGAGCATAATACTCATCCAAATCCTGAATAATCATATCAATCTTTTAAATATGTTGTAATCTTAACATAAGATAGCTCTGATCTATTATCTACATAACTCGGACGTCAAATTAAATAACTTTATTATTGACAAATTGAATTCTTTATTTTTTATTCTTCAAAGCCAATGCTAAATATAAAAGTAGTGTACTATAAATCTCCGCCTTCTACCGATTAAGGTTGGTTGTGGTGCCCCACTAAAGGTAATCCCTAAGCTAAGAGGTCACCAGTTCAAACTTAATTCATAATTCAAGAGATATCCAAAAATAAAAATAAAAAAAAGCCACAATATAACCAAACTCAAAAAATGGGCGTAACACATTACCCAAAAAATCATTTCATAGAGTACCTTATGTACATACCAAAGTTTTAGGTTCACACTTATGCAATACATAGCGATCTCCAGTCTAAGTGTCACGATTAAGTGTAGTCTATTTGTACATACATAACACATAATCTATTACAAAACATAAAACTTTCCTTAGGCCGGCCTCAATCCCTCAATCTTCATCTAGTCCTATATGGGAAAAAGAATAAGGGATAAGTACTAAAGACTTAGTGAGGAGGGGGGAAATGTGACAATAGACAAAGAAATATTGTGGAGAGTAACACAATTAATAATAGATTCAGCAATAATCAAGACTTTATGAGGAACAATAGTGTAACATAGCACATGTGATATCAAATTTATCAAACTGTTCGTAACTTCATTCTTATTACTCCCAGAACTTAACAAAAACGGTAACAAATGGTGTACAGAGTATAAAATCATAACAGATTTCCCTTATTACTCCATCCCCAAGCACTCGGCTTGGGTAGTGGCATGGTCAGTCCACATGCCTACCTCCAGCTATCGGCAAGTCAGGATCTTTGGTGGGTACTAGCTCGGAGACCAACCACCGACAACCCATGCTGCTCGGTTGTCTTTCTATACCTAGTCCCGGGCCCAAACCAACCCGTAGCATCCCATCAGGTGGTAATCCCCCAAGAGCGTCCTCAAGGTGACTTAACATTTGCCAACAAATAATTCATATTCAAATAACCGATCAAAAGCATATCTGTGAAATCAAACATAATAGTTCAATCTATAAACATTGGTCGGCAACCATATAAACAGTATACAAAATAATTTAGCCAGAAGCATGAAACGAAATTAGTTGGCAAGACCCACAATATCAATATAAGTAAGGGAAGTTGGCAAGACTGTAGGGTATATGGGATCCATAACAGATATCCCAATAGATGTTTTGGGCACCAGAACGACTAGAGTCAAGTACAACTAGCAGGCACAGAGAACAAGAACAACGAAGATAGTTCATTTCCTAGAAGAACAGATAGGTTAAACCTTCACCTTAACTTCCACAGATAATGCTATCCTTGTCCTACTATCCGTCGAATCCCAGCTCCTCGTCATCTATTCAAATGAATGTAGTTAACATCAAAATGCTTGTTTTTACGTTTTAAACAATACTTAAGCCATTTATATTCTAATATCGGCTATTTACATTTAATAAAATATTTTAAGGCTTGATTCCGAAAATATTGCAGGGTAACATGCTAATTATGCCATTAACGTTATAATACCTACAAGGTTTTATTTGCTCCGATTAATGAATTAATTCAGATTCCTATATCATATTAGTCTTTGCAATGTTACACAAAGTCGATTAAGATTACAATTATCAAATATAACTATTGATAACCAATCTTAACAATTAAGTCTCATATACATAAAATTTGGATTTTAGTTACCTAATTTAGCTTAATTAATCAAGATTTACATATTATATTACAAATCATAGTCCACTAAGCTTTATATTTCCAAGCATGCATTCATTTCTCGATCCAATTCATGTTCTTCCATGTACTTTAAAATACTAGAATTGGTAAGATCAATAAGAACAATACAAGTTAATGGGTATTAACCCCAATTCCAACTATTTTTACCAAATCTTAGTTTCAAAAGTCAATCACAATAAACCAATACCACATGCACGACTACCATGATGACACGAGAAATCTTTCTCACCGCCGCCGCTGAACTTGCTAACCATCGCCACCAATCGATGTATCTCAGCAAGTATAGTGGAACGCCCAAGTTAATTTTTGGTCTCGCCGCCAAATTGAGTGTTAATTGAAGCTCCGATGCTATAGTGCCACCATCTCTGCCGCCGTAATTCTTGACCAAATTTCGCTGTTACTAGTGGTCAAAACTGGAAATTGAGGATGCCAAACTGTTCCTCGAGTTGAACTCTACAAGAACCAACCTCCAAACTCTAGCCTCCACTACCCAAATCACCATGCCTGTCAACTCCATCGCGACCCAGATTTCCAACTTAGTTTTTCAGCACCTCATCGGTTAATTCTAGATGCATGTGGTATGGCTGTGATCGCCGCGACGAGAGGAAGAGAATGATTGATTAAGTTTGAGGTGTCGCCTTCACCAGAAAAAATAATCATCAGAGAGGGGAGAGGGGGTGCGCTGGCGGTAATAGAAGAAAAATAGATGGGTATGTGGGGGGGGAGATAGTATTTAAAGTGTAATTTCCAAAAATTCCAGATTGACCCCCAAAACTTATCTCAATTTTTAATTAGACCCCCAAAAGTTCAATCAACTCTTCATTTTATTAGTCAGCTTATTAGTGCCTCAAAGACCTAATTGACTTAAAATATTCATAAACTGGCCCCCAAAACTTTCAAAATTTGTACAATTAGTTTTTTTTCTATTTACATTTTGACCCCTAAACTTTTTTTCATTTTTTCTAAATAATAATAATACTAATAATGGCAATAATAATAATAATATTTAAATTTTCAGTAATTAAATTTTTTTAGGAGGGGTGTTACAATCCTCCCCCTCTTAAAAAAATTTGGCCCCCAGATTCTTACGTAACCATTGGAAAAGTTCGGGATACTATTAGCGTATGAAATCTTCTTGTTCCCAAGCCGCCTCTTTGATGTTGTGATTATGGCATAATACTTTTACTTTGGGAATCCTTTGATTCCTAAGTTCTCAAAATTTTCAATCCAAGATACAAATAGGTTGCTCGTCATAGGTCAGGTCACTTTCTAATGGTATATCTTCATGTGAAATGACGTGAGAAGGATCAGGATAAAATTTTCAAAGTTGTGATGCATAAAAACATTATGTATTCTCATTAAGAATTGGGGTAGTACTAGACGGTAAGCTACTGGTCTGATTCTTTCACATATCTCACAAGGACCAACATATCTTGGACTAAGTTTTCCGCCTTTTCCAATCCTTCGGACACATTTTCTCGGGGATACCTTATGAAATGCTTGGTCACCAACTTTGAATTCTAAATCTTTTCTCCACTTATCTGTATAACTTTTCTGCCAACCCTAGGTTGCTTTCATTCTTTATTTGATTATCTACACCTTCTCAATAGTCTCCTAAATTAATTATGGCCTTAAAGTTCCCAAGGACTTATTGGCGTTGCTTCTGTGTTCTTCAAGGTCCCAATGTAATGGGGATAAGCCCTTTCTACCATACAATGCTTTATATGGGGCCATCTACATGGTAGATTGGTAGTTGTTATTGTAAACAAATTCTATCAAAAGAAGGTGTCGGTTTCAGGATGAGCTATAGAACTGAATTGCAACCTCGTTCCCAGGTATTCTTGCAGACTTTTCCAAAGTCTCAAGGTGAACTTTGGATCTCTGTCTGACATAATACTGGTTGGGATTCCGTGCAATTTGACGAGTTCCATAATGTATAACTCTATCAGTTTCTCAACCATATAAAGTGTTCCAACTGATAGAAAATGAGCATACTTGGTTAATCAGTCTACTATCACCTACATACTGTTATAACCTCCTCAAACTATTGGTAGACTTATTACAAAATTTATAGTAACATGCTTCCATTTCCAATTAGGTCTCGAAAGTAGTTGTAGCAACCATAACAGTTGCTGATATTGTGCTTTTACTAACTGGCAGGTTAAGCATTTCTGCGTATATTCTGCAACATCTATTTTCATTATGTTCCACCAGAATTGCTTCTTCAAATCCCAATACATTTTTGTACCTCCTGGATATATTGTATATCTTACCATGTGTACCTCTTCCAACAGTTTTTCTATCATCCCTTCAGGCACACGTATTCTCTTACGGAATAAAAGAGTACCTTGACTGTCAGTACTGAACTTAGACTTTTAAAAACTCTCAATTGCTTCTTTTTATTTCAATACCCAACCATCATTAGATTAAGCTCATCATATTTCATCATATAACTCGGGCTGCATGTTTACTCCTGCAATCCAGGCTCGTTGTTTCATTCTTAATGCAACACCGGCCTTTAGAGTTTTTGATACTTTTGTTCCCAGTATTTGGGCTATTTCAGCCTTTCGGCTCAAAGCATCAGCTACTACATTTGCCTTCCCTAGGTGGTAGATGATAAAGAAATCATAATCCTCTAGAAATTCTATCCACATTTGCTATCTCATGTTTAGATCTTTCTGTGAATGCAAATACTTGAGACTTTTATGGTCCGTGTATACTTCAAATGTGGTCCTATAAAGATAATTTCTTCACTTTGTCAATGCAAAAATTACTGCAGCTAGCTCTAGGTCATGAGTTGGGTAATTCTCCTCATGTGGTTTAAGTTTTTTGGATACATAGGCGATAACTTGGCTTTTCAGTATCAATACGCATCCAAGTGCTTCTTTAGAAGTGTCTGTATACACATCGAATCTTTATAATCCATTTGTAAAGGTCAAATTGGAGCTGAAGTCAATATGTTCTTCAACTCTTGGAAACTCCTCTCATAGTCCTTGTTCCAGTCAAACAGCTGATCCTTTTGGGTCAACTTAGTCAACGGGCCGATTATCTTAGAAAAATCTTTTACAAACCTTTGATAGTAGTTGGTAGGTCTTAAAAAGCTACGGACTTCCATTACATTTTTGGGTCTTTTCAATTGACTATTGCCTCTATCTTAAAGGGAACAACCTCTATCCCATCTTGGGACATGATGTGTCTAAGAAATGTCACTTTCTCTATCCAAAATTCGCACTTATTGAACTTTGCATACAACTTATGTTCCCTCAAAGTTCTTAGAACCATGTGTAAGTGCTTTGCATGGTCTTCTCTAGTTTTTGAGTACGCCAAAATGTCGTCAATGAAGATGACCATAAATTGGTCAATGTTCGAAAAATTTGGTGCATCAAATCCATAAATGTTGTTGGGCATTAGTTAGACCAAACGACATTACTACAAATTCAAAATAACCATATAAAAAATTAAACACAGTCTTCGGGATATCTTTTTCCCTAATTTTAGCTGATAATACCTCTGTCTCAAATCTAATTTCGAAAAGACCGTAGATTCCTATACAAGGTCAAACAATTCTTCCACATGCAGCAAGGGGTATTTATTCTTGATAGTGACTTTATACAACTCCCTATAGTTGATGCATATCCTCAAGGATCCATCTTTCTTTTTGACAAACAACACTGGGGCTTCCCAAGGAGAAGTGTCGAGCTTTATGAATTTCTTTTCCAATAGTTCTTAGAGTTGGTCCTTTAGCTCCTTAAGTTCTGTATGTGCCATTTGATAGGGAGTTTTAGAAAAAGGCGTGGCAATAGGAAGAGTGTGAATGACAAACTCTATTTCTTTGTTAGGTGGCAATGAGTTCAACTCTTGCGGAAATACTTCTCGACAATTAGCCACTATTTTCACTTCTTTGATTTTGGCTATGTCTCGGGGTTTATTGATAAGGTATGCTAATAATCCTTGTCCTCCTTTCCTTAGTATTTTTTTGGCCTCTACCACAGATATAATTGGTATTGGGGAAGTAGTATCTGTAGAATGATGTGTCGGTATTGATACCTTATCTCCTAGAGTGATGCACTTAGTGTAACAATTTATCTTTGCTTGATGTTGATATAGCCAATACATTCCAAGTATCAAATTATATTCTTGAATGGGCATTTCTATAAGATCAGTTGGGTATTCACCATCCCCAATCATAACTGGACAAGCCTGATACATGGTGTTTTGTTATTAACCCGATTCCTAAGGGTGTCTATACTTCTATTCAATAAGCCATGGTTTTGGGTTGCATATTCAACTTATGAGAGAAAGAGTAGCTCCTGGATAATATAAGGCATTACCATTAATTTCAAAAATAGAAATCATACCTTCAACCACTTCATTTGGATCTGGTGCTTCTTCTTCAGTCAAAGCATACGCACAAGCTCGAACCTTTGATTTTTCTCTGGTTCCTGCCACATGTTTCCTTTTTTCTGTAGGTGCTGAGTTCTTCTGGTTGGGGCAATCTCTGATGAAATATTGGTCGCTACCACATCCTACATATTTACCTTACTTTTTCCGACACTCGAATTCCTCATGGCCAAATCCTCCACAAAGCCTGCATTTATTCAATGGCACTCCTTGAGCCAAATCTTTAGTCATGCTGGCCTGGTCTATTCATTGACTGGCGCCACGATCTGTAATTTTGATTGTTTCTTTCTAGGGTTACTCTGTCCACTAAGGTGCATTATTCCTTTTCGACCCTTATCTTCAATTTTTTTAATTTTTTAAAATTCTGACTCCAACTATATTGCTTTGCTTATAGCCCGATTAAAACTTAGTAGATCACATATGGTAAGGTCCTATTTGAGTTCCCACCATAATCCTTCCACAAATTTATGAGTCTATTGGTCTTCATCTGCAAGTATGTAAGGTTCATACTTGATCAATCAGTTGAAAGTAGTCTCATGCTGACTGACTGATAGCGTTCCCTGTATCAAATCCATGGATTCTCTTTCCTTTGGCCACCAACGATACATACTTGTCCATAAATTCCTTATTAAAGTTTTCCCAAGTTTGATGAATTCCTTCTGCAGTCCATCTACGATCTGTCATTTTCTACCAGCTGTGTGCAGGACCTTTCAATAGGAATATAGCATACCAGACTTTTTGCTCATCTAGGTAACATAAAGTTTCATATTTATTCTCCAACTCCTCAATCTACTTTTTAGCTTTCATATCATCCGATTTTCCTAAGAATTTTGGGGGTTGGAAACGAAGAAATTACTCTAACGCCCGATCTTTATTAAACTCTTTAGCATTTTCTGCTCCACCACCCTGACTCTACTATTAACCAAATTGCATAAATCTTTATCCCCTTTGGTACTTAGGGTTTGCTGGTTGATCAATCGAAGGGGTTTGTGTGACTTTTTCCTCTGGCAATGGTTGCTAAAAGGCGGGTGCTCCCTACCTAGAACATTCTATACGTTGGCCCGCTTGTCAGGCGGTCTTCTTCACCAACCTGTTCGAGCCAGAGCGGGTATATATGAACCCTTATGTGATTCCATTCTTATGGGTCTAATTAGATCTAAGATATTCTTTAATCCACAAATTATTAGGTTGAGCAACAAGGTCTAAAGTTATCATCAATACTTTCAGATTTCTTAAACTTGAATAAAAGTATTTAACAAAGTTAAGTAAATTTATTGTAATATAATTCTATTCATTCGACGATCAACAATAAAACTTCATTAACATTCTGAGTTAGAACTAGCAGTTGTTACATCAGTATATATACAAGGTCAAAATTCCAAATTTTGCTAAGCTAACTATACACCTAATCATGGATAAAATGATGAGGCTTGTGTTAGGGCATTACCCTATAAGTCTGGCTAAACTTAGCCCTTTCTATCTAATCTTATGATCGGATGCTAATACTATAACATGCATACATATTTATAGGTACAACTGCACCTACAATGATCTCTAACCCTAATCTTCTACATTAGTAATGTCAGATTCTGTATTTTCATCTTCATCCTTCTGATCTTCTTTATTTAATTCTACGTCCATATCATCATCTTCCTCTTCAAATTCCTAAAATTCATCTTCCATAATAATTTGTGGTGGTACCTCAGCTAGGGGCTCATGTACAGGATCCTTCTCAAGGTTCTCCTCTGGATCCTCCTTAGGTACTTCCTCGATATGAATACCTGTTTGTGACCTGGTTTCGGAGAAGGACGAACTCCAGAAGGTCCGACTTCTGATGCTATCCCAACTCCTATGATTTGGTCTATGGAACTTCTATAATGTGCTATCACCATTCTGACCTCATCCATAATCATATATGTCGTACTAACAATCTTTCGATGGTCTGACTCCAATGTCCTAAAGGTTTCCTCAATCTGAGCCCGTACCATATGGAGTTTCTTGATCTGTCCTTCAGCTATTTTTACTTTTTCACTTTCCCTCTCCAGTTCGTCCATAAGTTTCTTCACAGTGGAGCTCTTAATCTATACCATCATTTTCAAATGATATATCTCCACTCTCATTTCCCTTAATGCCTCATGCATGTCATAAAGTTGTTCCTCATAGCGTTGGCATAGTTCCAATAAACTTGTTTTTTCTAGTTTTAAAATGTTAATCCTCTATTCTAAAGATTCCTTGCTTTCCTTATTCATAGGTTATGTTCCTTCCCTATGTTCACCTTTCATCCTGGAATATATAAAGTTTTTTCATTAAGACCAATCAAGTTCATTTTTAGTTTCCTTATCACATGAAAGTTTTCAACCATATATAAGATACCCAAAGTTCAACTCTCAATCTAAAGTCTAATGGTCGATTTTTGAAAGCGAAGATTACTAACTGGTCGTCCATCCCAGGTATAATCTCCCACCTCCTAATATCGAACACTATACCCAAGAGTTCATTTCTTAACTAACTTTTTGTCCCGAAGGCTACTTTTGAATCCCATTTATACTCATTTACCTAGGTCATTGACAAACCTAGGCTCTGATACCACTTGTGTGGCACCCCACCTAGGGTAGTCCCTAAGCTAAGGTGCCACCAGTTCAAACTTAATTCATAATTCAAGAGATATCCAAAAAAAGAATAAAGCCACAACATAACCAAACTCAAAGATGGCCGTAACACATTACCCAAAAGATCATTTCATAGAGTATCATATGTACATACCAAAGTCTTAGGTTCACACTTAAGCACTACATAACGATCTCCAGCCTGAATGTCATGATTAGGTATGGCCTATGTGTACATATATAACACCTAATCTATAACCAAACATAAAATTTTTCGCAATTAATACCGCAATAGACAAAGAAAAATTGTCGAGAGTACCGCAATTAATAATAGGTTCATAAATAATCAAGACATTATGAAGAGCAATAATCCAACATATTACATCTGATATCAAATTTATCAGACTATTGGCAACTCCGTCCTTATTACTCCTAGAACATAACAAAAATGGTAACAGATGGTGTTCAGAGTACAAAACCATAATAGATTTCCCTTATTAATCCATCCCCAAGCACTGGACTCGGTACCTAAGCACTTGGCTCGATCAGTGGCACAATC
The DNA here is from genome assembly GCA_018894105.1 of Jacaranda mimosifolia. NCBI lineage: Eukaryota > Viridiplantae > Streptophyta > Magnoliopsida > Lamiales > Bignoniaceae > Jacaranda > Jacaranda mimosifolia. The sequence continues at coordinate 5,063,130 of CM032120.1, forward strand.
GGTCCACATGCCAGGTCCTGCCATTCATTAGACAGCTACCTTCAGCTATCCACAAGTCATGACCTTAGGTGGGTACTAGTCGGGAGACTATCCACCGTCGGCCCATGCCGCTTGATCGTCATTCCAAACTTTATCCCAGGCCTAACCCAACCAGTGGCATCCCATCGGTCGGTAATCTCCCAAGAGCGTCCTTAAGGTGACTTAATATTGTGCCAATAGATAATACATATTCAAATAACTAATCAAAAGCATATATGTAAAATCAAACGTAACAGTTCAATCTATAAATATTGGCTGATAAGGCCGTATAAATAGTATATAGAATGATTTAGCTAGAAGCATGAAATGAAATTAATTAGCAAGACCCACAATATAAATATGAGTAAGGGAAGCCAGCAAAGTTGTGAGGTATATAGGATCGATAATAGATATCATAATATATGTTCTGGGCACCAAAATGAGTACAATAAAGTACAACGAATAGGCACAGAGAACTTGAACAACGAATATAGTTCATTTCCCAGAAGAACAGATAGGTTAAACCCCCACCTTAATTTCCACGGACAATGCTATCCTTGTTCTACTGTCCGTCGGATTCCAGCTCCTCACCACCTATTCAAATAAATATACTTAACATCAAAACGCTTGTTTTGACCTTTTAAACAATACTTAAGCCATTTATATTCTAATATCGGTTGTTTACAGTTAATACAATATTTTAAGGCTTGGTTCCAAAAATATCACAGAGTAACATGCTAATTACGCCATTAACGTTTTAATACCTATGAGCTTATGTTTGCTTTGATTAATGAATCAATTTAGATTCCTATATCATATTAGTCCTTGCAATGTTACACAATGTTGATTAAGATTATAATGATCAAATCTAACTATTGATAAACCAATCTTAACAATTAAATCTCATATAAATGAAATTAGGGTTTTAATTACCTAATTTAGCTTAATTAATCAAGATTTACATATTATATTAGAAATTCAAGTCCACTAAACTTTATATATCCAAGCATGTATTCATTTCTTGATCAAATTCATGTTCTTCCATGTACTTTAAAATATAAGAATTCGTAAAATCAACAAGAATAATACAAGTTAATGGGTATTAACCCCAATTCCAACTATTTTTACTAAATCTTAGTTTTGAAACTCAATCACCATAAATTAATATCACACACATGACCACCGCAATAAGACAAGAAATATATCTCAGCGCCGCCGCTAGAGTTGCTAACCACGACACCAACCAGTGTGTCTCGGTGAGTACAGTGGAACACCCAAGTTAATTTTTGATTTTGCCACCGAATTGAGTGTTAATTGAAGCTCAGATGCTATAGGACCACCACCTCTACCGCCGCAATTCTTGACCAAATTTTTCCCTTGTTGGAGGTGAAAATTGGAAATTAAGGATGCCAAATTGTTCATCGAGCTGAACTCTACAAGAACCACCCTCCAAATTCCAGCCTCTACCGTTCAACCCACCGCACCCATTAACTCCATTGCGGCCCAAATTTTCAATCATTTTTTTGGCGCTTTGTCGGTCAATTCTATACGCATGTGGTATGGTTATGACCATCGCAACGAGAGGAAGAGAATGGTAGGTTAAGTTTGAGGTGTCAATTTCGCCAAAAAAAAATCACCGAAGAAAGGATAGGGGTTGTGCTGGCGAAAATAGAAGAAAAATGGGGAGGAGGAATAGCATTTAAAGTGTAATTTTCAAAAATTCTTGATTGACTCCCAAAACTTATCTCAGTTTTTAATTAGCCCCCAAAAGTTCAATCAACTATTCAATTTAACCCTAAGCTTATTAGTGCCTTGAATTGACCCAGTGGACCTAAAATATTCATAAATTGGCCCCCGTAACTTTCAAAATTTATACAATTAGGTTTTTTCCCATTTACGTTTTGACCCCAAACCTTTTTTTTCTTTTTTTTTTAATAATAATAATAATAATAATTATTCTTTATTATTATTATTATTATTATTATTATTATTATTATTATTATTATTATTATTATTATTATTATTATTATTAAATTTTCACCAATTAATCTTTTTTGGGGGTGTTACATTGGTAGTGCAAAACATTACTTTAATTACATGCCAAGTTATATCTACAAATAAATAACAACTTTGCAAACCCAAAATAATACATAGATATCCAAAAGATGTACCCAAAAATACTTTCCACTCAAGTAATTAATGTGTGTACATAATATAATATCAAACAATATAAGTCTTTAATAACTACCAACCATGATAATTCTTTATCACTAGAAGTTAAGATCATTTTCCAGAGCTCCCCTATCGGCATTGTTACTTGGTGTACGTAAGTGAACATGGATCAAGTTCTAGCATTGACAGGGATCATAAATCTAGCAGCTCTACTGCCCCCCCCCCCCCCCCTTTTTTTTAAGCTTATTCAATAAGCCTGTAGCTAACCTTAGGAAATGCCATTTAAACCTAATTAATCTCATGAAAACAAAAATCTCTCAAAATAAAAGTCCCATCACCACAAAAGATAGAGTGAAGATATTCATGTTTATCAAACTCTTGACATATGTTTGTAGAGTATGCCGAAATTTATTCCGAAATTACCTTGTGGATGTCAAATGACATAGAATTAGCTAGATTTTAAACAACTATTTCGTGTTTCTACTCTGTCATTGGTATTAATTGATAATTTAACTGGGAGTGGCCTATGGCCCAGCGACATAAGTCTCACACATAATGTGGGAGGTCAGGTGTTCAAGCCCGAACGGACTCCTGATGTGCATATGTATAAATAAAAATAAAATTGATGTCATGTGTGCTTGACTGTTGGATCAATCATGTAGACTATTTTGCAGACTACATGTCCTATTTCTATTTTGTTTTGGTATGAGAGATGTTGCCTCTCTTTTGTGATCCACAAAAAAATGTTGTTTTATTGAATCCCAACAGTCTGAAGGGGCTTTACTGTTATCAATAGTATCTCATTTTAAAGAGTTTGTATGTAGATTATATCTTTGTAAGAAGTAAATAGTGCTTCAAAGTTTATGTCATGCTCATTTCAGATAGTCACCTGAGGTTTGATCTTCTTCTGCATTAGCTAACTTCGTATTGAATTGAAAGGTGAAAACTGATTATGTATTTGTCATATGGAAGTAGAGCATGAGTGCTTCACTGCTAGATCAATCCTATGGACTAATTTACTGATTGTATTTCATATTTCTGTCTTGCTCTAGCATGGATGGACACAATATATGTCCTATTCCTACTATGTCCTTGGTATTACTTGATGGTTTAATTGGTAAAAGTGAATGTTAGAAAGAATCAAGAAAGGAGTTATGGGCTAAAATTTTGGCTTAGAGACATTCTAATTAACATATAAGATATTTTATCTGTCCATGCTATATAGCATTCAATTATTACAAAGTAAATTGAATCCTAATATTCTTTTTATAAAAATCAAGAAAGTCAAAATAAAATAAAAATAATAAGGGGTTTACAAAATTCCTCTACTATATAATAGAAGCAAAATTTCAATTTTGAGCATTGTTATATAAATCTGTACATAATTTATTGTATTGTTGCTAGCAATTTCCTATGGTTAGCATTGTTATATAGCATTGTTATCTATATTATTATACTATTATAGAAAGAAAATCTATTTTGTGTCTATGTAAAAGTTATTTATGCATTTTCATAAGTTTCTTGCAGAGAAAATTGAAGTTGAGACATCTTAGCTCGTGTAAATTATTAAATTATTATGAAGTTAAATAAACTCCACATACTTACATGCAAGATTTGAAAAATCAAATCGTTTATCTAATCAAAAAAATTATTGATTCACGATTTACTAGTTCAATCATTGGTTGAGGAAGAGCTTGAAATCAATGACGAAGATAGTGACTTAGACTAAATCAAATACAAATCCTAGTAACAACACAAGTAAAATGCTTATAAGGTGAAAAAAAAAAAGTATAGTTCGGATAATAAAGTGTCATAAAAAAAAGTATAGTTAGCAAAGTGTAAAAACATGCATAGTTTGGATGACAATATATTTTTATCCCTAATTTATTATTTTATTTTTATTATATGGAATGAAAGTTTTCAAAATAAAAATATATTGCACTCAAAAAATATTTATGCACGTGCGAACTGCGTGCAATGATCATGAACGGATCCGGGGGCGAGGGCAAGCAGAGGCCATGCCACCCCCCTCCCCCCCAACACACACAACAAACTTATTATTATTATTATTATTATTATTATTATTATTATTATTATTATTATTATTATTATTATTATTATTATTATTATATATAATTTTTTATTAATTATTTTTTAAACAATCTAATTCTAAAAGAATAATTACTTAATATTAATTAAACCAATTAATTTTTAATATTCAATTGTTAATTTTTAAAATATCTAACTTTTTTTTTGGGTCTTAAATAAAGAATTAATTATTTAGATTTTTAGAATTAAATTTAATTTATTTTAACTCAAGATACAACTAAAATTAATTGATTAAATTTTTACCTTTTTTAATTTTTCGAAACTCAAAAGAATTAATTACATATTTGTAATTAAGTAATCAAGTTGTTGGTCTAGTAACTTCACATATATAAGTGTGAGGTCAGGAATTCAAGGTATGACGAACTCTTAGTGTTCATGTATATAAATAAAAAAGAAAAAGATGTGAAGACAATTAAATTAAGCTCATTAGGTAACTTCTATTTTATTTATTTGAGAAAACTTGATCGGGGCTTAGTCGAAGAGTAGACTTGCAAAATAACCAAAATATCTCTTTTAATTTCAACGAGATTAAGATAAAGAGATAAAGATAAATAAATATTAAAAGAAAATTTCATTTTTCTTTATCTTTCAAGAGCTTAAATTAAAAAAGCTTTTTCTACTATAAATATTGTCAAAAACAGTCTCAGAAACCTTAGGCCCTAGGGGACTTGTAAAACAACTAAAATATGTTTTTATTTTTTTTCCTATTACTCCAGCGAAATTAAGACAAAGAGTTTTAGGTAAGCGAATATTTAAAAAAAATGAATTTTCCTTAGTCTTTGGATAGCTACAACTGAAAAAACTTTTTTTGCTATCAATATTGTTAAGCCTAGTCTTAGAAATAAAATAGAAGACAGAATTCTAGCATTTGTTTAGCTACGAAAGATACCACTAAAAGTTTTGAATTTGATTATTGATAAACTTTATAATTTAAAAAAGTATTATGTTCAACTTTGATGAAAATATGCATTCAAATCGTGAATTATAAAGTTTATGTTTGAATTTTCATATTCTAAATTTTTTGCCTTCCCCCCTCCCCTTCTCGTTTCTGAATTCGTCCCTGGCGATGATTACTATTTTTAGAAAGAAAAAAGTGTTTGAATATAATAGGAGAAGGAGACTTAATAAGTTAGGTGTTCTATAAGGATTAGAATTATTGAAAACTCTATCTTTATCTACATATTTACGTATTTATTATTATTGATTTCAACTTTTTTTTCATCTTTGAATAAGATTTCAAAGTAGTTCTACTAAACAAGATTTAATTATTCCTAAATAATTGACTAATGTCAATTAATTAAGGTTTATAAAAACAAGAAAAGTATGAGCCACCACACCCCTCCCCCATTAAAAAGAAATTGATCTCCAAATTCTATCATAAGTTTGCAGAGATTTTTGAGTGATATGTCAGGATTTCCTCCTCATTTTTTGAAGTCACCTCCTCTATTTTGTGGTTTCTTTTAAAACATTTTATCAATAGAATCTCTTTTTTGCATTTTTTTTTTTTTGTATTTTTTGATATAGGACTTGGACTAGTCAGACTCACTGGGTGATATGTTAAGGATCCCAGTGATACTTTTGTAGTTGTAACGCATAGAATACATTATGTATTCCCATAAAATTTGATGGTCAAATAAGTTAATAGGCTACTGCTCCAATTTTCTCGACTATTCCAAAGGGGTCTACATACCAAGGGCTTCACTTTCGTCCTTTTCCAATCCCTTACAAATTCCTTCCTAGATTGCACTTTAAAAATTACAATATCCCTGACATTAAGTTTCAAATTTCTTGGCTTATTATCTAGCTCTTATGTCGGCTTTGCTAGCTTTTGACTTTGCTTGATCTAGTGAATTTGATCATGACTTCTTGTACTATTTTAGGTCCTATTGCTTTTTGGTGCCCAATTACAATTAGAGCATGATATTCATCCAAATCATGAATAACCATATCTATCTTTTAAATATGTTGTAATCTTAACATAAGATAGCTCTAATCTATTATCAGCATAACTCGGACGTCAAATTAAATGACTTTATTAATGACAAATAGGATTCTTAATTTTTTATTCTTCAAAGCCAATGCTAAATATAAAAGTAGCGTACTATAAATCTCCGTCTTCTACCAATTAAGGTTGGTTGTGGTGCCCCACTGAGGGTAATCCCTAAGCTAAGGGGTCACCAGTTCAAACTTAATTCATAATTCAAGAGATATCCAAAAAAAAAAAAAAAAGCCGCAATATAACCAAACTCAAAAAATGGCCGTAACACATTACCCAAAAGATCATTTCATAGAGTACCTTATGTACACACCAAAGTTTTAGGTCCACACTTATGCAATACATAGCGATCTCCAGTCTAAGTGTCACGATTAAGTGTAGTCTATTTGTACATAAATAACACATAATCTATTACAAAACATAAAACTTTCCTTAGGTCGGCCTCAATCCCTCAATCTTCATCTAGTCCTACATGGGAAAAAGAATAAGGGATAAGTACTAAAGACTTAGTGAGGAGGGGGGGAAATGTGACAATAGACAAAGAAAAATTGTCGAGAGTAGCACAATTAATAATAGATTCACCACTATAGCGCCACCAGCTCCACCGCCGCAATTCTAGACCAAATTTCATCGTTGCTAGTGGTTAAAACTGGAAATTGAGGATGCCAAACTATTCCTTGAGTTGAACTCTACGGAAACCACCCTCCAAACTCCAGCCTCCGCCGGCTAAACCACCACGCCCGTCAACTCCATCACGACCCAGATTTCCAGCTTCGTTTTTCGGCACCTCATTGATTAATTCAAGATGCATGTGGTATGGCTATGACCGCCGCAATGAAAGGAAAAGAATGGTAGATTAAGTTTGAGGTGTCGCCTTCGCTAGAAAAAAATAATCGCTGGAGAGAGGAGAGGGGGTACGCTGGCGGGAATAGAAGAAAAATAGGTGGGTGTGTGGGGAGGACATAGTATTTAAAGTATAATTTCCAGAAATTCCAGATTGACCCCCAAAACTTATCTCAATTTTTAATTAGACCCCCAAAAGTTCAATCAACTATTCATTTTATCAGTTAGCTTATTAGTGCCTCAAAGACCTAATTGACTTAAAATATTCATAAATTGGCCCCCAAAACTTTCAAAATTTGTACAATTAGTTTTTTTCGATTTACGTTTTGACCTCTAAAATTTTTTTCATTTTTTATAAATAATAATAATATTAATAATGGAAATAATAATAATAATAATATTTAAATTTTCAGTAATTAACTTTTTTTTGGGAGGGTGTTACAATCCTCCCCCTCTTAAAAAAAATTTGGTCCCCATATTCTTACCTAACCATTGGAAAAGTTCGGGATACCATTAGCGTATGAAATCTTCTCATTCCCAAGTCACCTTTTTGATGTTGTGATTATGCCATAATACTTTTACTCGGGTTGCATGTGTACTCTTGCAATTCAGGCTCATTGTTTCATTCTTAATGCAACACCGGCCCTTAGAGTTTTTGATGCTTCTGTTCCCAGTATTTGGGCTATTTTAGTCTTTCGACTTAGAGCATCAGCCACTACATTTGCCTTCCCTGGGTGGTAGATGATAAAGAAATCATAATCCACTAGAAATTCTATCCACATTTGCTATCTCATGTTTAGATCTTTCTGTGAATGCAAATACTTGAGACTTTTATGGTCTGTGTATACTTCAAATGTGGACCCATAAAGATAATTTCTTCACTTGGTCAATGCAAAAATTACTGCAGCTAGCTCTAGGTCATGAGTTGGGTAATTCTGTTCATGTGGTTTAAGTTTTCTGGATACATAGGCGATAACTCGGCCCTTCTGTATCAATACACATCCAAGCGCTTCTTTAGAAGCGTCTGTATACACATCAAATCTTTCTAATCTATTTGTAAAGGTCAAATTGGAGTTGCACTTAATATGTTCTTCAACTCTTGGAAACTCCTCCCATAATCCTCGTTCCAGTTAGACGACTGATCCTTTTGGGTCAACTTAGTCAACGGGCCGATTATCTTAGAAAAATCTTTTACAAACCTTTGATAGTAGCTGGCAGGTCCTAAAAAGCTACGGACTTCCGTTACAAATCCAGGTCCACTAAACTTTATATATCCAAGCATGAATTCATTTCTTGATCCAATTCATGTTTTTCCATGTACTTTAAAATATAAGAATTGGTAAAATCAACAAGAACTATACAAGTTAATGGGTATTAACCCCAATTCCTATTATTTTTACTAAATCTTAGTTTTGAAACTCAATCACCATAAATTAATATCACACACACGACCACCGCAATAAGATAAGAAATATATGTCAGGGGTTGCTTCCACCGCTGCTAGAGTTGCTAACCACGACACCAACAAGTGTGTCTCAGTGAGTACAATGGAACACCCAAGTTAATTTTTGATTTTGCCACTGAATTGAGTATTAATTGAAGCTTCGATGCTACAGCACCACCACCTCCACCGCCATAATTCTTGACCAAATTCTACCGTTATCGGTGGTCAAAATTGGAAATTGAGGATGCCAAACTGTTCTTCGAGCTGAACTCTACAAGAACCACCCTCCAAACTCCAGCCTCTACCGCTCAAACCACCGCACCCGTTAACTCCACTGCTGCCCAAATTTTCAACTCAATTTTTTGGCGCCTTGTCGGTCAATTCTATATGCATGTGGTATGGTTGTGACCATCACAACAAGAGGAAGAGAATGGTACGTTAACTTTGAGGTGTCGCCTTCGCAAAAAAAAAAATCACCGAAGAAAGGAAAGAGGGTGTGCTGGCGAGAATAGAAGAAAAATGGGGAGGGAATAGCATTTAAAGTGTAACTTTCAAAAATTCTTGGTTGACTCCCAAAACTTATCTCAGTTTTTAATTAGCCCCCAAAAGTTCAATCGACTATTCAATTTAACCCTAAGCTTATTAGTGCCTTGAATTGACCCAGTTGACCTAAAATATTCACAAATTGGCCCCCGTAACTTTCAAAATTTGTACAATTAGGTTTTTTCCTATTTATGTTATGACCCCAAACTTTTTTCTTTTCTTTTTTTTTTAAAATAATAATAAAAAATAATAAAAATAATATTTTAAATTTTCGCCAATTAATCCTTTTTTGAAAGTCTTTAATAACTACCACCCATGATAATTCTTTACCAATAGAAGTTAAAATCATTTTCCAGAGCCATCCTATCGGCATTTTTACTTGGTGTCCGTAAGTGAACATGGATCGAGTTCTAGCATTGACAAGGATCATAAATCTAGCAGCTCTACTGCACCATTTTGTTTTTTAGCTTATTCAATAAGCCTGTAGCTAACCTTGGGAAATGCCATTTAAACCTAATTAATCTCATGAAAACAAAAATTCTCTCAAAATAAAAGTCCCATCACCACAGAAGATAGAGTGAAGATATTTATGTTTATCAAACTCTTGACATATGTTCGTAGAGTATGCCCAAAGTTATTCTGGAATTACCTTGTGGATGTCAAATGGCATAGAATTAGCTAGATTTTAAACAACTATTTCCTGTTTCTACTCTGTCATTGGAATTAATTGATAATTTAACTGGGAGTGGCATAGGGCCCAACGACATAAGTCTCCTACATAATGTGGGAGGTCAGGTGTTCAAGCCCGAACGGACTCCTGATGTGCATATGTATAAATAAAAATAAAATTGATGTCCTGTGTGCTTGACTGCTGGATCAATCATATAGACTATTTTGCAGACTACATGTCCTATTTCTATTCTGTTTTGGTATGAGAGATGTTGACTCTCTTTTTTTATCCACAAAAAAATGTTGTTTTATTGAATCCCAACAGTCTGAAGAGGCTTTACTGTTATCAATAGTACCTCCTTTTAAAGAGTTTGTATGTAGATTATATCTTTGTAAGAAGTAAATAGTGCTTCCAGGCTTTATGTCATGCTCATTTCAGATAGTCACATGAGGTTTGATCTTCTTCTGCATTAGCTAACTTCTTATTGAATTGAAAGGTGAAAACTGATGATGTATTTGTCATGTGGAAGTAGAGCATGAGTGTTTCACTGCTAGATCAATCCTATGGACTAATTTACTGATTGTATATCATATTTTTGTCTTGCTCTGGCATGGATGGACACAATATATGTCCTATTTCTGCTATGTCCTTGGTATTTCTTGATGGCTTAATTGGTAAAAGTGAATGTTAGAAAGAACCAAGAAAGGAGCTATGGGCTAAAATTTTGGCTTAGGGACATTCTAATTAACATATAAGATATTTCAGCAACTCTTTCATTAGCAATAGTGTCTAAAGAACTTTGCTTCAAATTGCAAGAAGCGGGAGTGCGAATGATGTGTTTCTAGATTACAAAATGATGCTATTCGAAAAGTCCTTTTCAGACATTTTCCCCTTAGCAGTAGCTCCTGTATATTTCTAGTTCACGTACTTCTTGCACTCTCTGGTTCCACATCTAATACCCATTTCCCAACTTTTTCACCTATCTTTGCATTTCCTTGAATTCAGCAAGTGTTCAGTGTTAGAAGATCAAATCCACTATAAAACCATAGTGATCATCTGATGGAATATATGATTCCATATTTGTGGAAAACATATAGCCACTCGGTTCGTATGTTCTCTTTTGTCATTTGATCCATTTCTTAGGGCCTCAAGAATGTCCCCATGCATACCATATGCAGCTAACTAAGGTTCCATAATGCAAATCCTTTCCAGCCATGTGCTCAAAAAAACTGCTACCCCTTGTTACACTTAGCAAATTCTCTGCAATGTACCTCATCGTCTGATCTCAGAAACGCTGGTTGTTCATGCCAAGTGACCACTACAACTTTTCTAAGAACTTGACTCCATTATTAGAAGTATGCAACTTAAGAAGATAGTTGCGGATAGATAAGTCAGCCATTTGTTTATGTTTGTTTCTCAGTATGGACAATCTCTTCAGTAGAGGATATTTCTCATTTTTCATCCTCAATTTGTCTAGGTAATGAACAATTTTCTTCAGCATATCCATAACCTCTTGGTTATCATGGCAAAAAGCTTTTTCTTGGACATTTAAAACCCTCTTGAGCAGCCCTACCAACTCACTGCCATTCTTCTCTAGTAAGGTTCAAATGGACACCAAATAGTCAAGAGGCTCTCTTGTTCAATCACAATCTATAAATCAAATTAGATAGCCGATGTACGTGAAATTATTCAAACAAGATAAATATCGTAAGTAGCCAAAAGATCAAAGTTGACAACTTCAGTTGGTCAAAGTACTTCCAAGTACACCAAGCTCTGGGAAGGATTTGATGGTAAAGGCCCATACAGATCAGAATGTCATATTTTGGAAAATGAACCCAGTCCTTATAGTTATCGGCTAATGAACTGCTAAACAATAACAATTAAACATAAATTTGATTGTAATTTCATCATAATACTGTAAACGTTGGCAATTGAAACATTGCATAGGAAAGTTGTTTTTGATAGATCATTTTCTCATTCTGGAGATGGATGCACGTGTACCCATACGACTCATTGCCAATAAAAAAACCTCATCATTGGAGTATAGCTCATTTGTTTGAAAATATTAGAAGATATATACTGCCATTAAACTTCTCATTCTGCCACATTTATAGAGAAGGCAACAATGCGGCTGATTACCTTGCAAAGAAGGCCTGTCAGGCGGCCCATAATGTTGTTCTTCAAAGCCACTAACTTCCAAACAAGGTACAAGCTATAATTCACCTAAAAGGAGCTTCGAATTCCATACTACAAATTTAAATGAACTATGTAACTTGCATTTTGAGCTTAAGTTCTATCATTGGTTATATAAATGTTCATAAGCTTTTCTTTGTCTTTTCTATTAGTTGTGGGATGTTGAAATCATACCCATTGAATTTGTTTCTGGAATCTCGTATGCTACTCATTTGCTACTTGCTATTGAGAGTTTCACTACTCCAACATACTCTTTCTCGACTGAATGTATGTATGGATTTTCTAAATTTGTTCACTGGAACCTGCTGTTACTTTGGATTATGGCTAGTGGAATGTTTTATCTGCTGCATCTTCCATTCCCATGTTCAGTAGATGTTCTTATAATGCTGCTACTGCTTTGTTCTAAAATGTTGATGTTTTTCTGATCTTAAAAGTTGTTGCTCCTTGCTTATCTTTGAATTCGAACTTATATTTCTAGCAAAAATGAAAACATCAACACAGCAAGCTGCGGACACCTCAAGCTTCAGGATGGATTATTTTAAGCGAACTCCATTTTGCTCCTAATCATATCAGAATACCTTTTTGGGAGGTGATAACCACTTGAGCACTTGGAATTAGTTTTTTGTCATTGTATCTTCTGTAATTTTGTATAAAATCTCATTTTTTGTTGGCCAATTGTTTATTTTGTGCTAGGTTCATATTTGAGCATTTTCTTTTTGGATAGATGAGTAGGTTTTGATGCAATGGAAGTTCTATCTTCCTCATGATGTAATTAGTTTTTTATCAGTGTATCTTTTGTAATTTTGAATAAAATCTCATTTTTTGCTGGCCAATTGTTTATTTTGTGCCAGGTTGATTTTTGAGCATTGTCTTTTTAGATAGATGAGCAAGTTTGATGTAATGGAAGTTCTATCCTCCTCATGATGCAAACATTGTAACTCATTTTTTGATTCAACATATTCTCACTTTATTCCAGAAAAAAAAAAAAAAAATTAGGCACAAAAATATTTGTTCTTAAAAATGCCTTTGAAAACGAAACACTTTGTTGGTAATAGAAGTGTAATAGAAGTCTTTAGGCCCAAAAATATTTGTTGCGCAAAAATGTCTTTAGGTATGAAATTTTTGTTGGTCAAAATCACATATTTTGCAACAAAATATATCGTTGCAATTCCTAATACATGACTCACTAATATTTAGATTTTTCAGTAATTATTAGATTTTTTACAACGAAATATTCGCTTTGTCTACGAAAAAATATATGGAACAAATTTAAGCTTTTTATTGCCATGAATAAAATGTATAAATATATATATATATATTTATTTATTAAATATAAGATTAAATATATACATTATTTACCCTACACACTACTTGCAACCCCATTCCCTGCACCTCTAGTAGAGTAAATGGCTACCATTTGGTGGCCTAAAAATTAGCGATCATATCACAATGGAGGCGCGGCATGGCAGCTTGAGAAAGAGCAGCCATGACCATTGTTTTTCATGGCGGTATGAAGGCCATGGCAGCTTCAAAAATAGGAGCCATTGCCACCGTTGGTATGGGTGGCCAGGTGGGGGCGAGTCAATTGGAGTGGGGTGGGTTTGCTAGAGGTGGCCATGGCATCCACCTTGGGGTAGGGGTGGATGGCAGTTGGGGGTGGTTCGGGCGGCAGGGGTGGGTTTATTATATAATTATTATATATTTGTAAATATATAATATATACATACATAAAATATATTTATGTTATATGTGTGCATACTTATATTTATATAATGTATACAAAAACAAATAATAGAATAAATTAGAAAAATAAAAATTAAAAAATTAAAAATAATCTTTAAAATTAAAAATTAAAAAATTGGTGTGAAGGAGATGAAGAAAGATAATATGAAAATATATTTTAAAAAATAAATAAATTTAATTGAATTGAAAATATATGAAACAACTAAGGATAGTATAGTCCTTATATATTAAAATTAGGGTTAAAATGCAGCAAATTAAGAGCAGAAGGTAGTGTGCATCATTTCGAAAAGTAAAAGGAAGTTTTTTGTCTTTTTTTTTCCTCCAAAAGGAGTTTTTTGGCCCTTTTAAATTTTCATAGGGAAAGTAAAATGCAATTTTTCCATAAGTTATCTTGCTATTAATCAGCATTGAAGATATTTTATTGGTCTATCAGTGGAACAAAATTGTTTTGTACTAGTTGATTGTCCTGATTACCTCTTTTTTATCGTCTGGAGATGTTGGAATCAACCATTTTAGATTAATTTTAAGCTAACTTGCATTCTTCCATGTGCTAAAATGGGATTATTTCATGTACTACTATTTAGTCAGTTTTTGTGTACTTTTATTTATTTATTTTTGCCACTTTTCCTTTTCTTTTATGTTAATTATGTTTTTAGATGCTCATCTGATGACAATGTATTTATGCTCTTTGTAGAGGTTGTTTATCTATTAACATAGTTGTTTCAAATACTTGTTATATATCGTGTATCATGCGCTTTGCATTAATACATTTGCCAATGAAATAAAAAACTTACAAACATAAGAGGAGAGTATACGATAAAGTAAACATAAGAATTGAACATACCAAGAGAAATTTTATGATGCAATTTATTGATGAAATTAGTAGTATAGTATTTGAATATAGCATGGAAAATATGATCTACTACAATTCCCACGATATTCATCAGTTTTATTTATATATTCAAAAAGTACAATTACATAAATCATACACCAAACATCATCTCAAATTCACTAGTCCATTCCTTGTGAATCAACTTTCTAAACAACAAGTTAGAGATACAAATGTCTCCAGAGTTGATATTTGATTCTTGTGTATTCTCTTGCTAATTTATTTGAGAGGCTTGTTAGGAATGTAGATCATGATTGTTGCAAACCTTATTAACTAGTATTATTTCTGCAAAAGAAAACATAACGCAAAGGGTTTTATTGCTAATAATTATTAGCTTATAAGCTGCTTTATTGATGACGAAACATTACTAAATTGATGGTGGGAATAGACACTTATTCATGTCATAGTTGTGATACAGATAGTTCAAGCTATAATAGAAAAATAGAAATTGGATACAGATACATAAATGAATGTATGTATGTGAGTGATGAGACTAGTTTATGACTTATCCTTGTAAGATAGAGAATGGTGACAATGATTAGCTTGTAGTGGGTGCAAGAGAAGGAGAGCTAGATGTAGGTTGTGGTGCAGGCGAAGTGCTAGGTATAGGTGGTGGTGGAGGTGGAGGTGGAGGTGGAGGTAGAGATGGTGGTGGTTATCGAGGTGGGGGTGGAGGTGGTGACCTCGGTGGAGGTGGTGGTGGTGGTGATCTAGGAGGAGGTGGTGGTGGGGATCGAGGTGGGGGTGGAGGTGGCGATCTAGGAGGAAGTGGTGGTGGGGATCGAAGCGGGGGTGGAGGCGGTGATCTGGGAGGTGGTGGTGGCGGGGACCGAGGTGGGGGTGGAGGTGGAGATCTTGGTGGTGGTGGTGGTGGTGGTGGCGGGGGTGGAGGTGGTGGTGGTGGGGATCGATGCGGGGGTGGAGGCGGTGATCTAGGAGGAGGTGGTGGCGGGGATCGAGGTGGGGGAGGAGTGTTTGGTTTAAGTCTTGCTTACCATTTTCTTTGTGGCTAGGAAGGAGAAATTCAATCGTTTTTGAGTAAAAGGCAGAAGTAAGGGATTCCAACTCAGCATTTAGTGAAGTAGCAGATAACTACTCGACCGAAAGATGTTGAACACAATAAGAAAGCAGAGTTTAGGATTTTTGGTATGAAAGCGAAGCTAAGATAACAAGGTTTGTAGTTGACCCAATAGGGGGTTGAAAAGAGGGAATCAACCAAGATAAGATGCGGGAGATTCCACCTGTTGTGGAGTCAACCAAAGATTCATCAGAGGAAAGAAAGAGTGAAACTCCGAACTCAGAGACTGTAGCTGAAGCAGAATAGTTCAAAGTGTGTGCTGCCTTAGGAAATGGAATAGAATAAGGGAAAAAAGTAAATCCGCTTTCCGATCTTGGAGGAGGTGGTGGCGAGGATCGAGGTGGGGGAGGAGGCGGAGATCTAGGAGGAGGTGGTGGTGGGGATCGAGGTGGGGGTGGTGGCGGGGATCGAGGCGGGGGTGGAGGAGGAGATCTTGGTGGTGGTGGTGGTGGTGGTGGGGATCTCGGTGGGGGTGGAGGTGGCGACCTTGGTGGAGGTGGTGGGGGGTGTCGACGAGGAGATGGAGGAGGAGGAGGAGGGGGTGGAGATGGTGGGGGAGGTGGTGGTGGTGATGTAGGTGGAGGGGGCGGAGATGGACAAATTAGCGGTGGACGTAAAGGTGGTGGGAATTTTGAACATAGAATTGGAAGTGTGGTTGCATTTGTAATTGTGGCCAATGTTGATAGAAGAGCTAATAGAATGCACAAAGTGAGTTCCATATTGCTAGCCATGATAAGTAAGCAAAATATTTTTTTATTTGGACTTACCTGATTTTGTATGAATTGCTTTTCTATGTTTATATAGGCATAATTCCTTCCTCAAATTCTTGAATTAATAAGAAATTGTTCATACTTTTTCTAGCGTAGGTTAGTTATATTTAACTAACTATTGTTGACTTAATTAATTAATAGTGTATTAAATAAAGTTAATTTATTTCTTTTATTTAAGAACGAATAACTGTGTGCATTTTACTAAGTTCTTCTTCTAGTTAAAAATCTTAATTATGGGATATATATATATATATGCATACATAAGAATAACTACTTATGAATACGGTTTAGTTCATTTCTAGATGTTCTAATTTCTTCTTTTATATATCTTCTTTTCATATAATTCCAAAAGGCCTCTTAAAAGAGTATATATAAGTGTAGAAAAAATAATCTATGAGGCAATGTTCAATTATGCTTTTTGTGTGATTTTAATATGTGTTTTGAGAGAATGAATGTTGAAAGTAAAATTGGAGAATGTGAAAGTTGTGTTGGGAAATGTAATGGATTTTTTGTTATATTTTGGGGAATAACTAAAAATTGATTTTGGGGAGTTTTGGTATGTTTATTTATGTTTTGGGGGAAGATATTTTTTTACTATAACTATTAAACCAATGGTATTATGTTGGATTTTTGGGGTGAAAATGGAATTGAGTATCTTTTTTTTTTGTAAGAATAATAATATAATATATATATGTATATATTGAAAAATGGAGAAGTTTTGGAAATAATGAAAGAATGAAGAAGGTATTTTAGAAAAACCTATTTTAATATTTCAGAGAAAAAATGAGTATACATTTGATTATGTTTCCCAAACCAAACACTCCCTTTGCTTTTCTGCAAATTGTAGGTCCCTTTGTTTTTATCGGATTTCATCTTTGTCACTTCATTTATTTTATTAAAGATGGTGCAGTTGACGAGTGCATTCATTTATTTTATTAAAGATGGTGCAGTTGACGAGTGCAATAAATCATAGCACTTGTTTCTCTTTATGAATCACAACTAGGAACATTTCTTCAGCCCATAGATGTATTTAAAAATTATTTCTTGAAAATAATTGGATAGTATTTGTTTTTTCGTAACCATCTGTTGCTCGAAGAAAAAGATAATTGAAAATTTGAAATCTACCACACTTTTCTGTTGATAATTAACTCTATACTTAATCAATTGACTCGCTTCCAAAGATTAAACTCATTTTGAGTGTCAAAAAACATAATGAAATATAATTTGATGAAGGAATTAAGTTCTATAATGCTCTGGAAAATAAATACTCCTTGGTTGGTTTAATTTAAGGTGAATTATGGCTACTATTTCTAAGATTTGACGTAATTACAAAGAGGTCCTCGATTTTCAAAAATTACAAAAAACTCATAAAAATCACAAATCTAGTTGTAACATAGATGGAATTTAAGAAAAATTGAAAATACATGTAACACCAAAATAATTAAAAAAATAGAAAATTCTGAAAATTAGTTTGATGGCTAAAGTCCTAAATGCCCCTCTAAGTATAAAATTTTTAATTATGTTAAATAGTATACATATTTAAAATAATTCACATATATAATTAAATTTATTTAATAATATTAAATATTAAATATATTTATTAGTTGACTTACATATTAAAAGTATTAAACTAAGAAGTATATCTAAAATAATTTAGAAAAATTTAATTAAATTATTTATTTCTAATAAATATATCTAAAATAATTAATAAAATTTAGTTTAATTTATTAATTAATTAATAAAATAAATAAAAAATGAAAAACTATATTAATTAAGAATAAATACGTAAAAAAAATTAAAGATATGTATTTTTAACTAAATTATTTATTAATTTAAAAAGATAAAATTTTAAATTATATTATTATTTTTTAAAATAATTATCATATCTAAAAAAAAGATATATAAAATAATTAAAATATTTATTCGAACAATAAGTATATCTAAAATAATTAATAAAACTTAGTTAGATTAATTAATTAATTGAAAACAAAATAAATAAAAATTTAAAAATAATATTAATTAAGAATAAATAAATAAACAATTCAAATAAATATTTTAACGAAATTATTTATAATTTAAAAAGGATAATTTTTCATAAGAAAAATATGAATTACACCCACTTCCTCCCCCCTGTCCTAATCACACGCCTGCCCCTTCCATCCCCCAACCCTTGATCCTCCACCAGCCATGGCTATCATGGGCAACAGGCAGTTGTTTGATCGCCAAGGCCATGCCTTGCTCACTTGTCGCGGCCACCATGACTAGATCTGGTATGGCATTTTTGTGCTTGCATACGTTGAGGTTATTAATTAGATTATCAGAACGACAATTATGAAATCCCATGTGCCATTTTTAATGGCGATTTTGAGAAATCCTAGAGCAGCTAACGATAGGCTTAAATTGTTGGATGGTGACAAATCTTATGGGGGGGTTGTAATTTCCGAAAAAATAAGGACATTTTCGTAATTATGCCAAATTCAGGGGTGGTAGCCATAATTCAGCCTTTAATTTAAAAACTCGTAGAAAATTTAATTAAGTTGGTTTAATTTGATCTAAATCGATTCATGACCAAATTATTCATGAATATTTAGATGTGGATTGTTAAGATCAAGCCCTATATGATTTGACCCAACTGCCAAATGGTAGCTACCCATAAATACTCTCAATATTCACGTTTATGGGTAGATAACCACATTTTATTGTATTTTATTCTCTCTCAATATTTTTTCCTCTTAATCTTCAAACAATATTTGAGCAATCTTCAAACAATATTTGAGCTTCAAAGGATTTTTACTGAATAAACCTTAATGACCCTAACTTTTTGTGCAGATTTTAGAATATAAATTTGGATAATTGAAATCTTGGAGATCTACCAGGCCAATCCTTTAGAGGTAGAAGAATCACTTCCTATACTCATATCATAATTAACTATATTAATCCATCTATTTAATCTTTTTCAATTTTATTATTTTCGTTGCGTGGAATATAGGTGAAAAGTAGAATAAAATCCGCGAAAACGTTTATGAATCATGTCCGTACCGCAAAGACTTCCAAGGCAAATTCCCAACACACACATAGTTGATACATTGAGGCACAAGTGCAAGTATGTTGGTGTTTAGGTTTGGTAACACACCTGAACACCTACACAAATGTACATGTACTTGAATGGGGAATTTTCATGATAATTATTTGGATAATAATATCCAAATATGTGAAATTATATATTGTTGGATACCCACGTAATGATGTCAAACTTTTTTCTAATTTTATAGTGTAAGTTTCGACATAAAATCCTGAGAAGAATGAGTGAATTACGGTGCAATATGTAAATTAATTTTGGTTATGATGTGTAATTCAAAATATATGTAATTTGATCCACACTATATGATTTAGATGCTAATTAGTAAAGAATTGGAAGCACTGTACTATGCCAAGATTTAGAGGTAGCCTTCGAAATTCAAATCCATCCATTACGAAGATTGTACATCCAGGGATTGCCTAAAAGTCAGATAGTTTACTTTTGAGGATATAGAATTAAGCTTTTAAGACAATTACAATTATTAATATGATAAGTTTATATAAAATTCACTATGTAAAGATAATTATAACTATTTGAACATCAAGTCTCCAAACCTTCTAAAACTTACTCCTTTCCAATGGCTAAACATTTGGCTAATGTTAGGGGAATGTAAGAATATTAAAAAAAGAAAAGAAAAAAAAAAAAAAGAAGAAGAAAGAGAATGATTAAGTTTCATGTATCATTTATTCCAAATTTGTTTTCCTTGCGTTGTATATTTCAATAAAGAAATTGAAGAAGTTGATGCAAGAAAATGTGTATAAGTTTAATTATTTGGAGAATGTATTTATCATGAGAAAAGAAAAATATTTAACATTCTTCAATGCTTGTGCCTTGAGAATATTGAATATAAAATATTTTATTTTCATTTAATTTTTTAAACTTTCAGATAAGCTGTGTTCATTTTATATAATATTGGCATTTGCCTCGTGCTATGCACAGACTAAATTAATTTTTATTGAAAATATAAGTTTACTTTCAATATTTAATTTTATGTAAAAAG
The DNA here is from genome assembly GCA_018894105.1 of Jacaranda mimosifolia. NCBI lineage: Eukaryota > Viridiplantae > Streptophyta > Magnoliopsida > Lamiales > Bignoniaceae > Jacaranda > Jacaranda mimosifolia. The sequence continues at coordinate 5,083,677 of CM032120.1, forward strand.
TAATTTTAATTCATGAGATATTTTTCTAATAAAATACATGGTTAACATATTACAAAAAATTTCACGAAATCATAGTGCATGAATATCAAAGAAACAAAAATTCATGCTTTTATTGTTGCACCACCGCATCTATAAAGACACAATGTAAAAATTCAAAGACATTTTATATTTTTCATAACAAAAAATAATTCAATAAATTTAAGGCAACTAAAATAATAATAAAATATAACGCCTAGAATGATGAAAAATAATGAACAATATTGACACATAAGAACCTACGGCACTGTAGAAAAACCACTCAAACAATTGTGCTAAATTATTTAAAATTTAAATATTATACAAAATAATAATTTTTTTTATATTTAGGAAAAAATTTGTTAAGGTATCACTATTTTTTTCACAAATCATTCTCATTCATATTTACTTAAAAAATAAAAAATATATAAAATCTCAATTTATGGTATGTGTAACTTGTCAAAATATTGATTTCAAAAATTAAAAAAACTATAATTGTCACGTATGAATATTCAAAGGAATAATAAAATATAAATTTATTTGATTATTTCTAATCTATTATTTTATTTGAACTATTGTTGCCTTTATTTATATATTATTTGTCCACTATCTTTTGGTGAATTTTTCCATCATTTTTACAATCAATTGCATTTTCTTATTTGAGAAAACTGTAGACATTTTATTAATTTATTTATTTTGGATTTGAGTCATGAGTGTTTATGAAAATTTTGTACAAAAATATTAAAATTAAAAAATAAATATGTCAAAATAATTTTATTAAAAAATTAAATTCGGAAAAGAAACCCTAACTTTTATGGATTTTAATTAAAAATATATTTTACTTATTCTTGACTATTTTTTGTTATTTCCCACAAGGGCTTGAAAAATGTATTTTTTGATCTAAAAAGTAGCTGAGATTTTGATATCTTGGTAGATGAATAAATGAAGAACTTGAATAAACAATAGAATTTAAATGAATCTCAATGCATTTATTCACTAGTAGAATTTTGAAACAATTTATAAATTGTTATGATATCTCACTATTGAGATGTCTCTTCATATAATAAAACCCTTCATGATGATCTCGATACATTGAAAAATAAATATTTTAACTTTTAACAATATTTATTTTATGTTGTGTAATTAAATAAATAAAATATTTGTTAATAATTCAAAAAAGAAAATTTATTATTGAATAGCATAAAATGGATATTTCATTTGAAAGTTTTAAACTTTTTAGATAATATATATAACTTGACTAAATTGTAGAGTATTAATGTTAAATTTATAGATTAGATAGATTTTTAAAATTATTAAACTTTGAAAATATTAATAAAAAAAGGTAATAAATGGTGTCAAAAAATAGTTTTATTCAATATAATTCTAAATTATTAAATTAAATATACATTTAATATAATATTTAAGCAAACTTTTTATTTGAAATATAGAAATATCATGCCCCAAAATTAGACCATAAATTCCAATCTCAAGGCGTGAAATGCAATCCTAAATAAATCATCAATGCAATATCATGATGTCAAATAAATGAACACCAAGCATTCATTATAAATTAAAAAAAAATTCAAATTTGAAAAATTAAAAGAACTGATACCATGTATTTAACAAAAAATCTATTAAGAAGAATAACGAATTGCCAAACATGATGATAATGCTAATAACTATTGCGAAGGATCTCTTCTCAAAAACCTTCAGCTCTAGTACTTATTGAAAGCTATTCCACAACTTCATCCTGGCTAGATTCTAAGTCTGTCACAAGAAAATCCAAAAAATACGAGGAATGTGAGTAAAGGACACAGTGAATGCCCAAATGCGTGTAACATGAGTTTATGAAATGTTTTAATTAGAATTCATAAAATATAGGATAATCGAAGAAAATATGTGGACAATATATAAAAGTTTAGTGGAAATGAGCAATTGCTGGTTGGGCGAGAGACAATTATAAAGCAAGCATTAAAACAGTTAACATGTTATGGTATCGACATTTAAATGCCGATAAGCAATCCAATAGTTGCTAAAGTCAATCAACTTTATGACTCCCACCATGGTAGTTCTTATTGCTCTAGGTAAGGTGCGACCTTACCAAACAGTGTCGAACTGAGGTCCTCGGGAAATTTTACAGCCCGCTTCAACCACAAATAGCTTTTGTTGCGATTGTGGGGATCAAGACATAGAGGCTTAAGGTCCAACTGGCAAGCCCGCTAGTGACCGGTGAAACCCCTCTCACACCCAAATTAAATTGGATCCAACTATCAGTAATGGTAATAGTAATAGTAACACTAACAATAAAATTTCATTCATAGGTATTGATCACGGCATTTAACCATTAGTTCAAAAGTATAATTTTCACATATGTTGAGCTTTCAAACATAACTTTCTTGCAAAAAATGTTACTATAAAGAAAAAATTTGTATGCAACAATCTATAACTTTTCCTAGAAAAATGTAGAAAGCTTTAAAAAAGAAAAAAAGATTTTCTTACGTCATTGTTAATAGAAAGAAATATTTCATTTTTGGTGCATAGTCAAATATCTTTTTTCTAATACAGTGCAAAGTGGGAAAACATAGTATCATTTGCTTTATATGTAGCTTATATCCTTATGTGTTTTGAAAAAATATACTAATATAATATACATATAAGATTTAGGGCACTCACGGCACTTATAAATAGGATTAAGGATCGACCCTAGCGTTTTAAGTCCTAAAACACTTGCTAACACAAAAGTAATACTCAACTCAATTTACATTCCAATTTGATTATTAAATCCAATCCCAAATCCATCCAAAAAATCCAGACAATGATCTACGAAAATCTAAAAGCAATACAAACAAAAAATTTCTATTACATTATAGTGTACTAGGATAGAAGTTAGTACACTATTCATAGCAGTATATTTCCAATAATAAATATATTAATGCCCTATTTAAATATTTAAGGGCTGCATCAATTATCAAGAGTCAATATATATCATTAGCCTATTTTTCTCCTTCTTCAGATATTTTGGAACTTTGCTCATAACTTTTTTTCTAGATATCCGATTGGCTCAATTCTTGTGGCATTAGAAAGCCAAGAAAGATTAACCAAAACTTTTGTGTTGATATCACAGTCTAGATCGACTACTATACGGGAGAAAAACCGAGTTCAAGAGGCAGCAGTAGTGCAAAAATATAACATCTCCAATTTTTAGGATTTTTTTTTATGTGACACCGTATTGTATTTAAGCTATAATTAACTTTTTCTACATGCCTCGGATCCCTGCTCCTCGCCACCTATTCAAATGAACGTACTTAACATCAAAATGCTTGTTTTTACCTTTTAAACAATACTTAAGCCATTTATATTCTAATATCAGTTGTTTACATTTAATACAATATTTTAAGGCTTGATTCCGAAAATATTGCAGGGTAACATGCTAATTATGCCATTACCGTTATAATACCTACAAAGGTTATATTTGCTCCGATTAATTAATTAATTTAGATTCCTATATCATATATGTCCTTACAATGTTACACAAAGTCGATTAAGATTATAATTATCAAATCTAACTATTGATAAACCAATCTCAACAATTAAGTCTCATATACATAAAATTTGGATTTTAGTTACCTAATTTAGCTTAATTAATCAAGATTTACATATTATATTACAAATCATAGTCCACTAAGCTTTATATATCCAAGCATGCATTCATTTCTCGATCCAATTCATGTTCTTCCATGTACTTTAAAATACTAGAATTGGTAAAATCAACAAGAACAATACAAGTTAATGGGTATTAACCCCAATTCCAACTATTTTTACCAAATCTTAGTTTCCAAAGTCAATCACAATAAACCAATACCACACACACGACTACCGTGATGAGATGAGAAATCTTTCTCATCGCCGCCACTGAACTTGCTAACCATCGCCACCAACTGATGTATCTCAGCAAGTATAGTGGAACACCCAAGTTAATATCTGGTTTTGCCACCAAATTGAGTGTTAATTGAAGCTCCAATGCTATAGCGCCACCACCTCCACCGCCGCAATTCTAGACCAAATTTCATCGTTGCTAGTGGTCAAAACTGGAAATTGAGGATGCCAAACTGTTCCTCGAGTTGAACTCTATAAGAACCACCCTCCAAACTCCAGCTTTCGCCGCCCAAACTACCACGTCCGTCAACACCATCACGACCCAGATTTTCAACTTCATTTTTTGGCACCTCATTGATTAATTCAAGAGCATGTGGTATGGCTATGACCGCCGCGACGAAAGGAAGATAATGGTAGATTAAGTTTGAGGTGTCGCCTTCGCTAGAAAAAATAATCGCCGGAGAAAGGAGATGGGGTACGCTGGCGGGAATAGAAGAAAAATAGGTTGGTGCGTGGGGAGGAGATAGTATTTAAAGTGTAATTTCCAGAAATTCCAAATTGACCCCCAAAACTTATCTCAATTTTTAATTAGACCCCCAAAAGTTCAATCAACTATTCATTCTATCAGTTAGCTTATTAGTGACTCAAAGACCTAATTGACTTAAAATATTCATAAATTGGCCCCCAAAACTTTCAAAATTTGTACAATTAGTTTTTTTCTATTTACGTTTTGACCTCTAAATTTTTTTTCATTTTTTATAAATAATAATAATATTAATAATGGCAATAATAATAATAATATTTAAATGTTCAGTAATTAATTTTTTTTGGGGGGGTGTTACAATCCTCCCCCTCTTAAAAACATTTGGTCCCCAGATTCTTACCTAACCATTGGAAAAGTTCGGGATACTATTAGCGTATGAAATCTTCTCATTCCCAAGTCGCCTCTTTGATGTTGTGATTATGCCATAATACTTTTACTCGGGCTGCATGTTTACTCTTGCAATTCAGGCTCGTTGTTTCATTCTTAATGCAACACCGGCCCTTAGAGTTTTTGATGCTTCTGTTCCCAATATTTGGGCTATTTTGGTCTTTCAGCTCAAAGCATCAGCCTCTATATTTGCCTTCCCTGTGTGGTAGATGATAAAGAAATCATAATCCTCTAGAAATTCTATCCACATTTGCTATCTCATGTTTAGATCTTTCTGTGAATGCAAATACTTGAGACTTTTATAGTCTGTGTATACTTCAAATGTGGACCCATAAAGATAATTTCTTCACTTTGTCAATGCAAAAATTACTGCAGCAAGCTCTAGGTCATGAGTTGGGTAATTCTCCTCATGTGGTTTAAGTTTTCTGGATACACAGGCGATAACTCGGCCCTTCTGTATCAATACACATCCAAGTGCTTCTTTAGAAGCGTTTGTATACACATTGAATCTTTCTAATTTATTTGTAAAGGTCAAATTGGAGTTGAAGTCAATATGTTCTTCAACTCTTGGAAAGTCCTACCATAATCCTCGTTCCAGTCAGACGATTGATCCTTTTGGGTCAACTTAGTCAATGGGCCGATTATCTTAGAAAAATCTTTTACAAACCTTTGATAGTAGCTAGCAGGTCCTAAAAAGCTACGGACTTCCATTACATTTTTGGGTCTTTTCAGTTGACTATTGCCTCTATCTTAAAGCGATCAACCTCTATCCCATCCTGAGACATGATGTGTCTAAGAAATGTCACTTTATCTATCCAAAATTCGCACTTATTGAACTTTGCATACAACTTATGTTCCCTCAAAGTTCTTAAAACCATGTGTAAGTGCTTTGCATGGTCTTCTCTAGTTTTTGAATACACCAAAGTGTCATCAGTGAAGATGACCACAAATTGGTTAATGTTCGAAAAATTCGGTGCATCAAATCCATAAATGTTGTTGGGGCATTGGTTAGACCAAACAAAATTACTACAAATTTAAAATAACCACATCTAAAATTAAACACAGTCTTTGGGATATCTTCTTCCCTAATTTTTAGCTGATAAAACCCTTGTCTCAAATCTAATTTTGAAATGACCGTAGATTCCTATACAAGGTCAAACAATTCTTCCACATGCAGCAAGGAATATTTATTCTTGATACTGACTTTGTACAACTCCCTATAGTTGATGCACATCCTCAAGGATCCATCTTTCTTTTTTGACAAACAACACTGGGGCTTCCTAAGGAGAAGTGTCGAGCTTTATGAATTTCTCTTACAATAGTTCTTAGAGTTGGTCCTTCAGCTCCTTAAGTTCTGTAGGTGCCATTTGATAGGGAGTTTTAGGAAAAGGCGTGGCACTAGGAAGAGTGTGAATGACAAACTCTATTTCTTTGTTAGGTGGCAATGAGTTCAACTCTTCCGAAAATACTTCTGGACAATTAGCTATTATTTTCACTTCTTCGATTTTGGCTATATCTCGTGGTTTGTTGATAAGGTATTCTAATGATCCTTGTCCTCCTTTCCTTAGGATTTTTTTGGCCTCTACCACAGATATAATTGGTATCGGGGAAGTAGTATCTGCAGAATGATGTGTCGGTATTGATAACTTATCTCCTAGAGTGATGCACTTAGTGTAACAATTTATCTGTGCCTGATGTTGATACAGCCAATCCATTCCAAGTATCAAATTATATTCTTGAATGGACATTTCTATAAGATCAGTTAGGTATTCACCATCCCCAATCATAATTGGACAAGCTCGACACATGGTGTTTGTTATTAACCCTATTCCTAAGGGTGTCTATACCTCTATTCGATAAGCCATGGTTTTAGGTTGCATATTCAACTTATTAGAGAAAGATGTAGATATGAAAGAAAGAGTAGCTCCTGGATCATATAAGGCATTACCATTAATTTCAAAAATAGAAATCATACCTTCAACCACTTCATTTGGATTTGGTGCTTCTTTTCCAGTTAAAGCATATGCACGAGCTCGAACCTTTGATTTTTTGTTGGTTCCTACCACATGTTTCCTTTTTTCTGTAGGTGCCGGGTTCTTCTAGTTTGGGCAATCTCTGACGAAATATTGGTCGCTACCACATCCGACATATTTACCTTGTTTTTTCCAACATATTTACCTTGCTTTTTCCAACACTCGAATTCCTCATGGAAAAATCCTCTACAAAGCCGGCATTTATTCGATGGCACTCCTAGAGCCAAATCTGCAGTCCTACTGGCTTGGTCTATTCATTGACTGGCGCCCCGATCTATAATTTTGATTGTTTCTTTCTAGGGTTACGTTGTCTACTAGGGTGCATTCTTCCTTTTTGACCCTTATCCTTAATTTTTTGAATTTTTTGAAAATCTAACTCCAACTAAAGTGCTTTGCTTATGGCCCGATTAAAACTTAGCAGATCACGTATGGTAAGGTCCCATTTGAGTTCCGGTCATAATCCTTCCACAAATTTAGGAGTCCATTGGTCTTCTTCTGCAAGTATATAGGGTTCATTCTTGATCAATCGGTTGAAAGTAGCCTCATACTGACTGACTGATAGTGTTCCCTGTATCAGACTGTTGGCAACTTCGTCCTTATTACTCCTAAAACATAACAAAAATGGTAACAAGTGGCGTTCAGAGTACAAAACAATAATAGATTTCCCTTATTAATCCATCCCCAAGCACTCGACTCGATACCTAAGCACTTGGCTCGATCAGTGGCATGGTCGGTCCACATGCGAGATCCCGTCATTTATTACATAGCTACCTTCAGCTATCCGCAAGTCAGGACCTTAGGTGGGTACTAGCCGAGAGACTATCCATCGTCGACCTATGCCGTCCGATCGTCATTCCAAACTTTGTCCCAGGCCTAACCTAACCCGTGGCATCCCATCGGTCGGTCATCCCCCAAGAGTGTCCTTAAGGTGACTTAATATTGTGCCAATAGATAATACGTATTCAAATAACTGATCAAAAGCATATATGTAAAATCAAACGTAATAGTTCAATCTATAAACATTGGCCGACAAGGCCATGTAGATAGTACACAGAACGATTTAGCCAGAAGTATGAAACGAAATTAGTTAACAAGACCCACAATATAAATATGAGTAAGGAAAGCCAGCAAAACTATAAGGTATATAGGATCGATAATAGATATCACAATATATGTTCTGGGCACCAAAACGAGTACAACCAAGTACAATGAATAGGCACAGAGAACTTGAACAAGGAAGATAGTTCATTTCACAGAAGAACAGATAGGTTAAACCCTCACCTTAACTTCCACGGACAATGCTATCCTTGTCCTACTGTCCGTTGGATTCCAGCTCCTCACCACCTATTCAAATGAATGTACTTAAGATCAAAATGCTTGTTTTGACCTTTTAAACAATACTTAAGCCATTCATATTCTAATATCAGTTGTCTACAATTAATACAATATTTTAAGGCTCGGTTCCAAAAATATCACAGGGTAACATGCTAATTACGCCATTAACGTTTTAATACCTACGAGCTTATATTTGCTTTGATTAATGAATCAATTCAGATTCCTATATCATATTAGTCCTTACAATGTTACACAATGTTGATTAAGATTACAATGATCAAATCTAACTATTGATAAACTAATCTTAATAATTAAGTCTCATATAAATGAAATTAGAGTTTTAATTACCTAATTTAGCTTAATTAATCAAGATTTACATATTATATTACAAATCCAGGTCCACTAAACTTTATATATCCAAGCATGAATTCATTTCTTGATCCAATTCATGTTCTTCCATGTACTTTAAAATATAAGAATTGGTAAAATCGACAAGAACTACACAAGTTAATGGGTATTAACCCCAATTCTAACTATTTTTACTAAATCTTAGTTTTGAAACTCAATCACCATAAATTAATATCACACACACGACCACCGCAATAAGATAAGAAATATATGTCAGGGTCGCTGCCACCGCTGCTAGAGTTGCTATCCACGACACCAACAAGTGTGTCTCAGTGAGTACAGTGGAACACCCAAGTTAATTTTTGATTTTGCCACCGAATTGAGTATTAATTGAAGCTTCGATGCTACAGCACCACCACCTCCACCGCCACAATTCTTGACCAAATTCTGCCGTTGTCGGTGGTCAAAATTGGAAATTGAGGATGCCAAACTGTTCTTCAAGCTGAACTTTACAAGAACCACCCTCCAAACTCCAGCCTTTACCGCTCAAACCACCGCACCCGTTAACTCCACTGATGCCCAAATTTTCAACTCAATTTTTTGGCGCCTTGTCGGTCAATTCTATATGCATGTGGTATGGTTGTGACCATTGCAACGAGAGGAAGAGAATGATAGGTTAACTTTGCGGTGTCGCCTTCGCCAAAAAAAAAATCACCGAAGAAAGGAGAGAGGGTGTGCTGGCGAGAATAGAAGAAAAATGGGGAGGGAATAGCATTTAAAGTGTAATTTTCAAAAATTATTGGTTGACTCCCAAAACTTATCTCAGTTTTTAATTAGCCCCCAAAAGTTCAATCGACTATTCAATTTACCCCTAAGCTTATTAGTGCCCTGAGTTGACCCAGTTGACCTAAAATATTCACAAATTGGCCCCCGTAACTTTCAAAATTTGTACAATTAGGTTTTTTCCTATTTATGTTACGACCCCAAACTTTTTTCCTTTCTTTTTTTTTTAAAAAATAATAATAATAATAATATTTTAAATTTTCACCAATTAATCCTTTTTTGAAAGTCTTTAATAACTACCACCCATGATAATTCTTTATCACTAGAAGTTAAAATCATTTTCCAGAGCTATCCTATCGGCATTTTTACTTGGTGTCCGTAAGTGAACATGGATCGAGTTCTAGCATTGACAAGGATCATAAATCTAGCAGCTCTACTGCGCCATTTTTTTTTTTTAGCTTATTCAATAAGCCTGTAGCTAACCTTGGGAAATGCCATTTAAACCTAATTAATCTCATGAAAAAAAAAATCTCTCAAAATAAAAGTCCCATCACCACAGAAGATAGAGTGAAGATATTTATGTTTATCAAACTCTTGACATATGTTCGTAGAGCATGCCCAAATTTATTCTGGAATTACCTTGTGGATGTCAAATGGCATAGAATTAGCTAGATTTTAAACAACTATTTCCTGTTTCTACTTTGTCATTGGAATTAATTGATAATTTAACTGGGAGTTGCCTATGGCCCAACGACATAAGTCTCCCACATAATGTGGGAGGTCAGGTGTTCAAGCCCGAACGGACTCCTGATGTACATATGTATAAATAAAAATAAAATTGATGTCCTGTGTGCTTGACTGTTGGATCAATCATGTAGACTATTTTGCAGACTACATGTCTTGTTTCTATTCTGTTTTGGTATGAAAGATGTTGACTCTCTTTTGTGATCCACAAAAAAATGTTGTTTTATTGAATCCCAACAGTCTGAAGGGGCTTTACTGTTATCAATAGTACCTCCTTTATAGAGTTTGTATGTAGATTATATCTTTGTAAGAAGTAAATAGTGCTTCCAGGCTTTATGTCATGCTCATTTCAGATAGTCACCTGAGGTTTGATCTTCTTCTGCATTAGCTAACTTCTTATTGAATTGAAAGGTGAAAACTGATGATGTATTTGTCATGTGGAAGTAGAGCATGAGTGCTTCACTGCTAGATCAATCCTATGGACTAATTTGTTGATTGTATTTCATATTTTTGTCTTGCTCTGGCATGGATGGACACAATATATGTCCTATTTCTACTATGTCCTTGGTATTTCTTGATGGCTTAATTGGTAAAAGTGAATGTTAGAAAGAACCAAGAAAGGAGCTATGGGCTAAAATTTTGGCTTAGGGACATTCTAATTAACATATAAGATATTTCAGCAACTCTTTCGTTAGCAATAGTGTCTAAAGAACTTTGCTTCAAATTGCAAGAAGCGGGAGTGCGAATGATGTGTTTCTAGATTACAAAATGATGCTATTCAAAAGAGTCCTTTTCACACATTTTTCCCTCAACAGTAGCTCCTGTATATTTCTAGTTCACGTACTTCTTGCACTCTCTGGTTCCACATCTAATACCCATTTCCCAACTTTTTCACCTATCTTTGCATTTCCTTGAATTCAGCAAGTGTTCAGTGTTAGAAGATCAAATCCACTATAAAACCATAGGGATCATCTGATGGAATATATGATTCCATATTTGCGGAAAACATATAGCCAATCGGTTCGTATGTTCTCTTTTGTCATTTGATCCATTTCTTAGGGCCTCAAGAAGGTCCCCATGCATACCATATACAGCTAACTAAGGTTCCATAATGCAAATCCTTTCCAGCCATGTGCTCAAACAAACTGCTACCCCTTGTTACACTTAGCAAATTCTCTGCAATGTACCTCATCGTCTAATCTCAGAAATGCTGGTTGTTCATGCCAAGTGACCACTACAACTTTTGTAAGAACTTGACTCCATTATTAGAAGTATGCAACTTAAGAAGATAGTTGCGGATAGATAAGTCAGCCATTTGTCTATGTTTGTTTCTCAGTATGGACAATCTCTTCAGTAGAGGATATTTTTCATTTTTCATCCTCAATTTGTCTAGGTAATGAACAATTTTCTTCAACATATCCATAACCTCTTGGTTATCATGGCCAAAAGCTTTTTCTTGGACTTTTAAAACCCTCTTGAGCTACCCCACCAACTCACTGCCATCCTTCTCTAGTAGGGTTCAAATTGACGCCAAATAGTCAAGAGGCTCTCTTGTTCAATCACAATCTATAAATCAAATTAGATAGCCGATGTACATGAAATTATTCAAATAAGAAAAATATCGTAAGCAGCCGAAAGATCAAAGTTGACAACTTCAGTTGGTCAAAGTACTTCCAAGTACACCAAGCTCTGGGAAGGATTTGATGGTAAAGGCCCATACAGATCAGAATGTCATATTTCGAAAAATGAACCAAGTCCTTATATTTATAAGCTAATGAACTGCTGAACAATAACAATTAAACATAAATTTGATTGTAGAATTGCAGCTTACTTTTAGTGGAACAACATAGCATAATTGTGAGATTACGGATTCTAATCTAGTAAATTCCTGACGTGCGTGCGTATAAATAAAAAGAAATACCTAAAATATATTATAAATTAAATAACAAAGATAATAATATATATATTATTCAAATAATAAAAGAGGAGGCGAATAAAAAAATTGACAAACCATATGTTAAAGGGAAAGAAAAATACAAAAAACATATTTTTAAAAAACTCTACTACTTTGATTGATTTGTAAGGCCTTGTAAGAATTATGGCTAGATCTCAATAAACATATTTTCAAATAAATAAAATAAATATCCTAATAGGCTTAGCTTAATTATCTTCACTTAATTATTTAATTGAAAATATGAAAAATAATTTTTGGAGCTTTAAAAAATAAAATTATTAAACACTTTAGTAAGAATTATTACTTAAATTTTAAAAAAAAAAGAAAGTAAAAGTTCTTAATATATATATATATACACACATATATATATATCTCAAGCAGGGGGCGCAATAGACCCTACTTGGCTCCATCCCCTTCATCTGTTCATGCTATATAACATTCAATTATTACAAAGTAAATTGAATCCTAATATTCTTTTTATAAAAATCAAGAAAGTCAAATACAATAAAAATAATAAGGGGTTTACAAAATTCCTCAACTGTATAATAGAAGCAAATTTTGAATTCTGAGCATTGTTATATAAATCTGTACATAATTTATAGTATTGTTGCTAGCAATTTCCTATGGTTAGCATATAGCATTGTTATCTATATTATTATACTATTATAGAAAGAAAGTCTATTTTGTGTCTATGTAAAAGTTATTTACGCATTTTCATAAGTTTCTTTCAGAGAAAATTGAAGTTGAGACATCTTAGCTTGTGTAAATTATTAAATTATTATGAAGTTAAATAAACTCCACATACTTACAAGCAAGATTTGAAAAATAAAATCATTTATCTAATCAAAAAAATTATTGATTCATGATTTACTAGTTCAATCATTAGTTGAGGAAGAGTTTGAAATCAGTGACGAAGATAGTGACTTAGACTAAATCAAATACAAATCCTAGTAACAACACAGGTAAAATGCTTATAAAACTAACATTGCTTTTAAGCATAAAGTCATATTATTCTAAATAAATTTCATTACCTTTTGTTGTTGTTTGGTGATATAATAGTGTTTGCAGAACAAGAAGAAATAGAAGACATAGATATTGCAAGAGAAAGAGGTTGGAAAGGAAAATTTACAAGGCTAGATTGCATTGTACGTCTTGGAGTAATCAGATCAACTAAAAATTGTTCCTTAACACTTTTAGAGGTATTACTTTTAATTTTCAACATTTTATTTGTAATTGATTTGGAAAATAGCCATTAATGGTCAAGTACTTTCTTCATGTTCTTTTAGTCATTAAAATTGTCAATACCCTTTATTTTTCTGAATAAGATATGCCACAAGTTATTTTTTTAATTTCTTTTGTTTAGAAATTATTTTGGATGAATATGCTTCTGAAGTTCCTATGGAGTCTAACATGATATTAATTTAGATATCTGTACCTTAAATGAAATTGGATTCCATTATTTTTACTGATTATTTATTTTCTCTGCAAGTCCACTAGGACATAAGATTAATATTTTAGGAAATTGTTGTTGCTAAGGTGCTTTCCAGCTGATTAATTGGCATGAAACTTGAATAGAATTGTTGGTGTTTTTTGTCATGGTGCAACAGCATATTTTCTAGACTGTATATGCAATATAGCTAGGATCTGAAGTCAGGCAAGCTCCATAAGGTGAGACTACTGCTAATGTGGAAGGAAAATCCTCAGATTTCCATAGCATGGAAAATTATAGTGCATATCAATATATGCAATAGGTTTATCTAAATGAAAATTGTATCTTAATCTGACTGAAACAGCAACTAGAGTTGACCAAGAAAGAGGTATAGCAAGGAGCATCCAACCATAATAATACCTATTTGCAAATAGGAAAAAAAGATTCCATAAGCGAGTTTTTTTAAGGTCAAGAAGTTGAGGCCTTCTCTAAATAACTTGTGTGTCAAAAGCATAAACGTTTCAACAAAGATCACAAATAGTGACAAAAAAAATTTATTATGCATGAAATGTGTTCAAAATTGTCAACTTGTGCTAATGTTTTTGAGTTTTTTGGATGTTGACATTGGAAATTATATTGAGATGATCTGTTTATTGGCTTGCTGTCTTCTTGCTTAATTTGGCTCTACACTGGTTTGTGATTAGTGTTGCCCATCTTGCATTAGTGATGGAATCTGCTTGCTGGAAATAAGTTGGTTGTTGGGTGTCATATGTGTAGAATAAGTTTTGTAATTTCATCATAATACTGTAAACGTTGGGAATTGAAACATTGCATAGGAAAGTTGTTTTTGATAGATCATTTTCTCATTCTGGAGATGGATGCACGTGTACCCATATGACTCATTGCCAATAAAAAAACCTCGTCATTGGAGTATGGCTCATTTGATTGGAAAAATTAGAAGATATATATTGCCATTAAACTTCTCATTCTGCCACATTTATAGAGAAGGAAACAATGCGGCAGATTACCTTGCAAAGAAGGCATGTCAGGCGACCCATAATGTTGTTCTTCAAAGCCACCAACTTCCAAACAAGGTACAAGCTATAATTCACCTAAAAGGAGCTTCGAATTCCATACTACAAATTTAAATGAACTATGTAACCTGCATTTTGAGCTTAAGTTCTATCATTGGTTATATAAATGTTCATAAGCTTTTCTTTGTCTTTTCTATTAGTTGTGGGATGTTGAAATCATACCCATTGAATTTGTTTCTGGAATCTTGTATGCTACTCATTTGCTACTTGCTATTGAGAGTTTCACTACTCCAACATACTCTTTCTCGACTGAATGTATGTATGGATTTTCTAAATTTGTTCACTGGAACCTGCTGTTACTTTGGATTATGGCTAGTGGAATGTTTTATCTGCTGCATCTTCCATTCCCATGTTCAGTAGATGTTCTTATAATGCTGCTACTGCTTTGTTCTAAAATGTTGATGTTTTTCTGATCTTAAAAGTTGTTGCTCCTTGCTTATCTTTGAATTCGAGCTTATATTTCTAGCAAAAATGAAAACATCAACACAGCAAGCTGCGGACACCTCAAGCTTCAGGATGGATTATTTTAAGCGAACTCCATTTTGCTCCTAATCATATCAGAATACCTTTTTGGGAGGTGATAGCCACTTGAGCACTTGGAATTAGTTTTTTGTCATTTTATCTTCTGTAATTTTGTATAAAATCTCATTTTTTGTTGGCCAATTGTTTATTTTGTGCTTGGTTCATTTTTGAGCATTTTCTTTTTGGATAGATGAGCAGGTTTTGATGCAATGGAAGTTCTATCTTCCTCATGATGTAATTAGTTTTTTATCAGTGTATCTTTTGTAATTTTGAATAAAATCTCATTTTTTGCTAGCCAATTGTTTATTTTGTGCTAGGTTGATTTTTGAGCATTGTCTTTTTAGATAGATGAGCAAGTTTGATGTAATGGAAGTTCTATCCTCCTCATGATGCAAACATTGTAACTCATTTTTTGATTCAACATATTCTCACTTTATTCCAGAAAAAAAAAAATTAGGCACAAAAATATTTGTTCTTAAAAATGCCTTTGAAAACGAAATACTTTGTTGGTAATAGAAGTGTAATAGAAGTCTTTAGGCCCAAAAATATTTGTTGCGCAAAAATGTCTTTAGGTACGAAATTTTTGTTGGTCAAAATCACATATTTTGCAATAAAATATATCGTTGCAATTCCTAATACATGACTCACTAATATTTAGATTTTTCAGTAATTATTAGATTTTTTACAACGAAATATTCGCTTTGTCTACGAAAAAATATATGGAACAAATTTAAGCTTTTTATTGCCATGAATAAAATGTATAAATATATTTATATATATATATTTATTAAATATAAGGTTAAATATATATATTATTCACCCTACACACTACTTGCAACCCCATTCCCTGCACCTCTAGTCGAGCAAATGGCTACAATTTGGTGGCGTAAAAATTAGCGATCATATCACAATGGAGGCGCGGCATGGCAGCTTGAAAAAGAGCAGCCATGACCATTGTTTTTCATGGCGGTATGAAGGCCATGGTAGCTTCAAAAATAGGAGCCATTGCCGCCGTTGGTATGGGTGGCCGGGTGGGGGCGAGTCAATTGGAGTGGGGTGGGTTTGCTAGAGGTGGCCATGGCATCCACCTTGGGGTAGGAGTGGATGGCAGTTGGGGGTGGTTCGGGCGGCAGGGGTGGGTTTATTATATAATTATTATATATTTGTAAATATATAATATATACATACATAAAATATATTTGTGTATATATTTATGTTATATGTGTGGATACATATATTTATATAATGTATACAAAAACAAATAATAGAATAAATTAGAAAAATAAAAATTCAAAAATTAAAAATAATATTTAAAATTAAAAATTAAAAAATTGGTGTGAAGGAGATGAAGAAAGATAATATGAAAATATATTTTAAAAAATAAATAAATTGAATTGAATTGAAAATATATGAAACAACTAAGGATAGTATAGTCCTTATATATTAAAATTAGGGTTAAAATGCAGCAAATTAAGAGTAGGAGGTAGTGTGCATCATTTTGAAAAGTATAAGGAAGTTTTTTGTCTTTTTTTTTCCTCCATAAGGAGATTTTTGGCCCTTTTAAATTTTTATAGGGAAAGTAAAATGCAATTTTTCCATAAGTTATCTTGCTATTAATCA
The DNA here is from genome assembly GCA_018894105.1 of Jacaranda mimosifolia. Classification (NCBI taxonomy): domain Eukaryota; kingdom Viridiplantae; phylum Streptophyta; class Magnoliopsida; order Lamiales; family Bignoniaceae; genus Jacaranda; species Jacaranda mimosifolia. The sequence goes on from CM032120.1 coordinate 5,100,361, forward strand.
ACATTGAAGATATTTTATCGGTCTATCAGTGGAACAAAATTGTTTAGTACTAGTTGATTGTCCTGATTACCTTTTTTTGATCGTCTAGAGATGTTGGAATCAACCATTTTAGATTAATTTTAAGCTAACTTGCATTCTTCCATGTGCTAAAATGGGATTATTTCATGTACTACTATTTAGTCAGTTTCTGTGTCCTTTTATTTATTTATTTTTGCCTCTTTTCCTTTTCTTTTATGTTAATTATGTTTTTAGATGCTTATCTGATGACAATGTATTTATTCTCTTTGTAGAGGTTGTTTATCTATTAACATAGTTGTTTCAAATACTTGTTATATATCGTGTATCATGCGCTTTGCATTAATACATTTGCTAATGAAATAAAAAACTTATAAACATAAGAGGAGAGTATACGATAAAGTAAACATAAGAATTGAACATACCAAGAGAAATTTTACGATGCAATTTATTGATGAAATTAGTAGTATAGTATTTGAATATAGCATGGAAAATATGATCTGCTACAATTCCCATGATATTCATCAGTTTTATTTATATATTCAAAAAGTACAATTACATAAATCATACACCAAACATCATCTCAAATTCACTAGTCCATTCCTTGTGAATCAACTTTCTAAACAACAAGTTAGAGATACAAATGTCTCTAGAGTTGATATTTGATTCTTGTGTATTCTCTTGCTAATTTATTTGAGAGGCTTGTTAGGAATGTAGATCATGATTGTTGCAAACCTTATTAACTAGTATTATTTCTGCAAAAGAAAACATAACGCAAAGGGTTTTATTGCTAATAATTATTAGCTTATAAGCTGCTTTATTGATGACGAAACATTACTAAATTGATGGTGGGAATAGGCACTTATTCATGTCATCGTTGTGATACAGATAGTTCAAGCTATAATAGAAAAATAGAAATTGGATACAGATACATAAATGAATGTATGTATGTGAGTGATGAGACTAGTTTATGACTTATCCTTGTAAGATAGAGAATGGTGACAATGATTAGCTTGTAGTGGGTGCAAGAGAAGGAGAGCTAGATGTAGGTTGTGGTGCAGGCGAAGTGCTAGGTATAGGTGGTGGTGGAGGTGGAGGTGGAGGTGGAGGTGGAGGTGGTGGTGATTATCGAGGTGGGGGTGGAGGTGGTGACCTCGGTAGAGGTGGTGGTGGTGATCTAGGAGGAGGTGGTGGCGGGGATCGAGGTGGGGGTGGAGGTGGCGATCTAGGAGGAGGTGGTGGTGGGGATCGAGGCGGGGGTGGAGGCGGTGATCTAGGAGGAGGTGGTGGCGGGGACCGAGGTGGGGGTGGAGGTGGAGATCTTGGTGGTGGTGGTGGTGGTGGCGGGGGTGGAGGTGGTGGTGGTGGGGATCGAGGCGGGGGTGGAGGCGGTGATCTAGGAGGAGGTGGTGGTGGGGATCGAGGTGGGGGTGGTGGCGGGGATCGAGGCGGGGGTGGAGGCGGTGATCTAGGAGGAGGTGGTGGTGGGGATCGAGGCGGGGGTGGAGGCGGAGATCTTGGTGGTGGTGGTGGCGGGGATCTCGGTGGGGGTGGAGGTGGCGACCTTGGTGGAGGTGGTGGGGGGTGTCGACGAGGAGATGGAGGAGGAGGAGGGGGTGGAGATGGTGGGGGAGGTGGTGGTGGTGATGTAGGTGGAGGGGGCGGAGATGGACAAATTAGCGGTGGACGTAAAGGTGGTGGGAATTTTGAACATAGAATTGGAAGTGTGGTTGCATTTGTAATTGTGGCCAATGTTGATAGAAGAGCTAATAGAATGCACAAAGTGAGTTCCATATTGCTAGCCATGATAAGTAAGCAAAATATTTTTTTATTTGGACTTACCTGATTTTGTATGAATTGCTTTTCTATGTTTATATAGGCATAATTCCTTCCTCAAATTCTTGAATTAATAAGAAATTGTTCATACTTTTTCTAGCGTAGGTTAGTTATATTTAACTAACTATTGTTGACTTAATTAATTAATAGTGTATTAAATAAAGTTAATTTATTTCTTTTATTTAAGAACGAATAACTGTGTGCATTTTACTAAGTTCCTCTTCTAGTTAAAAATCTTAATTATGGGATATATATATATATATATGCATACATAAGAATAACTACTTATGAATACGGTTTAGTTCATTTCTAGATGTTCTAATTTCTTCTTTTATATATCTTCTTTTCATATAATTCCAAAAGGCCTCTTAAAAGAGTATATATAAGTGTAGAAAAAATAAGCTATGAGGCAATGTTCAGTTATGCTTTTTGTGTGATTTTAATATGTGTTTTGAGAGAATGAATGTTGAAAGTAAAATTGGAGAATGTGAAAGTTGTATTGAGAAATGTAATGGATTTTTTGTTATATTTTGGGGAATAACTAAAAATTGATTTTGGGGAGTTTTGGTATGTTTATTTATGTTTTGGGGGAAGATATTTTTTTACTATAACTATTAAACCAATGGTATTATGTTGGATTTTTGGGGTGAAAATGGAATTGAGTATTTTTTTTTTATTGTAAGAATAATAATATAATATATATATGTATATATTGAAAAATGGAGAAGTTTTGGAAATAATGAAAGAATGAAGAAGGTATTTTAGAAAAACCTATTTTAATATTTCAGAGAAAAAATGAGTATACATTTGGTTATGTTTCCCAAGCCAAACACTCCCTTTGCTTTTCTGCAAATTGTAGGTCCCTTTGTTTTTATCGGATTTCATCTTTGTCACTTCATTTATTTTATTAAAGATGGTGCAGTTGACGAGTGCATTCATTTATTTTATTAAAGATGGTGCAGTTGACGAGTGCAATAAATCATAGCACTTGTTTCTCTTTATGAATCACAACTAGGAACATTTCTTCAGCCCATAGATGTATTTAAAAATTATTTCTTGAAAATAATTGGATAGTATTTGTTTTTTCGTAACCATCTGTTGCTCGAGGAAAAAGATAATTGAAATTTTGAAATCTACCACACTTTTCTGTTGATAATTAACTCTATACTTTATCAATTGACTCGCTTCCAAAGATTAAACTCATTTTGAGTGTCAAAAAACATAATGAAATAAAATTTGATGAAGGAATTAAGTTCTATAATGCTCTGGAAAATAAATACTCCTTGGTTGGTTTAATTTAAGGTGAATTATGGCTACTATTTCTGAGATTTGACGTAATTACAAAGAGGTCCTCGATTTTCAAAAATTACAAAAAACTCATAAAAATCACAAATCTAGTTGTAACATAGATGGAATTTAAGAAAAATTGAAAATACATGTAACACCAAAATAATTAAAAAAATAGAAAATTCTGAAAATTAGTTTGATGGCTAAAGTCCTAAATGCCCCTCTAAGTATAAATTTTTTAATTATGTTAAATAGTATACATATTTAAAATAATTCACATATATAATTAAATTTATTTAATAATATTAAATATTAAATATATTAATTAGTTGACTTACATATTAAAAGTATTAAACTAAGAAGTATATCTAAAATAATTTAGAAACATTTAATTAAATTATTTATTTCTAATAAATATGTCTAAAACAATTAATAAAATTTAGTTTAATTTATTAATTAATTAATAAAATAAATAAATAATGAAAAACTATATTAATTAAGAATAAATACGTAAAAAAAATTAAAGATATGTATTTTTAACTAAATTCTTTATTAATTTAAAAAGATAAAATTTTAAATTATATTATATTATTTTTTAAAATATTTATCATATCTAAAACAAAGATATATAAAATAATTAAAATATTTATTCGAACAATAAGTATGTCTAAAATAATTAATAAAACTTAGTTAGATTAATTAATTAATTGAAAAAAAAATTTAAAAATAATATTAATTAAGAATAAATAAATAAACAATTCAAATAAATATTTTAACGAAATTATTTATAATTTAAAAAGGATAATTTTTCATAAGAAAAATATGAATTACACCCACTTCCTCCCTCCTGTCCTAATCACACGCCTGCCCCTTCCATCCCCCAACCCTTGATCCTCCACCGGCCATGGCTATCATGGGCAACAGGCAGTTGTTTGATCGCTAAGGCCATGCCTTGCTCACTTGTTGCGGCCACCATGGCTAGATCTGGTATGGCATTTTTGTGCTTGCATACAGTGAGGTTATTAATTAGATTATCAGAACGACAATTATGAAATCCCATGTGCCTTTTTTAATGGCGATTTTGAGAAATCCTAGAGCAGCTAACGATTAGCTTAAATTGTTAGATGGTGACAAATCTTATGGGGGGGTTGTAATTTCCGAAAAAATAAGGATATTTTCGTAATTATGCCAAATTCAGGGGTCGTAGCCATAATTCAGCCTTTAATTTAAATACTCGTAGAAAATTTAATTAAGTTGGTTTAATTTGATCTAAATCGATTCATGACCAAATTATTCATGAATATTTAGATGTGGATTGTTAAGATCAAGCCCTATATGATTTGACCCAACTGCCAAATGGCAGCTACCCATAAATACTCTCAATATTCACGTTTATGGGTAGACAACCATATTTTATTGTATTTTATTCTCTCTCAATATTTTTTCCTCTTAATCTTCAAACAATATTTGAGCTTCAAAGGATTTTTACTGAATAAACCTTAATGACCCTAACTTTTTGTGCAGATTTTAGAATATAAATTTGGATAATTGAAATCTTGGAGATCTACCAGGCCAATCCTTTAGAGGTAGAAGAATCACTTCCTATACTCATATCATAATTAACTATATTAATCCATCTATTTAATCTTTTTCAATTTTATTATTTTCGTTGCGTGGAATATAGGTGAAAAGTAGAATAAAGTCCGCGAAAACGTTTATGAATCATGTCCGTACCTCAAAGACTTCCAAGGCAAATTCCCAACACACACATAGTTGATACATTGAGGCACAAGTGCAAGTATGTAGGTGTTTAGGTTTGGTAACACACCTGAACACCTACACAAATGTACATGTACTTGAATGGGGAATTTTCATGATAATTATTTGGATAATAATATCCAAATATATGAAATTATGTATTGTTGGATACCCACATAATGATGTCAAACTTTTTTCTAATTTTATAGTGTAAGTTTCGACATAAAATCCTGAGAAGAATGAGTGAATTACGGTGCAATATGTAAATTAATTTTGGTTATGATGTGTAATTCAAAATATATGTAATTTGATCCACACTATATGATTTAGATGCTAATTAGTAAAGAATTGGAAGCACTGTACTATGCCAAGATTTAGAGGTAGCCTTCGAAATTCAAATCCATCTATTACGAAGATTGTGCATCCAGGGATTGCCTAAAAGTCAGATAGTTTACTTTTGAGGATATAGAATTAAGTTTTTAAGACAATTACAATTATTAATATGATAAGTTTATATAAAATTCACTATTTAAAGATAATTATAACTATTTGAACATCAAGTCTCCAAACCTTCTAAAACTTACTCCTTTCCGATGGCTAAACATTTGGCTAATGTTAGGGGAATGTAAGAATATTAAAAAAAGAAAAGAAAAGAAAAAAGAAAGAAGAAGAAAGAGAATGATTAAGTTTCATGTATCATTGATTCCAAATTTGTTTTCCTTGCGTTGTATATTTCAATAAAGAAATTGAAGAAGTTGATGCAAGAAAATGTGTATAAGTTTAATTATTTGGAGAATGTATTTATCATGAGAAAAGAAAAATATTTAACATTCTTCAATGCTTGTGCCTTGAGAATATTGAATATAAAATATTTTATTTTCATTTAATTTTTTAAATTTTCAGATAAGCTGTGTTCATTTTATTTAATATTGGCATTTGCCTCGTGCTATGCACAGACTAAATTAATTTTTATTGAAAATATAAGTTTACTTACAATATTTAATTTTATGTAAAAAGTAATTTTAATTCATGAGATATTTTTCTAATAAAATACATGGTTAACATATTACAAAAAATTTCACGAAATCATAGTGCATGAATATCAAAGAAACAAAAATTCATGCTTTTATTGTTGCACCACCACATCTATAAAGACACAATGTAAAAATTCAAAGACATTTTATATTTTTCATAACAAAAAATAATTCAATAAATTTAAGGCAACTAAAATAATAATAAAATATAACGCCTAGAATGATGAAAAATAATGACCAATATTGAGACATAAGAACCTACGGCACTGTAGAAAAACCACTCAAACAATTGTGCTAAATTATTTAAAATTTAAATATTATACAAAATAATAATTTTTTTTATATTTAGGAAAAAATTTGTTCAGGTATCACTATTTTTTTCACAAATCATTCTCATTCATATTTACTTAAAAAATAAAAAATATATAAAATCTCAATTTATGGTATGTGTAACTTGTCAAAATATTGATTTCAAAAATTAAAAAACTATAATTGTCACGTATGAATATTCAAAGGAATAATAAAATATAAATTTATTTGATTATTTCTAATCTATTATTTTATTTGAACTATTGTTGCCTTTATTTATATATTATTTGTCCACTATCTTTTGGTGAATTTTTCCATCATTTTTACAATCAATTGCATTTTCTTATTTGAGAAAACTGTAGACATTTTATTAATTTATTTATTTTGGATTTGAGTCATGAGTGTTTATGAAAATTTTGTACAAAAATATTAAAATTAAAAAATAAATATGTCAAAATAATTTTATTAAAAAATTAAATTCGGAAAAGAAACCCTAACTTTTATGGATTTTAATTAAAAATATATTTTACTTATTCTTGACTATTTTTTGTTATTTCCCACAAGGGCTTGAAAAATGTATTTTTTGATCTAAAAAGTAGCTGAGATTTTGATATCTTGGTAGATGAATAAATGAAGAACTTGAATAAACAATAGAATTTAAATGAATCTCAATGCATTTATTCACTAGTAGAATTTTGAAACAATTTATAAATTGTTATGATATCTCACTATTGAGATGTCTCTTCATATAATAAAACCCTTCATGATGATCTCGATACATTGAAAAATAAATATTTTAACTTTTAACAATATTTATTTTATGTTGTGTAATTAAATAAATAAAATATTTGTTAATAATTCAAAAAAGAAAATTTATTATTGAATAGCATAAAATGGATATTTCATTTGAAAGTTTTAAACTTTTTAGATAATATATATAACTTGACTAAATTGTAGAGTATTAATGTTAAATTTATAGATTAGATAGATTTTTAAAATTATTAAACTTTGAAAATATTAATAAAAAAAGGTAATAAATGGTGTTCAAAAATAGTTATATTCAATATAATTCTAAATTATTACATTAAATATACATTTAATATAAAATTTAAGCAAACTTTTTATTTGAAATATAGAAATATCATGCCCCAAAATTAGACCATAAATTCCAATCTCAAGGCGTGAAATGCAATCCTAAATAAATCATCAATGCAATATCATGATGTCAAATAAATGAACACCAAGCATTCATTATAAATTAAAAAAAATTCAAATTTGAAAAATTAAAAGAACTGATACCATGTATTTAACAAAAAATCTATTAAGAAGAATAACGAATTGCCAAACATGATGATAATGCTAATAACTATTGCGAAGGCTCTCTTCTCAAAACCCTTCAGCTTTAGTACTTATTGAAAGCTATTCCACAACTTCATCATGGCTAGATTCTAAGTCTGTCACAAGAAAATCCAAAAAATACGAGGAATGTGAGTAAAGGACACAGTGAATGCCCAAATGCGTGTAACATGAGTTTATGAAATGTTTTAATTAGAATTCATAAAATATAGGATAATCGAAGAGAATATGTGGACAATATATAAAAGTTTAGTGGAAATGAGCAATTGCTGGTTGGGCGAGAGACAATTATAAAGCAAGCATTAAAGCAGTTAACATGTTATGGTTTCGACATTTAAATGCCGATAAGCAATCCAATAGTTGCTAAAGTCAATCAACTTTATGACTCCCACCATGGTAGTTCTTATTGCTCTAGGTAAGGTGCGACCTTACCAAACAGTGTCGAACTGAGGTCCTCGGGAAATTTTACAGCCCGCTTCAACCACAAATAGCTTTTGTTGCGATTGTGGGGATCAAGACATAGAGGCTTAAGGTCCAACTGGCAAGCCCGCTAGTGACCGGTGAAACCCCTCTCACACCCAAATTAAATTGGATCCAACTATCAGTAATGGTAATAGTAATAGTAACACTAACAATAAAATTTCATTCATAGGTATTGATCACGGCATTTAACCATTAGTTCAAAAATATAATTTTCACATATGTTGAGCTTTCAAACATAACTTTCTTGCAAAAAATGTTACTATAAAGAAAAAATTTGTATGCAACAATCTATAACTTTTCCTAGAAAAATGTAGAAAGCTTTAAAAAAGAAAAAAAGATTTTCTTACGTCATTGTTAATAGAAAGAAATATTTCATTTTTGGTGCATAGTCAAATATCTTTTTTCTAATACAGTGCAAAGTGGGAAAACATAGTATCATTTGCTTTATATGTAGCTTATATCCTTATGTGTTTTGAAAAAATATACTAATATAATATACATATAAGATTTAGGGCACTCACGGCACTTATAAATAGGATCAAGGATCGACCCTAGCATTTTAAGTCCTAAAACACTTGCTAACACAGAAGTAATACTCAACTCAATTTACATTCCAATTTGATTATTAAATCCAATCCCAAATCCATCCAAAAAATCCAGACAATGACCTATGAAAATCTAAAAGCAATACAAAAAAAAAATTTCTATTACATTATAGTGTACTAGGATAGAAGTTAGTACACTATTCATAGCAGTATATTTCCAATAATAAATATATTAATGCCCTATTTAAATATTTAAGGGCTGCATCAATTATCAAGAGTCAATATATATCATTAGCCTATTTTTCTCCTTCTTCAGATATTTTGGAACTTTGCTCATAACTTTTTTTCTAGATATCCGATTGGCTCAATTCTTGTGGCATTAGAAAGCCAAGAAAGATTAACCAAAACTTTTGTGTTGATATCACAGTCTAGATCGACTACTATACGGGAGAAAAATCGAGTTCAAGAGGCAGCAGTAGTGCAAAAATATAACATCTCCAATTTTTAGGATTTTTTTTTATGTGACACCGTATTGTATTTAAGCTATAATTAACTTTTTCTACATGCCTCGGATCCCTGCTCCTCGCCACCTATTCAAATGAACATACTTAACATCAAAATGCTTGCTTTTACCTTTTAAACAATACTTAAGCCATTTATATTCTAATATCAGTTGTTTACATTTAATACAATATTTTAAGGCTTGATTCCGAAAATATTGCAGGGTAACATGCTAATTATGCCATTACCGTTATAATACCTACAAAGGTTATATTTGCTCCGATTAATTAATTAATTTAGATTCCTATATCATATATGTCCTTGCAATGTTACACAAAGTCGATTAAGATTATAATTATCAAATCTAACTATTGATAAACCAATCTCAACAATTAAGTCTCATATACATAAAATTTGGATTTTAGTTACCTAATTTAGCTTAATTAATCAAGATTTACATATTATATTACAAATCATAGTCCACTAAGCTTTATATATCCAAGCATGCATTCATTTCTCAATCCAATTCATGTTCTTCCATGTACTTTAAAATACTAGAATTGGTAAAATCAACAAGAACAATACAAGTTAATGGGTATTAACCCCAATTCCAACTATTTTTACCAAATCTTAGTTTCCAAAGTCAATCACAATAAACCAATACCACACACACGACTACCGTGATGAGATGAGAAATCTTTCTCATCGCCGCCACTGAACTTGCTAACCATCGCCACCAACTGATGTATCTCAGCAAGTATAGTGGAACACCCAAGTTAATATCTGGTTTTGCCACCAAATTGAGTGTTAATTGAAGCTCCAATGCTATAGCGCCACCACCTCCACCGCCGCAATTCTAGACCAAATTTCATCGTTGCTAGTGGTCAAAACTGGAAATTGAGGATGCCAAACTGTTCCTCGAGTTGAACTCTATAAGAACCACCCTCCAAACTCCAGCTTCCGCTGCCCAAACTACCACGTCCGTCAACACCATCACGACCCAGATTTTCAACTTCATTTTTTGGCACCTCATTGATTAATTCAAGAGCATGTGGTATGGCTATGACCGCCGCGACGAAAGGAAGATAATGGTAGATTAAGTTTGAGGTGTCGCCTTCGCTAGAAAAAATAATCGCCGGAGAGAGGAGAGGGGGTACGCTGGCGGGAATAGAAGAAAAATAGGTTGGTGCGTGGGGAGGAGATAGTATTTAAAGTGTAATTTCCAGAAATTCCAGATTGACCCCCAAAACTTATCTCAATTTTTAATTAGACCCCCAAAAGTTCAATCAACTATTCATTTTATCAGTTAGCTTATTAGTGACTCAAAGACCTAATTGACTTAAAATATTCATAAATTGGCCCCCAAAACTTTCAAAATTTGTACAATTAGTTTTTTTCTATTTACGTTTTGACCTCTAAATTTTTTTTCATTTTTTATAAATAATAATAATATTAATAATGGCAATAATAATAATAATATTTAAATGTTCAGTAATTAATTTTTTTTGGGGGGGTGTTACAATCCTCCCCCTCTTAAAAACATTTGGTCCCCAGATTCTTACCTAACCATTGGAAAAGTTCGGGATACTATTAGCGTATGAAATCTTCTCATTCCCAAGTCGCCTCTTTGATGTTGTGATTATGCCATAATACTTTTACTCGGGCTGCATGTTTACTCTTGCAATTCAGGCTCGTTGTTTCATTCTTAATGCAACACCGGCCCTTAGAGTTTTTGATGCTTCTGTTCCCAATATTTGGGCTATTTTGGTCTTTCAGCTCAAAGCATCAGCCTCTATATTTGCCTTCCCTGTGTGGTAGATGATAAAGAAATCATAATCCTCTAGAAATTCTATCCACATTTGCTATCTCATGTTTAGATCTTTCTGTGAATGCAAATACTTGAGACTTTTATAGTCTGTGTATACTTCAAATGTGGACCCATAAAGATAATTTCTTCACTTTGTCAATGCAAAAATTACTGCAGCTAGCTCTAGGTCATGAGTTGGGTAATTCTCCTCATGTGGTTTAAGTTTTCTGGATACACAGGCAATAACTCGGCCCTTCTGTATCAATACACATCCAAGTGCTTCTTTAGAAGCGTTTGTATACACATTGAATCTTTCTAATTTATTTGTAAAGGTCAAATTGGAGTTGAAGTCAATATGTTCTTCAACTCTTGGAAAGTCCTACCATAATCCTCGTTCCAGTCAGATGATTGATCCTTTTGGGTCAACTTAGTCAATGGGCCGATTATCTTAGAAAAATCTTTTACAAACCTTTGATAGTAGCTAGCAGGTCCTAAAAAGCTACGGACTTCCATTACATTTTTGGGTCTTTTCAGTTGACTATTGCCTCTATCTTAAAGCGATCAACCTCTATGCCATCCTGAGACATGATGTGTCTAAGAAATGTCACTTTCTCTATCCAAAATTCGCACTTATTGAACTTTGCATACAACTTATGTTCCCTCAAGGTTCTTAAAACCATGTGTAAGTGCTTTGCATGGTCTTCTATAGTTTTTGAATACACCAAAGTGTCATCAGTGAAGATGACCACAAATTGGTTAATGTTCGAAAAATTCGGTGCATCAAATCCATAAATGTTGTTGGGGCATTGGTTAGACCAAACAAAATTACTAAAAATTTAAAATAACCACATCTAAAATTAAACGCAGTCTTTGGGATATCTTCTTCCCTAATTTTTAGCTGATAAAACCCTTGTCTCAAATCTAATTTTGAAATGACCGTAGATTCCTATACAAGGTCAAACAATTCTTCTACATGCAGCAAGGGATATTTATTCTTGATACTGACTTTGTACAACTCCCTATAGTTGATGCACATCCTCAAGGATCCATCTTTCTTTTTTGACAAACAACACTGGGGCTTCCTAAGGAGAAGTGTCGAGCTTTATGAATTTCTCTTCCAATAGTTCTTAGAGTTGGTCCTTCAGCTCCTTAAGTTCTGTAGGTGCCATTTGATAGGGAGTTTTAGGAAAAGGCGTGGCACTAGGAAGAGTGTGAATGACAAACTCTATTTCTTTGTTAGGTGGCAATGAGTTCAACTCTTCCGAAAATACTTCTGGACAATTAGCTATTATTTTCACTTCTTCGATTTTGGCTATATCTCGTGGTTTGTTGATAAGGTATTCTAATGATCCTTGTCCTCCTTTCCTTAGGATTTTTTTGGCCTCTACCACAGATATAATTGGTATCGAGGAAGTAGTATCTGCAGAATGATGTGTCGGTATTGATAACTTATCTCCTAGAGTGATGCACTTAGTGTAACAATTTATCTGTGCCTGATGTTGATACAGCCAATCCATTCCAAGTATCAAATTATATTCTTGAATGGACATTTCTATAAGATCAGTTAGGTATTCACCATCCCCAATCATAATTGGACAAGCTCGACACATGGTGTTTGTTATTAACCCTATTCCTAAGGGTGTCTATACCTCTATTCGATAAGCCATGGTTTTAGGTTGCATATTCAACTTATTAGAGAAAGATGTAGATATGAAAGAAAGAGTAGCTCCTGGATCATATAAGGCATTACCATTAATTTCAAAAATAGAAATCATACCTTCAACCACTTCATTTGGATTTGGTGCTTCTTTTCCAGTCAAAGCATATGCACGAGCTCGAACCTTTGATTTTTTGTTGGTTCCTGCCACATGTTTCCTTTTTTCTGTAGGTGCCGGGTTCTTCTAGTTTGGGCAATCTCTGACGAAATATTGGTCGCTACCACATCCGACATATTTACCTTGTTTTTTCCAACATATTTACCTTGCTTTTTCCAACACTCGAATTCCTCATGGAAAAATCCTCTACAAAGCCGGCATTTATTCGATGGCACTCCTAGAGCCAAATCTGCAGTCCTACTGGCCTGGTCTATTCATTGACTGGCGCCCCGATCTGTAATTTTGATTGTTTCTTTCTAGGGTTACGTTGTCTACTAGGGTGCATTCTTCCTTTTTGACCCTTATCCTTAATTTTTTGAATTTTTTGAAAATCTAACTCCAACTAAAGTGCTTTGCTTATGGCCCGATTAAAACTTAGCAGATCACATATGGTAAGGTCCATTTGAGTTCCGGTCATAATCCTTCCACAAATTTAGGAGTCCATTGGTCTTCATCTACAAGTATATAGGGTTCATACTTGATCAATCGGTTGAAAGTAGCCTCATACTGACTGACTGATAGTGTTCCCTGTATCAGACTGTTGGCAACTTCGTCCTTATTACTTCTAAAACATAACAAAAATGGTAACAAGTGGCGTTCAGAGTACAAAACAATAACAGATTTCCCTTATTAATCCATCCCCAAGCACTCGACTCGATACCTAAGCACTTGGCTCGATCAGTGGCATGGTCGGTCCACATGCGAGATCCCGTCATTTATTACATAGCTACCTTCAGCTATCCGCAAGTCAGGACCTTAGGTGGGTACTAGCCGAGAGACTATCCATCGTCGACCTATGCCGTCCGATCGTCATTCCAAACTTTGTCCCAGGCCTAACCTAACCCGTGGCATCCCATCGGTCGGTCATCCCCCAAGAGTGTCCTTAAGGTGACTTAATATTGTGCCAATATATAATACGTATTCAAATAACTGATCAAAAGCATATATGTAAAATCAAACGTAATAGTTCAATCTATAAACATTGGCCGACAAGGCCATGTAGATAGTACACAGAACGATTTAGCCAGAAGTATGAAACGAAATTAGTTAACAAGACCCACAATATAAATATGAGTAAGGAAAGCCAGCAAAACTATAAGGTATATAGGATCGATAATAGATATCACAATATATGTTCTGGGCACCAAAACGAGTACAACCAAGTACAACGAATAGGCACAGAGAACTTGAACAAGGAAGATAGTTCATTTCACAGAAGAACAGATAGGTTAAACCCTCACCTTAACTTCCACGGACAATGCTATCCTTGTCCTACTGTCCGTTGGATTCCAGCTCCTCACCACCTATTCAAATGAATGTACTTAAGATCAAAATGCTTGTTTTGACCTTTTAAACAATACTTAAGCCATTCATATTCTAATATCAGTTGTCTACAATTAATACAATATTTTAAGGCTCGGTTCCAAAAATATCACAGGGTAACATGCTAATTACGCCATTAACGTTTTAATACCAACGAGCTTATATTTGCTTTGATTAATGAATCAATTCAGATTCCTATATCATATTAGTCCTTGCAATGTTACACAATGTTGATTAAGATTACAATGATCAAATCTAACTATTGATAAACTAATCTTAATAATTAAGTCTCATATAAATGAAATTAGAGTTTTAATTACCTAATTTAGCTTAATTAATCAAGATTTACATATTATATTACAAATCCAGGTCCACTAAACTTTATATATCCAAGCATGAATTCATTTCTTGATCCAATTCATGTTCTTCCATGTACTTTAAAATATAAGAATTGGTAAAATCGACAAGAACTACACAAGTTAATGGGTATTAACCCCAATTCTAACTATTTTTACTAAATCTTAGTTTTGAAACTCAATCACCATAAATTAATATCACACACACGACCACCGCAATAAGATAAGAAATATATGTCAGGGTCGCTGCCACCGCTGCTAGAGTTGCTATCCACGACACCAACAAGTGTGTCTCAGTGAGTACAGTGGAACACCCAAGTTAATTTTTGATTTTGCCACCGAATTGAGTATTAATTGAAGCTTCGATGCTACAGCACCACCACCTCCACCGCCACAATTCTTGACCAAATTCTGCCGTTGTCGGTGGTCAAAATTGGAAATTGAGGATGCCAAACTGTTCTTCAAGCTGAACTTTACAAGAACCACCCTCCAAACTCCAGCCTCTACCGCTCAAACCACCGCACCCGTTAACTCCACTGCTGCCCAAATTTTCAACTCAATTTTTTGGCGCCTTGTCGGTCAATTCTATATACATGTGGTATGGTTGTGACCATTGCAACGAGAGGAAGAGAATGATAGGTTAACTTTGCGGTGTCGCCTTCGCCAAAAAAAAAATCACCGAAGAAAGGAGAGAGGGTGTGCTGGCGAGAATAGAAGAAAAATGGGGAGGGAATAGCATTTAAAGTGTAATTTTCAAAAATTATTGGTTGACTCCCAAAACTTATCTCAGTTTTTAATTAGCCCCCAAAAGTTCAATCGACTATTCAATTTACCCCTAAGCTTATTAGTGCCCTGAGTTGACCCAGTTGACCTAAAATATTCACAAATTGGCCCCCGTAACTTTCAAAATTTGTACAATTAGGTTTTTTCCTATTTATGTTACGACCCCAAACTTTTTTCCTTTCTTTTTTTTTTAAAAAATAATAATAATAATAATATTTTAAATTTTCACCAATTAATCCTTTTTTGAAAGTCTTTAATAACTACCACCCATGATAATTCTTTATCACTAGAAGTTAAAATCATTTTCCAGAGCTATCCTATCGGCATTTTTACTTGGTGTCCGTAAGTGAACATGGATCGAGTTCTAGCATTGACAAGGATCATAAATCTAGCAGCTCTACTGCACCATTTTTTTTTTAGCTTATTCAATAAGCCTGTAGCTAACCTTGGGAAATGCCATTTAAACCTAATTAATCTCATGAAAAAAAAAAATCTCTCAAAATAAAAGTCCCATCACCACAGAAGATAGAGTGAAGATATTTATGTTTGTCAAACTCTTGACATATGTTCGTAGAGCATGCCCAAATTTATTCTGGAATTACCTTGTGGATGTCAAATGGCATAGAATTAGCTAGATTTTAAACAACTATTTCCTGTTTCTACTTTGTCATTGGAATTAATTGATAATTTAACTGGGAGTTGCCTATGGCCCAACGACATAAGTCTCCCACATAATGTGGGAGGTCAGGTGTTCAAGCCCGAACGGACTCATGATGTCCATATGTATAAATAAAAATAAAATTGATGTCCTGTGTGCTTGACTGTTGGATCAATCATGTAGACTATTTTGCAGACTACATGTCTTGTTTCTATTCTGTTTTGGTATGAAAGATGTTGACTCTCTTTTGTGATCCACAAAAAAATGTTGTTTTATTGAATCCCAACAGTCTGAAGGGGCTTTACTGTTATCAATAGTACCTCCTTTATAGAGTTTGTATGTAGATTATATCTTTGTAAGAAGTAAATAGTGCTTCCAGGCTTTATGTCATGCTCATTTCAGATAGTCACCTGAGGTTTGATCTTCTTCTGCATTAGCTAACTTCTTATTGAATTGAAAGGTGAAAACTGATGATGTATTTGTCATGTGGAAGTAGAGCATGAGTGCTTCACTGCTAGATCAATCCTATGGACTAATTTGTTGATTGTATTTCATATTTTTGTCTTGCTCTGGCATGGATGGACACAATATATGTCCTATTTCTACTATGTCCTTGGTATTTCTTGATGGCTTAATTGGTAAAAGTGAATGTTAGAAAGAACCAAGAAAGGAGCTATGGGCTAAAATTTTGGCTTAGGGACATTCTAATTAACATATAAGATATTTCAGCAACTCTTCATTAGCAATAGTGTCTAAAGAACTTTGCTTCAAATTGCAAGAAGCGGGAGTGCGAATGATGTGTTTCTAGATTACAAAATGATGCTATTCAAAAGAGTCATTTTCAGACATTTTTCCCTCAGCAGTAGCTCCTATATATTTCTAGTTCACGTACTTCTTGCACTCTCTGGTTCCACATCTAATACCCATTTCCCAACTTTTTCACCTATCTTTGCATTTCCTTGAATTCAGCAAGTGTTCAGTGTTAGAAGATCAAATCCACTATAAAACCATAGTGATCATCTGATGGAATATATGATTCCATATTTGCGGAAAACATATAGCCAATCGGTTCGTATGTTCTCTTTTGTCATTTGATCCATTTCTTAGGGCCTCAAGAAGGTCCCCATGCATACCATATGCAGCTAACTAAGGTTCCATAATGCAAATCCTTTCCAGCCATGTGCTCAAACAAACTGCTACCCCTTGTTACACTTAGCAAATTCTCTGCAATGTACCTCATCGTCTAATCTCAGAAATGCTGGTTGTTCATGCCAAGTGACCACTACAACGTTTGTAAGAACTTGACTCCATTATTAGAAGTATGCAACTTAAGAAGATAGTTGCAGATAGATAAGTCAGCCATTTGTCTATGTTTGTTTCTCAGTATGGACAATCTCTTCAGTAGAGGATATTTTTCATTTTTCATCCTCAATTTGTCTAGGTAATGAACAATTTTCTTCAGCATATCCATAACCTCTTGGTTATCATGGCCAAAAGCTTTTTCTTGGACTTTTAAAACCCTCTTGAGCAACCCCACCAACTCACTGCCATCCTTCTCTAGTAGGGTTCAAATTGACGCCAAATAGTCAAGAGGCTCTCTTGTTCAATCACAATCTATAAATCAAATTAGATAGCCGATGTACATGAAATTATTCAAATAAGAAAAATATCGTAAGCAGCCGAAAGATCAAAGTTGACAACTTCAGTTGGTCAAAGTACTTCCAAGTACACCAAGCTCTGGGAAGGATTTGATGGTAAAGGCCCATACAGATCAGAATGTCATATTTCGAAAAATGAACCAAGTCCTTATATTTATAGGCTAATGAACTGCTGAACAATAACAATTAAACATAAATTTGATTGTAGAATTGCAGCTTACTTTCAGTGGAACAACATAGCATAATTGTGAGATTACGGATTCTAATCTAGTAAATTCCTGACGTGCGTGCGTATAAATAAAAAGAAATACCTAAAATATATTATAAATTAAATAACGAAGATAATAATATATATATTATTCAAATAATAAAAGAGGAGGCGAATAAAAAAATTGACAAACCATATGTTAAAGGGAAAGAAAAATACAAAAAACATATTTTTAAAAAACTCTACTACTTTGATTGATTTGTAAGGCCTTGTAAGAATTATGGCTAGATCTCAATAAACTTATTTTCAAATAAATAAAATAAATATCCTAATAGGCTTAGCTTAATTATCTTCACTTAATTATTTAATTGAAAATATGAAAAATAATTTTTGGAGCTTTAAAAAATAAAATTATTAAACACTTTAGTAAGAATTATTACTTAAATTTAAAAAAAAAAAGAAAGTAAAAGTTCTTAATATATATATATACACACACATATATATCTCAAGCAGGGGGCGCAATAGACCCTACTTGGCTCCATCCCCTTCATCTGTTCATGCTATATAACATTCAATTATTACAAAGTAAATTGAATCCTAATATTCTTTTTATAAAAATCAAGAAAGTCAAATACAATAAAAATAATAAGGGGTTTACAAAATTCCTCAACTGTATAATAGAAGCAAATTTTGAATTCTGAGCATTGTTATGTAAATTTGTACATAATTTATAGTATTGTTGCTAGCAATTTCCTATGGTTAGCATATAGCATTGTTATCAATATTATTATACTATTATAGAAAGAAAGTCTATTTTGTGTCTATGTAAAAGTTATTTATGCATTTTCATAAGTTTCTTTCAGAGAAAATTGAAGTTGAGACATCTTAGCTCGTGTAAATTATTAAATTATTATGAAGTTAAATAAACTCCACATACTTACAAGCAAGATTTGAAAAATAAAATCATTTATCTAATCAAAAAAATTATTGATTCATGATTTACTAGTTCAATCATTAGTTGAGGAAGAGTTTGAAATCAGTGACGAAGATAGTGACTTAGACTAAATCAAATACAAATCCTAGTAACAACACAGGTAAAATGCTTATAAAACTAACATTGCTTTTAAGCATAAAGTCATATTATTCTAAATAAATTTCATTACCTTTTGTTGTTGTTTGGTGATATAATAGTGTTTGCAGAACAAGAAGAAATAGAAGACATAGATATTGCAAGAGAAAGAGGTTGGAAAGGAAAATTTACAAGGCTAGATTGCATTGTACGTCTTGGAGTAATCAGATCAACTAAAAATTGTTCCTTAACACTTTTAGAGGTATTACTTTTAATTTTCAACATTTTATTTGTAATTGATTTGGAAAATAGCCATTAATGGTCAAGTACTTTCTTCATGTTCTTTTAGTCATTAAAATTGTCAATACCCTTTATTTTTCTGAATAAGATATGCCACAAGTTATTTTTTTAATTTCTTTTGTTTAGAAATTATTTTGGATGAATATGCTTCTGAAGTTCCTATGGAGTCTAACATGATATTAATTTAGATATCTGTACCTTAAATGAAATTGGATTCCATTATTTTTACTGATTATTTATTTTCTCTGCAAGTCCACTAGGACATAAGATTAATATTTTAGGAAATTGTTGTTGCTAAGGTGCTTTCCAGCTGATTAATTGGCATGAAACTTGAATAGAATTGTTGGTGTTTTTTGTCATGGTGCAACAGCATATTTTCTAGACTGTATATGCAATATAGCTAGGATCTGAAGTCAGGCAAGCTCCATAAGGTGAGACTACTGCTAATGTGGAAGGAAAATCCTCAGATTTCCATAGCATGGAAAATTATAGTGCATATCAATATATGCAATAGGTTTATCTAAATGAAAATTGTATCTTAATCTGACTGAAAGCAGCAACTAGAGTTGACCAAGAAAGAGGTATAGCAAGGAGCATCCAACCATAATAATACCTATTTGCAAATAGGAAAAAAAGATTCCATAAGCGAGTTTTTTTAAGGTCAAGAAGTTGAGGCCTTCTCTAAATAACTTGTGTGTCAAAAGCATAAACGTTTCAACAAAGATCACAAATAGTGACAAAAAAAATTTATTATGCATGAAATGTGTTCAAAATTGTCAACTTGTGCTAATGTTTTTGAGTTTTTTGGATGTTGACATTGGAAATTATATTGAGATGATCTGTTTATTGGCTTGCTGTCTTCTTGCTTAATTTGGCTCTACACTGGTTTGTGATTAGTGTTGCCCATCTTGCATTAGTGATGGAATCTGCTTGCTGGAAATAAGTTGGTTGTTGGGTGTCATATGTGTAGAATAAGTTTTGTAATTTCATCATAATACTGTAAACGTTGGGAATTGAAACATTGCATAGGAAAGTTGTTTTTGATAGATCATTTTCTCATTCTGGAGATGGATGCACGTGTACCCATATGACTCATTGCCAATAAAAAAACCTCGTCATTGGAGTATGGCTCATTTGATTGGAAAAATTAGAAGATATATATTGCCATTAAACTTCTCATTCTGCCACATTTATAGAGAAGGAAACAATGCGGCAGATTACCTTGCAAAGAAGGCATGTCAGGCGACCCATAATGTTGTTCTTCAAAGCCACCAACTTCCAAACAAGGTACAAGCTATAATTCACCTAAAAGGAGCTTCGAATTCCATACTACAAATTTAAATGAACTATGTAACCTGCATTTTGAGCTTAAGTTCTATCATTGGTTATATAAATGTTCATAATTTGTTTCTGGAATCTTGTATGCTACTCATTTGCTACTTGCTATTGAGAGTTTCACTACTCCAACATACTCTTTCTCGACTGAATGTATGTATGGATTTTCTAAATTTGTTCACTGGAACCTACTGTTACTTTGGATTATGGCTAGTGGAATGTTTTATCTGCTGCATCTTCCATTCCCATGTTCGGCAGATGTTCTTATAATGCTGCTACTGCTTTGTTCTAAAATGTTGATGTTTTTCTGATCTTAAAAGTTGTTGCTCCTTGCTTATCTTTGAATTCGAGCTTATATTTCTAGCAAAAATGAAAACATCAACACAGCAAGCTGCGGACACCTCAAGCTTCAGGATGGATTATTTTAAGCGAACTCCATTTTGCTCCTAATCATATCAGAATACCTTTTTGGGAGGTGATAGCCACTTGAGCACTTGGAATTAGTTTTTTGTCATTTTATCTTCTGTAATTTTGTATAAAATCTCATTTTTTGTTGGCCAATTGTTTATTTTGTGCTTGGTTCATTTTTGAGCATTTTCTTTTTGGATAGATGAGCAGGTTTTGATGCAATGGAAGTTCTATCTTCCTCATGATGTAATTAGTTTTTTATCAGTGTATCTTTTGTAATTTTGAATAAAATCTCATTTTTTGCTGGCCAATTGTTTATTTTGTGCTAGGTTGATTTTTGAGCATTGTCTTTTTAGATAGATGAGCAAGTTTGATGTAATGGAAGTTCTATCCTCCTCATGATGCAAACATTGTAACTCATTTTTTGATTCAACATATTCTCACTTTATTCCAGAAAAAAAAAAAATTAGGCACAAAAATATTTGTTCTTAAAAATGCCTTTGAAAACGAAATACTTTGTTGGTAATAGAAGTGTAATAGAAGTCTTTAGGCCCAAAAATATTTGTTGCGCAAAAATGTCTTTAGGTACGAAATTTTTGTTGGTCAAAATCACATATTTTGCAATAAAATATATCGTTGCAATTCCTAATACATGACTCACTAATATTTAGATTTTTCAGTAATTATTAGATTTTTTACAACGAAATATTCGCTTTGTCTACGAAAAAATATATGGAACAAATTTAAGCTTTTTATTGCCATGAATAAAATGTATAAATATATTTATATATATATATTTATTAAATATAAGGTTAAATATATATATTATTCACCCTACACACTACTTGCAACCCCATTCCCTGTACCTCTAGTCGAGCAAATGGCTACAATTTGGTGGCCTAAAAATTACCGATCATATCACAATGGAGGCGCGGCATGGCAGCTTGAAAAAGAGCAGCCATGACCATTGTTTTTCATGGCGGTATGAAGGCCATGGTAGCTTCAAAAATAGGAGCCATTGCCGCCGTTGGTATGGGTGGCCGGGTGGGGGCGAGTCAATTGGAGTGGGGTGGGTTTGCTAGAGGTGGCCATGGCATCCACCTTGGGGTAGGAGTGGATGGCAGTTGGGGGTGGTTCGGGCGGCAGGGGTGGGTTTATTATATAATTATTATATATTTGTAAATATATAATATATACATACATAAAATATATTTGTGTATATATTTATGTTATATGTGTGGATACATATATTTATATAATGTATACAAAAACAAATAATAGAATAAATTAGAAAAATAAAAATTCAAAAATTAAAAATAATATTTAAAATTAAAAATTAAAAAATTGGTGTGAAGGAGATGAAGAAAGATAATATGAAAATATATTTTAAAAAATAAATAAATTGAATTGAATTGAAAATATATGAAACAACTAAGGATAGTATAGTCCTTATATATTAAAATTAGGGTTAAAATGCAGCAAATTAAGAGTAGGAGGTAGTGTGCATCATTTTGAAAAGTATAAGGAAGTTTTTTGTCTTTTTTTTTCCTCCATAAGGAGATTTTTGGCCCTTTTAAATTTTCATAGGGAAAGTAAAATGCAATTTTTCCATAAGTTATCTTGCTATTAATCAACATTGAAGATATTTTATCGGTCTATCAGTGGAACAAAATTGTTTAGTACTAGTTGATTGTCCTGATTACCTCTTTTTGATCGTCTAGAGATGTTGGAATCAACCATTTTAGATTAATTTTAAGCTAACTTGCATTCTTCCATGTGCTAAAATGGGATTATTTCATGTACTACTATTTAGTCAGTTTCTGTGTCCTTTTATTTATTTATTTTTGCCTCTTTTCCTTTTCTTTTATGTTAATTATGTTTTTAGATGCTTATCTGATGACAATGTATTTATTCTCTTTGTAGAGGTTGTTTATCTATTAACATAGTTGTTTCAAATACTTGTTATATATCGTGTATCATGCGCTTTGCATTAATACATTTGCTAATGAAATAAAAAACTTATAAACATAAGAGGAGAGTATACGATAAAGTAAACATAAGAATTGAACATACCAAGAGAAATTTTATGATGCAATTTATTGATGAAATTAGTAGTATAGTATTTGAATATAGCATGGAAAATATGATCTGCTACAATTCCCATGATATTCATCAGTTTTATTTATATATTCAAAATGCAAAATTACATAAATCATACACCAAACATCATCTCAAATTCACTAGTCCATTCCTTGTGAATCAACTTTCTAAACAACAAGTTAGAGATACAAATGTCTCTAGAGTTGATATTTGATTCTTGTGTATTCTCTTGCTAATTTATTTGAGAGGCTTGTTAGGAATGTAGATCATGATTGTTGCAAACCTTATTAACTAGTATTATTTCTGCAAAAGAAAACATAACGCAAAGGGTTTTATTGCTAATAATTATTAGCTTATAAGCTGCTTTATTGATGACGAAACATTACTAAATTGATGGTGGGAATAGACACTTATTCATGTCATAGTTGTGATACAGATAGTTCAAGCTATAATAGAAAAATAGAAATTGGATACAGATACATAAATGAATGTATGTATGTGAGTGATGAGACTAGTTTATGACTTATCCTTGTAAGATAGAGAATGGTGACAATGATTAGCTTGTAGTGGGTGCAAGAGAAGGAGAGCTAGATGTAGGTTGTGGTGCAGGCGAAGTGCTAGGTATAGGTGGTGGTGGAGGTGGAGGTGGAGGTGGTGGTGATTATCGAGGTGGGGGTGGAGGTGGTGACCTCGGTGGAGGTGGTGGTGGTGATCTAGGAGGAGGTGGTGGCGGGGATCGAGGTGGGGGTGGAGGTGGCGATCTAGGAGGAGGTGGTGGTGGGGATCGAGGCGGGGGTGGAGGCGGTGATCTAGGAGGAGGTGGTGGCGGGGACCGAGGTGGGGGTGGAGGTGGAGATCTTGGTGGTGGTGGTGGTGGTGGCGGGGGTGGAGGTGGTGGTGGTGGGGATCGAGGCGGGGGTGGAGGCGGTGATCTAGGAGGAGGTGGTGGTGGGGATCGAGGTGGGGGTGGTGGCGGGGATCGAGGCGGGGGTGGAGGCGGTGATCTAGGAGGAGGTGGTGGTGGGGATCGAGGTGGGGGTGGAGGCGGTGATCTAGGAGGAGGTGGTGGTGGGGATCGAGGTGGGGGTGGTGGCGGGGATCGAGGCGGGGGTGGAGGCGGAGATCTTGGTGGTGGTGGTGGCGGGGATCTCGGTGGGGGTGGAGGTGGCGACCTTGGTGGAGGTGGTGGGGGGTGTCGACGAGGAGATGGAGGAGGAGGAGGGGGTGGAGATGGTGGGGGAGGTGGTGGTGGTGATGTAGGTGGAGGGGGCGGAGATGGACAAATTAGCGGTGGACGTAAAGGTGGTGGGAATTTTGAACATAGAATTGGAAGTGTGGTTGCATTTGTAATTGTGGCCAATGTTGATAGAAGAGCTAATAGAATGCACAAAGTGAGTTCCATATTGCTAGCCATGATAAGTAAGCAAAATATTTTTTTATTTGGACTTACCTGATTTTGTATGAATTGCTTTTCTATGTTTATATAGGCATAATTCCTTCCTCAAATTCTTGAATTAATAAGAAATTGTTCATACTTTTTCTAGCGTAGGTTAGTTATATTTAACTAACTATTGTTGACTTAATTAATTAATAGTGTATTAAATAAAGTTAATTTATTTCTTTTATTTAAGAACGAATAACTGTGTGCATTTTACTAAGTTCCTCTTCTAGTTAAAAATCTTAATTATGGGATATATATATATATATGCATACATAAGAATAACTACTTATGAATACGGTTTAGTTCATTTCTAGATGTTCTAATTTCTTCTTTTATATATCTTCTTTTCATATAATTCCAAAAGGCCTCTTAAAAGAGTATATATAAGTGTAGAAAAAATAAGCTATGAGGCAATGTTCAGTTATGCTTTTTGTGTGATTTTAATATGTGTTTTGAGAGAATGAATGTTGAAAGTAAAATTGGAGAATGTGAAAGTTGTATTGAGAAATGTAATGGATTTTTTGTTATATTTTGGGGAATAACTAAAAATTGATTTTGGGGAGTTTTGGTATGTTTATTTAAGTTTTGGGGGAAGATATTTTTTTACTATAACTATTAAACCAATGGTATTATGTTGGATTTTTGGGGTGAAAATGGAATTGAGTATTTTTTTTTTATTGTAAGAATAATAATATAATATATATATGTATATATTGAAAAATGGAGAAGTTTTGGAAATAATGAAAGAATGAAGAAGGTATTTTAGAAAAACCTATTTTAATATTTCAGAGAAAAAATGAGTATACATTTGGTTATGTTTCCCAAGCCAAACACTCCCTTTGCTTTTCTGCAAATTGTAGGTCCCTTTGTTTTTATCGGATTTCATCTTTGTCACTTCATTTATTTTATTAAAGATGGTGCAGTTGACGAGTGCATTCATTTATTTTATTAAAGATGGTGCAGTTGACGAGTGCAATAAATCATAGCACTTGTTTCTCTTTATGAATCACAACTAGGAACATTTCTTCAGCCCATAGATGTATTTAAAAATTATTTCTTGAAAATAATTGGATAGTATTTGTTTTTTCGTAACCATCTGTTGCTCGAGGAAAAAGATAATTGAAATTTTGAAATCTACCACACTTTTCTGTTGATAATTAACTCTATACTTAATCAATTGACTCGCTTCCAAAGATTAAACTCATTTTGAGTGTCAAAAAACATAATGAAATATAATTTGATGAAGGAATTAAGTTCTATAATGCTCTGGAAAATAAATACTCCTTGGTTGGTTTAATTTAAGGTGAATTATGGCTACTATTTCTGAGATTTGACGTAATTACAAAGAGGTCCTCGATTTTCAAAAATTACAAAAAACTCATAAAAATCACAAATCTAGTTGTAACATAGATGGAATTTAAGAAAAATTGAAAATACATGTAACACCAAAATAATTAAAAAAATAGAAAATTCTGAAAATTAGTTTGATGGCTAAAGTCCTAAATGCCCCTCTAAGTATAAAATTTTTAATTATGTTAAATAGTATACATATTTAAAATAATTCACATATATAATTAAATTTATTTAATAATATTAAATATTAAATATATTAATTAGTTGACTTACATATTAAAAGTATTAAACTAAGAAGTATATCTAAAATAATTTAGAAACATTTAATTAAATTATTTATTTCTAATAAATATATCTAAAACAATTAATAAAATTTAGTTTAATTTATTAATTAATTAATAAAATAAATAAATAATGAAAAACTATATTAATTAAGAATAAATACGTAAAAAAAATTAAAGATATGTATTTTTAACTAAATTCTTTATTAATTTAAAAAGATAAAATTTTAAATTATATTATATTATTTTTTAAAATAATTATCATATCTAAAACAAAGATATATAAAATAATTAAAATATTTATTCGAACAATAAGTATGTCTAAAATAATTAATAAAACTTAGTTAGATTAATTAATTAATTGAAAAAAAATTTAAAAATAATATTAATTAAGAATAAATAAATAAACAATTCAAATAAATATTTTAACGAAATTATTTATAATTTAAAAAGGATAATTTTTCATAAGAAAAATATGAATTACACCAACTTCCTCCCTCCTGTCCTAATCACACGCCTGCCCCTTCCATCCCCCAACCCTTGATCCTCCACCGGCCATGGCTATCATGGGCAACAGGCAGTTGTTTGATCGCTAAGGCCATGACTTGCTCACTTGTTGCGGCCACCATGGCTAGATCTGGTATGGCATTTTTGTGCTTGCATACAGTGAGGTTATTAATTAGATTATCAGAACGACAATTATGAAATCCCATGTGCCTTTTTTAATGGCGATTTTGAGAAATCCTAGAGCAGCTAACGATTAGCTTAAATTGTTAGATGGTGACAAATCTTATGGGGGGGGGGGTTGTAATTTCCGAAAAAATAAGGATATTTTCGTAATTATGCCAAATTCAGGGGTCGTAGCCATAATTCAGCCTTTAATTTAAATACTCGTAGAAAATTTAATTAAGTTGGTTTAATTTGATCTAAATCGATTCATGACCAAATTATTCATGAATATTTAGATGTGGATTGTTAAGATCAAGCCCTATATGATTTGACCCAACTGCCAAATGGCAGCTACCCATAAATACTCTCAATATTCACGTTTATGGGTAGACAACCATATTTTATTGTATTTTATTCTCTCTCAATATTTTTTCCTCTTAATCTTCAAACAATATTTGAGCTTCAAAGGATTTTTACTGAATAAACCTTAATGACCCTAACTTTTTGTGCAGATTTTAGAATATAAATTTGGATAATTGAAATCTTGGAGATCTACCAGGCCAATCCTTTAGAGGTAGAAGAATCACTTCCTATACTCATATCATAATTAACTATATTAATCCATCTATTTAATCTTTTTCAATTTTATTATTTTCGTTGCGTGGAATATAGGTGAAAAGTAGAATAAAGTCCGCGAAAACGTTTATGAATCATGTCCGTACCTCAAAGACTTCCAAGGCAAATTCCCAACACACACATAGTTGATACATTGAGGCACAGGTGCAAGTATGTAGGTGTTTAGGTTTGGTAACACACCTGAACACCTACACAAATGTACATGTACTTGAATGGGGAATTTTCATGATAATTATTTGGATAATAATATCCAAATATATGAAATTATGTATTGTTGGATACCCACATAATGATGTCAAACTTTTTTCTAATTTTATAGTGTAAGTTTCGACATAAAATCCTGAGAAGAATGAGTGAATTACGGTGCAATATGTAAATTAATTTTGGTTATGATGTGTAATTCAAAATATATGTAATTTGATCCACACTATATGATTTAGATGCTAATTAGTAAAGAATTGGAAGCACTGTACTATGCCAAGATTTAGAGGTAGCCTTCGAAATTCAAATCCATCTATTACGAAGATTGTGCATCCAGGGATTGCCTAAAAGTCAGATAGTTTACTTTTGAGGATATAGAATTAAGTTTTTAAGACAATTACAATTATTAATATGATAAGTTTATATAAAATTCACTATTTAAAGATAATTATAACTATTTGAACATCAAGTCTCCAAACCTTCTAAAACTTACTCCTTTCCGATGGCTAAACATTTGGCTAATGTTAGGGGAATGTAAGAATATTAAAAAAAGAAAAGAAAAGAAAAAAGAAAGAAGAAGAAAGAGAATGATTAAGTTTCATGTATCATTGATTCCAAATTTGTTTTCCTTGCGTTGTATATTTCAATAAAGAAATTGAAGAAGTTGATGCAAGAAAATGTGTATAAGTTTAATTATTTGGAGAATGTATTTATCATGAGAAAAGAAAAATATTTAACATTCTTCAATGCTTGTGCCTTGAGAATATTGAATATAAAATATTTTATTTTCATTTAATTTTTTAAATTTTCAGATAAGCTGTGTTCATTTTATTTAATATTGGCATTTGCCTCGTGCTATGCACAGACTAAATTAATTTTTATTGAAAATATAAGTTTACTTACAATATTTAATTTTATGTAAAAAGTAATTTTAATTCATGAGATATTTTTCTAATAAAATACATGGTTAACATATTACAAAAAATTTCACGAAATCATAGTGCATGAATATCAAAGAAACAAAAATTCATGCTTTTATTGTTGCACCACCACATCTATAAAGACACAATGTAAAAATTCAAAGACATTTTATATTTTTCATAACAAAAAATAATTCAATAAATTTAAGGCAACTAAAATAATAATAAAATATAACGCCTAGAATGATGAAAAATAATGAACAATATTGAGACATAAGAACCTACGGCACTGTAGAAAAACCACTCAAACAATTGTGCTAAATTATTTAAAATTTAAATATTATACAAAATAATAATTTTTTTTATATTTAGGAAAAAATTTGTTCAGGTATCACTATTTTTTTCACAAATCATTCTCATTCATATTTACTTAAAAAATAAAAAATATATAAAATCTCAATTTATGGTATGTGTAACTTGTCAAAATATTGATTTCAAAAATTAAAAAACTATAATTGTCACGTATGAATATTCAAAGGAATAATAAAATATAAATTTATTTGATTATTTCTAATCTATTATTTTATTTGAACTATTGTTGCCTTTATTTATATATTATTTGTCCACTATCTTTTGGTGAATTTTTCCATCATTTTTACAATCAATTGCATTTTCTTATTTGAGAAAACTGTAGACATTTTATTAATTTATTTATTTTGGATTTGAGTCATGAGTGTTTATGAAAATTTTGTCCAAAATATTAAAATTAAAAAATAAATATGTCAAAATAATTTTATTAAAAAATTAAATTCGGAAAAGAAACCCTAACTTTTATGGATTTTAATTAAAAATATATTTTACTTATTCTTGACTATTTTTTGTTATTTCCCACAAGGGCTTGAAAAATGTATTTTTTGATCTAAAAAGTAGCTGAGATTTTGATATCTTGGTAGATGAATAAATGAAGAACTTGAATAAACAATAGAATTTAAATGAATCTCAATGCATTTATTCACTAGTAGAATTTTGAAACAATTTATAAATTGTTATGATATCTCACTATTGAGATGTCTCTTCATATAATAAAACCCTTCATGATGATCTCGATACATTGAAAAATAAATATTTTAACTTTTAACAATATTTATTTTATGTTGTGTAATTAAATAAATAAAATATTTGTTAATAATTCAAAAAAGAAAATTTATTATTGAATAGCATAAAATGGATATTTCATTTGAAAGTTTTAAACTTTTTAGATAATATATATAACTTGACTAAATTGTAGAGTATTAATGTTAAATTTATAGATTAGATAGATTTTTAAAATTATTAAACTTTGAAAATATTAATAAAAAAAGGTAATAAATGGTGTTCAAAAATAGTTATATTCAATATAATTCTAAATTATTACATTAAATATACATTTAATATAATATTTAAGCAAACTTTTTATTTGAAATATAGAAATATCATGCCCCAAAATTAGACCATAAATTCCAATCTCAAGGCGTGAAATGCAATCCTAAATAAATCATCAATGCAATATCATGATGTCAAATAAATGAACACCAAGCATTCATTATAAATTAAAAAAAAATTCAAATTTGAAAAATTAAAAGAACTGATACCATGTATTTAACAAAAAATCTATTAAGAAGAATAACGAATTGCCAAACATGATGATAATGCTAATAACTATTGCGAAGGCTCTCTTCTCAAAACCCTTCAGCTTTAGTACTTATTGAAAGCTATTCCACAACTTCATCATGGCTAGATTCTAAGTCTGTCACAAGAAAATCCAAAAAATACGAGGAATGTGAGTAAAGGACACAGTGAATGCCCAAATGCGTGTAACATGAGTTTATGAAATGTTTTAATTAGAATTCATAAAATATAGGATAATCGAAGAAAATATGTGGACAATATATAAAAGTTTAGTGGAAATGAGCAATTGCTGGTTGGGCGAGAGACAATTATAAAGCAAGCATTAAAACAGTTAACATGTTATGGTTTCGACATTTAAATGCCGATAAGCAATCCAATAGTTGCTAAAGTCAATCAACTTTATGACTCCCACCATGGTAGTTCTTATTGCTCTAGGTAAGGTGCGACCTTACCAAACAGTGTCGAACTGAGGTCCTCGGGAAATTTTACAGCCCGCTTCAACCACAAATAGCTTTTGTTGCGATTGTGGGGATCAAGACATAGAGGCTTAAGGTCCAACTGGCAAGCCCGCTAGTGACCGGTGAAACCCCTCTCACACCCAAATTAAATTGGATCCAACTATCAGTAATGGTAATAGTAATAGTAACACTAACAATAAAATTTCATTCATAGGTATTGATCACGGCATTTAACCATTAGTTCAAAAATATAATTTTCACATATGTTGAGCTTTCAAACATAACTTTCTTGCAAAAAATGTTACTATAAAGAAAAAATTTGTATGCAACAATCTATAACTTTTCCTAGAAAAATGTAGAAAGCTTTAAAAAAGAAAAAAAGATTTTCTTACGTCATTGTTAATAGAAAGAAATATTTCATTTTTGGTGCATAGTCAAATATCTTTTTTCTAATACAGTGCAAAGTGGGAAAACATAGTATCATTTGCTTTATATGTAGCTTATATCCTTATGTGTTTTGAAAAAATATACTAATATAATATACATATAAGATTTAGGGCACTCACGGCACTTATAAATAGGATCAAGGATCGACCCTAGCATTTTAAGTCCTAAAACACTTGCTAACACAGAAGTAATACTCAACTCAATTTACATTCCAATTTGATTATTAAATCCAATCCCAAATCCATCCAAAAAATCCAGACAATGACCTATGAAAATCTAAAAGCAATACAAACAAAAAATTTCTATTACATTATAGTGTACTAGGATAGAAGTTAGTACACTATTCATAGCAGTATATTTCCAATAATAAATATATTAATGCCCTATTTAAATATTTAAGGGCTGCATCAATTATCAAGAGTCAATATATATCATTAGCCTATTTTTCTCCTTCTTCAGATATTTTGGAACTTTGCTCATAACTTTTTTTCTAGATATCCGATTGGCTCAATTCTTGTGGCATTAGAAAGCCAAGAAAGATTAACCAGAACTTTTGTGTTGATATCACAGTCTAGATCGACTACTATACGGGAGAAAAACCGAGTTCAAGAGGCAGCAGTAGTGCAAAAATATAACATCTCCAATTTTTAGGATTTTTTTTTATGTGACACCGTATTGTATTTAAGCTATAATTAACTTTTTCTACATGCCTCGGATCCCTGCTCCTCGCCACCTATTCAAATGAACGTACTTAACATCAAAATGCTTGTTTTTACCTTTTAAACAATACTTAAGCCATTTATATTCTAATATCAGTTGTTTACATTTAATACAATATTTTAAGGCTTGATTCCGAAAATATTGCAGGGTAACATGCTAATTATGCCATTAACGTTATAATACCTACAAAGGTTATATTTGCTCCGATTAATTAATTAATTTAGATTCCTATATCATATTAGTCCTTGCAATGTTACACAAAGTCGATTAAGATTATAATTATCAAATCTAACTATTGATAAACCAATCTCAACAATTAAGTCTCATATACATAAAATTTGGATTTTAGTTACCTAATTTAGCTTAATTAATCAAGATTTACATATTATATTACAAATCATAGTCCACTAAGCTTTATATATCCAAGCATGCATTCATTTCTCAATCCAATTCATGTTCTTCCATGTACTTTAAAATACTAGAATTGGTAAAATCAACAAGAACAATACAAGTTAATGGGTATTAACCCCAATTCCAACTATTTTTACCAAATCTTAGTTTCCAAAGTCAATCACAATAAACCAATACCACACACACGACTACCGTGATGAGATGAGAAATCTTTCTCATCGCCGCCACTGAACTTGCTAACCATCGCCACCAACTGATGTATCTCAGCAAGTATAGTGGAACACCCAAGTTAATATCTGGTTTTGCCACCAAATTGAGTGTTAATTGAAGCTCCAATGCTATAGCGCCACCACCTCCACCGCCGCAATTCTAGACCAAATTTCATCGTTGCTAGTGGTCAAAACTGGAAATTGAGGATGCCAAACTGTTCCTCGAGTTGAACTCTATAAGAACCACCCTCCAAACTCCAGCTTCCGCCGCCCAAACTACCACGTCCGTCAACACCATCACGACCCAGATTTTCAACTTCATTTTTTGGCACCTCATTGATTAATTCAAGAGCATGTGGTATGGCTATGACCGCCGCGACGAAAGGAAGATAATGGTAGATTAAGTTTGAGGTGTCGCCTTCGCTAGAAAAAACAATCGCCGGAGAGAGGAGAGGGGGTACGCTGGCGGGAATAGAAGAAAAATAGGTTGGTGCGTGGGGAGGAGATAGTAT
Source organism: Jacaranda mimosifolia (assembly GCA_018894105.1). Taxonomy (NCBI): domain Eukaryota; kingdom Viridiplantae; phylum Streptophyta; class Magnoliopsida; order Lamiales; family Bignoniaceae; genus Jacaranda; species Jacaranda mimosifolia. The sequence goes on from CM032120.1 coordinate 5,133,290, forward strand.
TTAAAGTGTAATTTCCAGAAATTCCAGATTGACCCCCAAAACTTATCTCAATTTTTAATTAGACCCCCAAAAGTTCAATCAACTATTCATTTTATCAGTTAGCTTATTAGTGACTCAAAGACCTAATTGACTTAAAATATTCATAAATTGGCCCCCAAAACTTTCAAAATTTGTACAATTAGTTTTTTTCTATTTACGTTTTGACCTCTAAATTTTTTTCATATTTTATAAATAATAATAATATTTAAATGTTCAGTAATTAATTTTTTTTGGGGGGGTGTTACAATCCTCCCCCTCTTAAAAACATTTGGTCCCCAGATTCTTACCTAACCATTGGAAAAGTTCGGGATACTATTAGCGTATGAAATCTTCTCATTCCCAAGTCGCCTCTTTGATGTTGTGATTATGCCATAATACTTTTACTCGGGCTGCATGTTTACTCTTGCAATTCAGGCTCGTTGTTTCATTCTTAATGCAACACCGGCCCTTAGAGTTTTTGATGCTTCTGTTCCCAATATTTGGGCTATTTTGGTCTTTCAGCTCAAAGCATCAGCCTCTATATTTGCCTTCCCTGTGTGGTAGATGATAAAGAAATCATAATCCTCTAGAAATTCTATCCACATTTGCTATCTCATGTTTAGATCTTTCTGTGAGTGCAAATACTTGAGACTTTTATAGTCTGTGTATACTTCAAATGTGGACCCATAAAGATAATTTCTTCACTTTGTCAATGCAAAAATTACTGCAGCTAGCTCTAGGTCATGAGTTGGGTAATTCTCCTCATGTGGTTTAAGTTTTCTGGATACACAGGCAATAACTCGGCCCTTCTGTATCAATACACATCCAAGTGCTTCTTTAGAAGCGTTTGTATACACATTGAATCTTTCTAATTTATTTGTAAAGGTCAAATTGGAGTTGAAGTCAATATGTTCTTCAACTCTTGGAAAGTCCTACCATAATCCTCGTTCCAGTCAGACGATTGATCCTTTTGGGTCAACTTAGTCAATGGGCCGATTATCTTAGAAAAATCTTTTACAAACCTTTGATAGTAGCTGGCAGGTCCAAAAAAGCTACGGACTTCCATTACATTTTTGGGTCTTTTCAGTTGACTATTGCCTCTATCTTAAAGCGATCAACCTCTATCCCATCCTGAGACATGATGTGTCTAAGAAATGTCACTTTCTCTATCCAAAATTCGCACTTATTGAACTTTGCATACAACTTATGTTCCCTCAAGGTTCTTAAAACCATGTGTAAGTGCTTTGCATGGTCTTCTCTAGTTTTTGAATACACCAAAGTGTCATCAGTGAATATGACCACAAATTGGTTAATGTTCGAAAAATTCGGTGCATCAAATCCATAAATGTTGTTGGGGCATTGGTTAGACCAAACGAAATTACTACAAATTTAAAATAACCACATCTAAAATTAAACGCAGTCTTTGGGATATCTTCTTCCCTAATTTTTAGCTGATAAAACCCTTGTCTCAAATCTAATTTTGAAATGACCGTAGATTCCTATACAAGGTCAAACAATTCTTCCACATGCAGCAAGGGATATTTATTCTTGATACTGACTTTGTACAACTCCCTATAGTTGATGCACATCCTCAAGGATCCATCTTTCTTTTTTGACAAACAACACTGGGGCTTCCTAAGGAGAAGTGTCGAGCTTTATGAATTTCTTTTCCAATAGTTCTTAGAGTTGGTCCTTCAGCTCCTTAAGTTCTGTAGGTGCCATTTGATAGGGAGTTTTAGGAAAAGGCGTGGCACTAGGAAGAGTGTGAATGACAAACTCTATTTCTTTGTTAGGTGGCAATGAGTTCAACTCTTCCGAAAATACTTCTGGACAATTAGCTATTATTTTCACTTCTTCGATTTTGGCTATATCTCTTGGTTTGTTGATAAGGTATTCTAATGATCCTTGTCCTCCTTTCCTTAGGATTTTTTTGGCCTCTACCACAGATATAATTGGTATCGGGGAAGTAGTATCTGCAAAATGATGTGTCGGTATTGATAACTTATCTCCTAGAGTGATGCACTTAGTGTAACAATTTATCTGTGCCTGATGTTGATACAGCCAATCCATTCCAAGTATCAAATTATATTCTTGAATGGACATTTCTATAAGATCAGTTAGGTATTCACCATCCTCAATCATAATTGGACAAGCTCGATACATGGTGTTTGTTATTAACCCTATTCCTAAGGGTGTCTATACCTCTATTCAATAAGCCATGGTTTTAGGTTGCATATTCAACTTATTAGAGAAAGTTGTAGATATGAAAGAAAGAGTAGCTCCTGGATCATATAAGGTATTACCATTAATTTCAAAAATAGAAATTATACCTTCAACCACTTCATTTGGATTTGGTGCTTCTTTTCCAGTCAAAGCATATGCACGAGCTCGAACCTTTGATTTTTTGTTGGTTCCTACCACATGTTTCCTTTTTTCTGTAGGTGTCGGGTTCTTCTAGTTTGGGCAATCTCTGACGAAATATTGGTCGCTACCACATCCGACATATTTACCTTGTTTTTTCCAACATATTTACCTTGCTTTTTCCAACACTCGAATTCCTCACGGAAAAATCCTCTACAAAGCCGGCATTTATTCGATGGCACTCCTCGAGCCAAATCTGCAGTCCTACTAGCCTGGTCTATTCATTGACTGGCGCCCCGATCTGTAATTTTGATTGTTTCTTTCTAGGGTTACGTTGTCTACTAGGGTGCATTCTTCCTTTTTGACCCTTATCCTTAATTTTTTGAATTTTTTGAAAATCTAACTCCAACTAAAGTGCTTTGCTTATGGCCCGATTAAAACTTAGCAGATCACATATGGTAAGGTCCATTTGAGTTCCGGTCATAATCCTTCCACAAATTTAGGAGTCCATTGGTCTTCATCTACAAGTATATAGGGTTCATACTTGATCAATCGGTTGAAAGTAGCCTCATACTGACTGACTGATAGTGTTCCCTGTATCAGACTGTTGGCAACTTCGTCCTTATTACTTCTAAAACATAACAAAAATGGTAACAAGTGGCGTTCAGAGTACAAAACAATAACAGATTTCCCTTATTAATCCATCCCCAAGCACTCGACTCGATACCTAAGCACTTGGCTCGATCAGTGGCATGGTCGGTCCACATGCGAGATCCCGTCATTTATTACATAGCTACCTTCAGCTATCCGCAAGTCAGGACCTTAGGTGGGTACTAGCCGAGAGACTATCCATCGTCGACCTATGCCGTCCGATCGTCATTCCAAACTTTGTCCCAGGCCTAACCTAACCCGTGGCATCCCATCGGTCGGTCATCCCCCAAGAGTGTCCTTAAGGTGACTTAATATTGTGCCAATAGATAATACGTATTCAAATAACTGATCAAAAGCATATATGTAAAATCAAACGTAATAGTTCAATCTATAAACATTGGCCGACAAGGCCATGTAGATAGTACACAGAACGATTTAGCCAGAAGTATGAAACGAAATTAGTTAACAAGACCCACAATATAAATATGAGTAAGGAAAGCCAGCAAAACTATAAGGTATATAGGATCGATAATAGATATCACAATATATGTTCTGGGCACCAAAACGAGTACAACCAAGTACAACGAATAGGCACAGAGAACTTGAACAAGGAAGATAGTTCATTTCACAGAAGAACAGATAGGTTAAACCCTCACCTTAACTTCCACGGACAATGCTATCCTTGTCCTACTGTCCGTTGGATTCCAGCTCCTCACCACCTATTCAAATGAATATACTTAAGATCAAAATGCTTGTTTTGACCTTTTAAACAATACTTAAGACATTCATATTCTAATATCAGTTGTCTACAATTAATACAATATTTTAAGGCTCGGTTCCAAAAATATCACAGGGTAACATGCTAATTACGCCATTAACGTTTTAATACCAACGAGCTTATATTTGCTTTGATTAATGAATCAATTCAGATTCCTATATCATATTAGTCCTTGCAATGTTACACAATGTTGATTAAGATTACAATGATCAAATCTAACTATTGATAAACTAATCTTAATAATTAAGTCTCATATAAATGAAATTAGAGTTTTAATTACCTAATTTAGCTTAATTAATCAAGATTTACATATTATATTACAAATCCAGGTCCACTAAACTTTATATATCCAAGCATGAATTCATTTCTTGATCCAATTCATGTTCTTCCATGTACTTTAAAATATAAGAATTGGTAAAATCGACAAGAACTACACAAGTTAATGGGTATTAACCCCAATTCTAACTATTTTTACTAAATCTTAGTTTTGAAACTCAATCACCATAAATTAATATCACACACACGACCACCGCAATAAGATAAGAAATATATGTCAGGGTCGCTGCCACCGCTGCTAGAGTTGCTATCCACGACACCAACAAGTGTGTCTCAGTGAGTACAGTGGAACACCCAAGTTAATTTTTGATTTTGCCACCGAATTGAGTATTAATTGAAGCTTCGATGCTACAGCACCACCACCTCCACCGCCACAATTCTTGACCAAATTCTGCCGTTGTCGGTGGTCAAAATTGGAAATTGAGGATGCCAAACTGTTCTTCAAGCTGAACTTTACAAGAACCACCCTCCAAACTCCAGCCTCTACCGCTCAAACCACCGCACCCGTTAACTCCACTGCTGCCCAAATTTTCAACTCAATTTTTTGGCGCCTTGTCGGTCAATTCTATATACATGTGGTATGGTTGTGACCATTGCAACGAGAGGAAGAGAATGATAGGTTAACTTTGCGGTGTCGCCTTCGCCAAAAAAAAAATCACCGAAGAAAGGAGAGAGGGTGTGCTGGCGAGAATAGAAGAAAAATGGGGAGGGAATAGCATTTAAAGTGTAATTTTCAAAAATTATTGGTTGACTCCCAAAACTTATCTCAGTTTTTAATTAGCCCCCAAAAGTTCAATCGACTATTCAATTTACCCCTAAGCTTATTAGTGCCTTGAGTTGACCCAGTTGACCTAAAATATTCACAAATTGGCCCCCGTAACTTTCAAAATTTGTACAATTAGGTTTTTTCCTATTTATGTTACGACCCCAAACTTTTTTCCTTTCTTTTTTTTTAAAAAAATAATAATAATAATAATATTTTAAATTTTCACCAATTAATCCTTTTTTGAAAGTCTTTAATAACTACCACCCATGATAATTCTTTATCACTAGAAGTTAAAATCATTTTCCAGAGCTATCCTATCGGCATTTTTACTTGGTGTCCGTAAGTGAACATGGATCGAGTTCTAGCATTGACAAGGATCATAAATCTAGCAGCTCTACTGCGCCATTTTTTTTTTAGCTTATTCAATAAGCCTGTAGCTAACCTTGGGAAATGCCATTTAAACCTAATTAATCTCATGAAAAAAAAAAATCTCTCAAAATAAAAGTCCCATCACCACAGAAGATAGAGTGAAGATATTTATGTTTATCAAACTCTTGACATATGTTCGTAGAGCATGCCCAAATTTATTCTGGAATTACCTTGTGGATGTCAAATGGCATAGAATTAGCTAGATTTTAAACAACTATTTCCTGTTTCTACTTTGTCATTGGAATTAATTGATAATTTAACTGGGAGTTGCCTATGGCCCAACGACATAAGTCTCCCACATAATGTGGGAGGTCAGGTGTTCAAGCCCGAACGGACTCCTGATGTGCATATGTATAAATAAAAATAAAATTGATGTCCTGTGTGCTTGACTGCTGGATCAATCATGTAGACTATTTTGCAGACTATATGTCCTGTTTCTATTCTGTTTTGGTATGAAAGATGTTGACTCTCTTTTGTGATCCACAAAAAAATGTTGTTTTATTGAATCCCAACAGTCTGAAGGGGCTTTACTGTTATCAATAGTACCTCCTTTATAGAGTTTGTATGTAGATTATATCTTTGTAAGAAGTAAATAGTGCTTCCAGTCTTTATGTCATGCTCATTTCAGATAGTCACCTGAGGTTTGATCTTCTTCTGCATTAGCTAACTTCTTATTGAATTGAAAGGTGAAACCTGATGATGTATTTGTCTTGTGGAAGTAGAGCATGAGTGCTTCACTGCTAGATCAATCCTATGGACTAATTTGTTGATTGTATTTCATATTTTTGTCTTGCTCTAGCATGGATGGACACAATATATGTCCTATTTCTACTATGTCCTTGGTATTTCTTGATGGCTTAATTGGTAAAAGTGAATGTTAGAAAGAGCCAAGAAAGGAGCTATGGGCTAAAATTTTGGCTTAGGGACATTCTAATTAACATATAAGATATTTCAGCAACTCTTTCGTTAGCAATAGTGTCTAAAGAACTTTGCTTCAAATTGCAAGAAGCGGGAGTGCGAATGATGTGTTTCTAGATTACAAAATGATGCTATTCAAAAGAGTCCTTTTCAGACATTTTTCCCTCAGCAGTAGCTCCTGTATATTTCTAGTTCACGTACTTCTTGCACTCTCTGGTTCCACATCTAATACCCATTTCCCAACTTTTTCACCTATCTTTGCATTTCCTTGAATTCAGCAAGTGTTCAGTGTTAGAAGATCAAATCCACTATAAAACCATAGCGATCATCTGATGGAATATATGATTCCATATTTGCGGAAAACATATAGCCAATCGGTTCGTATGTTCTCTTTTGTCATTTGATCCATTTCTTAGGGCCTCAAGAAGGTCCCCATGCATACCATATGCACCTAACTAAGGTTCCATAATGCAAATCCTTTCCAGCCATGTGCTCAAACAAACTGCTACCCCTTGTTACACTTAGCAAATTCTTTGCAATGTACCTCATCGTCTGATCTCAGAAATGCTGGTTGTTCATGCCAAGTGACCACTACAACTTTTGTAAGAACTTGACTCCATTATTAGAAGTATGCAACTTAAGAAGATAGTTGCGGATAGATAAGTCAGCCATTTGTCTATGTTTGTTTCTCAGTATGGACAATCTCTTCAGTAGAGGATATTTTTCATTTTTCATCCTCAATTTGTCTAGGTAATGAACAATTTTCTTCAGCATATCCATAACCTCTTGGTTATCATGGCCAAAAGCTTTTTCTTGGACTTTTAAAACCCTCTTGAGCAACCCCACCAACTCACTGCCATCCTTCTCTAGTAGGGTTCAAATGGACACCAAATAGTCAAGAGGCTCTCTTGTTCAATCACAATCTATAAATCAAATTAGATAGCCGATGTACATGAAATTATTCAAATAAGAAAAATATCGTAAGCAGCCGAAAGATCAAAGTTGACAACTTCAGTTGGTCAAAGTACTTCCAAGTACACCAAGCTCTGGGAAGGATTTGATGGTAAAGGCCCATACAGATCAGAATGTCATATTTCGAAAAATGAATCAAGTCCTTATATTTATAGGCTAATGAACTGCTAAACAATAACAATTAAACATAAATTTGATTGTAGAATTGCAGCTTACTTTTAGTGGAACAACATAGCATAATTGTGAGATTACGCATTCTAATCTAGTAAATTCCTGACGTGCGTGCGTATAAATAAAAAGAAGTACCTAAAATATATTATAAATTAAATAACGAAGATAATAATATATATATATTATTCAAAGAATAAAAGAGGAGGCGAATAAAAAAATTGACAAACCATATGTTAAAGGGAAAGAAAAATACAAAAAACATATTTTTAAAAAACTCTACTACTTTGATTGATTTGTAAGTCCTTGTAAGAATTATGGCTAGATCTCAATAAACATATTTTCAAATAAATAAAATAAATATCCTAATAGGCTTAGCTTAATTATCTTCACTTAATTATTTAATTGAAAATATGAAAAATAATTTTTGGAGCTTTAAAAAATAAAATTATTAAACACTTTAGTAAGAATTATTACTTAAATTTAAAAAAAAATAAAAAAGTAAAAGTTCTTAATATATATATATATATATACACACACAAATATATCTCAAGCAGGGAGCGCAATAGACCCTACTTGGCTCCATCCCCTTCATCTGTCCATGCTATATAACATTCAATTATTACAAAGTAAATTGAATCCTAATATTCCTTTTAAAAAAATCAAGAAAGTCAAGTACAATAAAAATAATAAGGGGCTTACAAAATTCCTCAATTGTATAATAGAAGCAAATTTTGAATTTTGAGCATTGTTATATAAATCTGTACATAATTTATAGTATTGTTGCTAGCAATTTCCTATGGTTAGCATATAGCATTGTAATCTATATTATTATACTATTATAGAAAGAAAGTCTATTTTGTGTCTATGTAAAAGTTATTTACGCATTTTCATAAGTTTCTTTCAGAGAAAATTGAAGTTGAGACATCTTAGCTCGTGTAAATTATTAAATTATTATGAAGTTAAATAAACTCCACATACTTACAAGCAAGATTTGAAAAATAAAATCATTTATCTAATCAAAAAAATTATTGATTCATGATTTACTAGTTCAATCATTAGTTGAGGAAGAGTATGAAATTAGTGACGAAGATAGTGACTTAGACTAAATCAAATACAAATCCTAGTAACAACACAGGTAAAATGCTTATAAAACTAACATTGCTTTTAAGCATAAAGTCATATTATTCTAAATAAATTTCATTACCTTTTGTTGTTGTTTGGTGATATAATAGTGTTTGCAGAACAAGAAGAAATAGAAGACATAGATATTGCAAGAGAAAGAGGTTGGAAAGGAAAATTTACAAGGCTAGAATGCATTGTACGTCTTGGAGTAATCAGATCAACTAAAAATTGTTCCTTAACACTTTTAGAGGTATTACTTTTAATTTTCAACATTTTATTTGTAATTGATGCGGAAAATAGCCATTACTGGTCAGGTACTTTCTTCACGTTCTTTTAGTCATTAAAATTGTCAATACCCTTTATTTTCCTGAATAAGATATGCCACAAGTTATTTTTTTAATTTCTTTTGTTTAGAAATTATTATGGATGAATGTGCTTCTGAAGTTCCTATGGAGTCTAACATGATATTAATTTAGATATATGTTCCTTAAATGAAATTGGATTCCATTATTTTTACTGATTATTTATTTTCTCTGCAAGTCCACTAGGACATAAGATTAATATTTTAGGAAATTATTGTTGCTAAGGTGCTTTCCAGCTGATTAACTGGCATGAAACTTGAATAGAATTGTTGGTGTTTTTTGTAATGGTGCAGCCGCATATTTTCTGGACTGTATATGCAATATAGCTAGGATCTGAAGTCAGGCAAGCTCCATAAGGTGAGACTACTGCTAATGTGGAAGGAAAATCCTCAGATTTCCATAGCATGGAAAATTATAGTGCATATCAATATATGCAATAAGTTTATCTAAATGAAAACTGTATCTTAATCTGACTGAAAGCAACAACTAGAGCTGACCAAGAAAGAGGTATAGCAAGGAGCATCCAACCATAATAATACATATTTGCAAATAGGAAAAAAAGATTTCATAAGTGAGCTTTTTTAATGTCAAGAAGTTGAGGCCTTCTCTAAATAACTTGTGTGTCAAAAGCATAAACGTTTCAACAAAGATCACAAATAGTGACAAAAAAAATTTATTATGCATGAAATGTGTTCAAAATTGTCAACTTGTGCTAATGTTTTTGAGTTTTTTGGATGTTGACATTGGAAATTATATTGAGATGATCTGTTTATTGGCTTGCTGTCTTCTTGCTTAATTTGGCTCTACACTGGTTTGTGATTAGTGTTGCCCACCTTCCATTAGTGATGGAATCTGCTTGCTGGAAATAAGTTGGTTGTTGGGTTTCATATGTGTAGAATAAGTTTTGTAATTTCATCATAATACTGTAAACGTTGGCAATTGAAACATTGCATAGGAAAGTTGTTTTTGATAGATCATTTTCTCATTCTGGAGATGGATGCACGTGTACCCATACGACTCATTGCCAATAAAAAAACCTCATCGTTGGAGTATGGCTCATTTGATTGGAAAAATTAGAAGATATATACTGCCATTAAACAATGCGGCAGATTACCTTGCAAAGAAGGCCTGTCAGGCAGCCCATAATGCTGTTCTTCAAAGCCACCAACTTCCAAACAAGGTACAAGCTATAATTCACCTAAAAGGAGCTTCGAATTCCATACTACAAATTTAAATGAACTATGTAACCTGCATTTTGAGCTTAAGCTCTATCATTGGTTATATAAATGTTCATAAGCTTTTCTTTGTCTTTTCTATTAGTTGTGGGATGTTGAAATCATACCCATTGAATTTGTTTCTGGAATCTCGTATGCTACTCATTTGCTACTTGCTATTGAGAGTTTCACTACTCCAACATACTCTTTCCCGACTGAATGTATGTATGGATTTTCTAAATTTGTTCACTGGAACCTGCTGTTACTTTGGATTATGGCTAGTGGAATGTTTTATCTGCTGCATCTTCCATTCCCATGTTCAGTAGATGTTCTTATAATGCTGCTACTGCTTTGTTCTAAAATGTTGATGTTTTCTGATCTTAAAAGTTGTTGCTCCTTGCTTATCTTTGAATTCGAACTTATATTTCTAGCAAAAATGAAAACATCAACACAGCAAGTTGCGGACACCTCAAACTTCAGGATGGATTATTATAAGCGAACTCCATTTTGCTCCTAATCATATCAGAATACCTTTTTGGGAGGTGATAACCACTTGAGCACTTGGAATTAGTTTTTTGTCATTGTATCTTCTGTAATTTTGTATAAAATCTCATTTTTTGTTGGCCAATTGTTTATTTTGTGCTAGGTTCATTTTTGAGCATTTTCTTTTTGGATAGATGAGCAGGTTTTGATGCAATGGAAGTTCTATCTTCCTCATGATGTAATTAGTTTTTTATCAATGTATCTTTTGTAATTTTGAATAAAATCTCATTTTTTGCTGGCCAATTGTTTATTTTGTGCCAGGTTGATTTTTGACCATTGTCTTTTTAGATAGATGAGCAAGTTTGATGTAATGGAAGTTCTATCCTCCTCATGATGCAAACATTGTAACTCATTTTTTGATTCAACATATTCTCACTTTATTCTAGAAAAAAAAAAATTAGGCACAAAAATATTTGTTCTTAAAAATGCCTTTGAAAACGAAATACTTTGTTGGTAATAGAAGTGTAATAGAAGTCTTTAGGCCCAAAAATATTTGTTGCGCAAAAATGTCTTTAGGTACGAAATTTTTGTTGGTCAAAATCACATATTTTGCAACCAAATATATCGTTGCAATTCCTAATACATGACTCACTAATATTTAGATTTTTCAGTAATTATTAGATTTTTTACAACGAAATATTCGCTTTGTCTACGAAAAAATATATGGAACAAATTTAAGCTTTTTATTGCCATGAATAAAATGTATAAATATATTTATATATATATTTATTAAATATAAGGTTAAATATATATATTATTCACCCTACACACTACTTGCAACCCCATTCCCTGCACCTCTAGTCGAGTAAATGGCTACCATTTGGTGGCCTAAAAATTAGCGATCATATCACAATGGAGGCGCGGCATGGCAGCTTGAAAAAGAGCAGCCATGACCATTGTTTTTCATGGCGGTATGAAGGCCATGGTAGCTTCAAAAATAGGAGCCATTGCCGCCGTTGGTATGGGTGGCCGGGTGGGGGCAAGTCAATTGGAGTGGGGTGGGTTTGCTAGAGGTGGCCATGGCATCCACCTTGGGGTAGGAGTGGATGGCAGTTGGGGGTGGTTCGGGCGGCAGGGTTGGGTTTATTATATAATTATTATATATTTGTAAATATATAATATATACATACATAAAATATATTTGTGTATATATTTATGTTATATGTGTGTATACATATATTTATATAATGTATACAAAAACAAATAATAGAATAAATTAGAAAAATAAAAATTCAAAAATTAAAAATAATCTTTAAAATTAAAAATTAAAAAATTGGTGTGAAGGAGATGAAGAAAGATAATATGAAAATATATTTTAAAAAATAAATAAATTGAATTGAATTGAAAATATATGAAACAACTAAGGATAGTATAGTCCTTATATATTAAAATTAGGGTTAAAATGCAGCAAATTAAGAGTAGGAGGTAGTGTGCATCATTTTGAAAAGTATAAGGAAGTTTTTTGTCTTTTTTTTTCCTCCATAAGGAGATTTTTGGCCCTTTTAAATTTTCATAGGGAAAGTAAAATGCAATTTTTCCATAAGTTATCTTGCTATTAATCAACATTGAAGATATTTTATCGGTCTATCAGTGGAACAAAATTGTTTAGTACTAGTTGATTGTCCTGATTACCTCTTTTTGATCGTCTAGAGATGTTGGAATCAACCATTTTAGATTAATTTTAAGCTAACTTGCATTCTTCCATGTGCTAAAATGGGATTATTTCATGTACTACTATTTAGTCAGTTTCTGTGTCCTTTTATTTATTTATTTTTGCCTCTTTTCCTTTTCTTTTATGTTAATTATGTTTTTAGATGCTTATCTGATGACAATGTATTTATTCTCTTTGTAGAGGTTGTTTATCTATTAACATAGTTGTTTCAAATACTTGTTATATATCGTGTATCATGCGCTTTGCATTAATACATTTGCTAATGAAATAAAAAACTTATAAACATAAGAGGAGAGTATACGATAAAGTAAACATAAGAATTGAACATACCAAGAGAAATTTTATGATGCAATTTATTGATGAAATTAGTAGTATAGTATTTGAATATAGCATGGAAAATATGATCTGCTACAATTCCCATGATATTCATCAGTTTTATTTATATATTCAAAAAGCACAATTACATAAATCATACACCAAACATCATCTCAAATTCACTAGTCCATTCCTTGTGAATCAACTTTCTAAACAACAAGTTAGAGATACAAATGTCTCTAGAGTTGATATTTGATTCTTGTGTATTCTCTTGCTAATTTATTTGAGAGGCTTGTTAGGAATGTAGATCATGATTGTTGCAAACCTTATTAACTAGTATTATTTCTGCAAAAGAAAACATAACGCAAAGGGTTTTATTGCTAATAATTATTAGCTTATAAGCTGCTTTATTGATGACGAAACATTACTAAATTGATGGTGGGAATAGACACTTATTCATGTCATAGTTGTGATACAGATAGTTCAAGCTATAATAGAAAAATAGAAATTGGATACAGATACATAAATGAATGTATGTATGTGAGTGATGAGACTAGTTTATGACTTATCCTTGTAAGATAGAGAATGGTGACAATGATTAGCTTGTAGTTGGTGCAAGAGAAGGAGAGCTAGATGTAGGTTGTGGTGCAGGCGAAGTGCTAGGTATAGGTGGTGGTGGAGGTGGAGGTGGAGGTGGTGGTGATTATCGAGGTGGGGGTGGAGGTGGTGACCTCGGTGGAGGTGGTGGTGGTGATCTAGGAGGAGGTGGTGGCGGGGATCGAGGTGGGGGTGGAGGTGGCGATCTAGGAGGAGGTGGTGGTGGGGATCGAGGCGGGGGTGGAGGCGGTGATCTAGGAGGAGGTGGTGGCGGGGACCGAGGTGGGGGTGGAGGTGGAGATCTTGGTGGTGGTGGTGGTGGTGGCGGGGGTGGAGGTGGTGGTGGAGGGGATCGAGGCGGGGGTGGAGGCGGTGATCTAGGAGGAGGTGGTGGTGGGGATCGAGGCGGGGGTGGAGGCGGTGATCTAGGAGGAGGTGGTGGCGGGGTCCGAGGTGGGGGTGGAGGTGGAGATCTTGGTGGTGGTGGTGGTGGTGGCGGGGGTGGAGGTGGTGGTGGTGGGGATCGAGGCGGGGGTGGAGGCGGAGATCTTGGTGGTGGTGGTGGCGGGGATCTCGGTGGGGGTGGAGGTGGCGACCTTGGTGGAGGTGGTGGGGGGTGTCGACGAGGAGATGGAGGAGGAGGAGGGGGTGGAGATGGTGGGGGAGGTGGTGGTGGTGATGTAGGTGGAGGGGGCGGAGATGGACAAATTAGCGGTGGACGTAAAGGTGGTGGGAATTTTGAACATAGAATTGGAAGTGTGGTTGCATTTGTAATTGTGGCCAATGTTGATAGAAGAGCTAATAGAATGCACAAAGTGAGTTCCATATTGCTAGCCATGATAAGTAAGCAAAATATTTTTTTATTTGGACTTACCTGATTTTGTATGAATTGCTTTTCTATGTTTATATAGGCATAATTCCTTCCTCAAATTCTTGAATTAATAAGAAATTGTTCATACTTTTTCTAGCGTAGGTTAGTTATATTTAACTAACTATTGTTGACTTAATTAATTAATAGTGTATTAAATAAAGTTAATTTATTTCTTTTATTTAAGAACGAATAACTGTGTGCATTTTACTAAGTTCCTCTTCTAGTTAAAAATCTTAATTATGGGATATATATATATATATGCATACATAAGAATAACTACTTATGAATACGGTTTAGTTCATTTCTAGATGTTCTAATTTCTTCTTTTATATATCTTCTTTTCATATAATTCCAAAAGGCCTCTTAAAAGAGTATATATACGTGTAGAAAAAATAAGCTATGAGGCAATGTTCAGTTATGCTTTTTGTGTGATTTTAATATGTGTTTTGAGAGAATGAATGTTGAAAGTAAAATTGGAGAATGTGAAAGTTGTATTGAGAAATGTAATGGATTTTTTGTTTTATTTTGGGGAATAACTAAAAATTGATTTTGGGGAGTTTTGGTATGTTTATTTATGTTTTGGGGGAAGATATTTTTTTACTATAACTATTAAACCAATGGTATTATGTTGGATTTTTGGGGTGAAAATGGAATTGAGTATTTTTTTTTTATTGTAAGAATAATAATATAATATATATATGTATATATTGAAAAATGGAGAAGTTTTGGAAATAATGAAAGAATGAAGAAGGTATTTTAGAAAAACCTATTTTAATATTTCAGAGAAAAAATGAGTATACATTTGGTTATGTTTCCCAAGCCAAACACTCCCTTTGCTTTTCTGCAAATTGTAGGTCCCTTTGTTTTTATCGGATTTCATCTTTGTCACTTCATTTATTTTATTAAAGATGGTGCAGTTGACGAGCGCATTCATTTATTTTATTAAAGATGGTGCAGTTGACGAGTGCAATAAATCATAGCACTTGTTTCTCTTTATGAATCACAACTAGGAACATTTCTTCAGCCCATAGATGTATTTAAAAATTATTTCTTGAAAATAATTGGATAGTATTTGTTTTTTCGTAACCATCTGTTGCTCGAGGAAAAAGATAATTGAAATTTTGAAATCTACCACACTTTTCTGTTGATAATTAACTCTATACTTAATCAATTGACTCGCTTCCAAAGATTAAACTCATTTTGAGTGTCAAAAAACATAATGAAATATAATTTGATGAAGGAATTAAGTTCTATATGCTCTGGAAAATAAATACTCCTTGGTTGGTTTAATTTAAGGTGAATTATGGCTACTATTTCTGAGATTTGACGTAATTACAAAGAGGTCCTCGATTTTCAAAAATTACAAAAAACTCATAAAAATCACAAATCTAGTTGTAACATAGATGGAATTTAAGAAAAATTGAAAATACATGTAACACCAAAATAATTAAAAAAATAGAAAATTCTGAAAATTAGTTTGATGGCTAAAGTCCTAAATGCCCCTCTAAGTATAAAATTTTTAATTATGTTAAATAGTATACATATTTAAAATAATTCACATATATAATTAAATTTATTTAATAATATTAAATATTAAATATATTAATTAGTTGACTTACATATTAAAAGTATTAAACTAAGAAGTATATCTAAAATAATTTAGAAACATTTAATTAAATTATTTATTTCTAATAAATATATCTAAAACAATTAATAAAATTTAGTTTAATTTATTAATTAATTAATAAAATAAATAAATAATGAAAAACTATATTAATTAAGAATAAATACGTAAAAAAAATTAAAGATATGTATTTTTAACTAAATTCTTTATTAATTTAAAAAGATAAAATTTTAAATTATATTATATTATTTTTTAAAATAATTATCATATCTAAAACAAAGATATATAAAATAATTAAAATATTTATTCGAACAATAAGTATATCTAAAATAATTAATAAAACTTAGTTAGATTAATTAATTAATTGAAAAAAAAAATTTTAAAATAATATTAATTAAGAATAAATAAATAAACAATTCAAATAAATATTTTAACGAAATTATTTATAATTTAAAAAGGATAATTTTTCATAAGAAAAATATGAATTACACCCACTTCCTCCCTCCTGTCCTAATCACACGCCTGCCCCTTCCATCCCCCAACCCTTGATCCTCCACCGGCCATGGCTATCATGGGCAACAGGCAGTTGTTTGATCGCCAAGGCCATGCCTTGCTCACTTGTTGCGGCCACCATGGCTAGATCTGGTATGGCATTTTTGTGCTTTCATACAGTGAGGTTATTAATTAGATTATCAGAACGACAATTATGAAATCCCATGTGCCTTTTTTAATGGCGATTTTGAGAAATCCTAGAGCAGCTAACGATTGGCTTAAATTGTTGGATGGTGACAAATCTTATGGGGGGGGTTGTAATTTCCGAAAAAATAAGGACATTTTCGTAATTATGCCAAATTCAGGGGTGGTAGCCATAATTCAGCCTTTAATTTAAATACTCGTAGAAAATTTAATTAAGTTGGTTTAATTTGATCTAAATCGATTCATGACCAAATTATTCATGAATATTTAGATGTGGATTGTTAAGATCAAGCCCTATATGATTTGACCCAACTGCCAAATGGCAGCTACCCATAAATACTCTCAATATTCACGTTTATGGGTAGACAACCATATTTTATTGTATTTTATTCTCTCTCAATATTTTTTCCTCTTAATCTTCAAACAATATTTGAGCTTCAAAGGATTTTTACTGAATAAACCTTAATGACCCTAACTTTTTGTGCAGATTTTAGAATATAAATTTGGATAATTGAAATCTTGGAGATCTACCAGGCTAATCCTTTAGAGGTAGAAGAATCACTTCCTATACTCATATCATAATTAACTATATTAATCCATCTATTTAATCTTTTTCAATTTTATTATTTTCGTTGCGTGGAATATAGGTGAAAAGTAGAATAAAGTCCGCGAAAACGTTTATGAATCATGTCCGTACCGCAAAGACTTCCAAGGTAAATTCCCAACACACACATAGTTGATACATTGAGGCACAAGTGCAAGTATGTAAGTGTTTAGGTTTGGTAACACACCTGAACACCTACACAAATGTACATGTACTTGAATGGGGAATTTTCATGATAATTATTTGGATAATAATATCCAAATATATGAAATTATGTATTGTTGGATACCCACGTAATGATGTCAAACTTTTTTCTAATTTTATAGTGTAAGTTTCGACATAAAATCCTGAGAAGAATGAGTGAATTACGGTGCAATATGTAAATTAATTTTGGTTATGATGTGTAATTCAAAATATATGTAATTTGATCCACACTATATGATTTAGATGCTAATTAGTAAAGAATTGGAAGCACTGTACTATGCCAAGATTTAGAGGTAGCCTTCGAAATTCAAATCCATCCATTACGAAGATTGTACATCCAGGGATTGCCTAAAAGTCAAATAGTTTACTTTTGAGGATATAGAATTAAGTTTTTAAGACAATTACAATTATTAATATGATAAGTTTATATAAAATTCACTATGTAAAGATAATTATAACTATTTGAACATCAAGTCTCCAAACCTTCTAAAACTTACTCCTTTCCAATGGCTAAACATTTGGCTAATGTTAGGGGAATGTAAGAATATTAAAAAAAGAAAAGAAAAGAAAAAAGAAAGAAGAAGAAAGAGAATGATTAAGTTTCATGTATCATTTATTCCAAATTTGTTTTCCTTGCGTTGTATATTTCAATAAAGAAATTGAAGAAGTTGATGCAAGAAAATGTGTATAAGTTTAATTATTTGGAGAATGTATTTATAATGAGAAAAGAAAAATATTTAACATTCTTCAATGCTTGTGCCTTGAGAATATTGAATATAAAATATTTTATTTTCATTTAATTTTTTAAATTTTCAGATAAGCTGTGTTCATTTTATATAATATTGGCATTTGCCTCGTGATATGCATAGACTAAATTAATTTTTATTGAAAATATAAGTTTACTTACAATATTTAATTTTATGTAAAAAGTAATTTTAATTCATGAGATATTTTTCTAATAAAATACATGGTTAACATATTACAAAAAATTTCACGAAATCATAGTGCATGAATATCAAAGAAACAAAAATTCATGCTTTTATTGTTGCACCACCACATATATAAAGACACAATGTAAAAATTCAAAGACATTTTATATTTTTCATGACAAAAAATGATTCAATAAATTTAAGGCAACTAAAATAATAATAAAATATAACGCCTAGAATGATGAAAAATAATGAACAATATTGAGACATAAGAACCTACGGCACTGTAGAAAAACCACTCAAACAATTGTGCTAAATTATTTAAAATTTAAATATTATACAAAATAATAATTTTTTTTTATATTTAGGAAAAAATATGTTCAGGTATCACTATTTTTTTCACAAATCATTCTCATTCATATTTACTTAAAAAATAAAAAATATATAAAATCTCAATTTATGGTATGAGTAACTTGTCAAAATATTGATTTCAAAAATTAAAAAAACTATAATTGTCACGTATGAAGATTCAAAGGAATAATAAAATATAAATTTATTTGATTATTTCTAATCTATTATTTTATTTGAACTAATGTTGCCTTTATTTATATATTATTTGTCCACTATCTTTTGGTGAATTTTTCCATCATTTTTACAATCAATTGCATTTTCTTATTTGAGAAAACTGTAGACATTTAATTAATTTATTTATTTTGGATTTGAGTCATGAGTGTTTATGAAAATTTTGCACAAAAATATTAAAATTAAAAAATAAATATGTCAAAATAATTTTATTAAAAAATTAAATTTGGAAAAGAAACCCTAACTTTTATGGATTTTAATTAAAAATATATTTTACTTATTCTTGACTATTTTTTGTTATTTCCCACAAGGGCTTGAAAAATGTATTTTTTGATCTAAAAAGTAGCTGAGATTTTGATATCTTGGTAGATGAATAAATGAAGAACTTGAATAAACAATAGAATTTAAATGAATCTCAATGCATTTATTCACTCGTAGAATTTTGAAATAATTTATAAATTGTTATGATATCTCACTATTGGGATATCTCTTCATATAAATAAAACCCTTCATGATGATCTCGATACATTGAAAAATAAATATTTTAACTTTTAACAATATTTATTTTATGTTGTGTAATTAAATAAATAAAATATTTGTTAATAATTCAGAAAAGAAAATTTATTATTGAATTGCATAAAATGGATATTTCATTTGAAAATTTTAAACTTTTTAGATAATATATATAACTTGACTAAATTGTAGAGTATTAATGTTAAATTTATAGATTAGATAGATTTTTAAAATTATTAAACTTTGAAAATATTAATAAAAAAAGGTAATAAATGGTGTCAAAAAATATTTATATTCAATATAATTCTAAATTATTACATTAAATATACATTTAATATAATATTTAAGAAAACTTTTTCTTTGAAATATAGAAATATCATGCCCCAAAATTAGACCATAAATTCCAATCTCAAAGGCGTGAAATGCAATCCTAAATAAATCATCAAAGCAATATCATGATGTCAAATAAATGAACACCAAGCATTCATTATAAATTTAAAAAAAAAATTCAAATTTGAAAAATTAAAAGAACTGATACCATGTATTTAACAAAAAATCTATTAAGAAGAATATCGAATTGCCAAACATGATGATAATGCTAATAACTATTGCGAAAGCTCTCTTCTCAAAAACCTTCAGCTCTAGTACTTATTGAAAGCTATTCCACAACTTCATCATGGCTAGATTCTAAGTCTGTCACAAGAAAATCCAAAAAATACGAGGAATGTGAGTAAAGGACACAGTGAATGCCGAAATGCGTGTAACATGAGTTTATGAAATGTTTTAATTAGAATTCATAAAATATAGGATAATCGAAGAAAATATGTGGACAATATATAAAAGTTTAGTGGAAGTGAGCAATTGCTGGTTGGGCGAGAGACAATTATAAAGCAAGCATTAAAACAGTTAACATGTTATGGTTTCGACATTTAAATGCCGATAAGCAATCCAATAGTTGCTAAAGTCAATCAACTTTATGACTCCCACCATGGTAGTTCTTATTGCTCTAGGTAAGGTGTGACCTTACCAAACAGTGTCGAACCGAGGTCCTCGGGAAATTTTACAGCCCGCTTCAACCACAAATAGCTTTTGTTGCGATTGTGGGGATCAAGACATAGAGGCTTAAGGTCCAACTGGCAAGCCCGCTGGCGGCCGGTGAAACCCCTCTCACACCCAAATTAAATTGGATCCAACTATCAGTAATGGTAATAGTAATAGTAACACTAACAATAAAATTTCATTCATAGGTATTGATCATGGCATTTAACCATTAGTTCAAAAATATAATTTTCACATATGTTGAGCTTTCAAACATAACTTTCTTGCAAAAAATGTTACTATAAAGAAAAAATTTGTATGCAACAATCTATAACTTTTCCTAGAAAAATGTAGAAAGCTTTAAAAAAGAAAAAAAGATTTTCTTACGTCATTGTTAATAGAAAGAAATATTTCATTTTTGGTGCATAGTCAAATATCTTTTTTCTAGTACAGTGAAAAGTGGGAAAACATAGTATCATTTGCTTTATATGTAGCTTATATCCTTACGTGTTTTGAAAAAATATACTAATATAATATACATATAAGATTTAGGGCACTCACGGCACTTATAAATAGGATCAAGGATCGACCCTAGCATTTTAAGTCCTAAAACACTTGCTAACACAAAAGCAATACTCAACTCAATTTACATTCCAATTTGATTATTAAATCCAATCCCAAATCCATCCAAAAAATCCAGACAATGATCTATGAAAATCTAAAAGCAATACAAACAAAAAATTTCTATTACATTATAGTGTACTAGGATAGAAGTTAGTACACTATTCATAGCAGTATATTTCCAATAATAAATATATTAGTGCCCTATTTAAATATTTAAGGGCTGCATCAATTATCAAGAGTCAATATATATCATTAGCCTATTTTTCTCCTTCTTCAGATATTTTGGAACTTTGCTCATAACTTTTTTTCTAAATATCCGATTGGCTCAATTCTTGGGGCATTAGAAAGCCAAGAAAGATTAACCAAAACTTTTATGTTGATATCACAGTCTAGATCGACTACTATAAGGGATAAAAACCGAATTCAAGAGGCAGCAGTAGTGCAAAAATATAACATCTCCAGTTTTTAGGAAAATTTTTTATGTGACACCATGTTGTATTTAAGCTATAATTAACTTTTTCTACATGCCTCGGATAAAGGTGATTCCAAATCATATTGAAATATATGATATAGGTTTATGATTTATCTATTGGAAACCTTTGCTGATTTAATTGAGAACTAATAGAAAAATGCATTACGATGTTCTCATGCAAAATAAACAAGCGTTTTTCAGAGAAAGATTTCTAACATGGCACATCAATGTATTTAATGAAATAAAATAGATACTTTTGGGTTCTAATATTTTACTAGCTTATTCTAGACAAATTGAAGTTAATTTTCCAAAAGTTCATAAATTAAAACACTTCCATTATCATGGGTAGCAAATTACTCAAATGCAAGATAGTCTAGACTCATCAAGCACTCAGATAGTTATACTTAACAAGTTTTAAAAAAATAAATATAGGGCTTGAGATTTTAATATTTTACAGTAATATTTTAAACACATCAATGTTTAATAAAAAAAAAGTTAAAATACTTTCATTTCATTGAGTAAATAAATTTCTAAAAGAAACTATCCAAACTCGCCTCTCAATCTGGCGGGAAACTTTTAGGATTTTTATAAAATTGAAGCAAGATCTTTAAATGTGAAAAAAGTCACTTGCACAGCAATTTGAATTTGATCTCCAAAGTATGATTAACCACTGGATTTGAAATCACTACTTATATGACCGGTATTGGCCGAAGTTCATCGTTATTGAAAAATCGAAGAATGCTCAGATGCCCATGAGTGAGACTTATTTAGGAAAAAGAAAAAAGGTTCTTTATTTTTAATTTTTTTTATGCAAATATATTTTAAACACATTTAGTTTCAAACATAAAAAGTTTGACATAAAATTACTATAATTTTGTGTACAAACTGATGTAAAACTTATATTCCTAGAATCTAAAAATTGAAACCTAGTAGTGGCAACTATTAAACTAAGCAATATAATATTCATGAAAAATACAAGCATTAAGTCATATAATCTAAATAAAATTTATGTTTAAACAAAACATTTAAATGTGGAATCATACCTATGAAGGGCGAATAAGAATCAAGTGTGTTGAGATTTCCTAGCTATCCTTTTCCTTATCCTATCGTTTGGGATTTTCTCCCCCCCTCAAAGGAAAGAAATGGGTGGAGAAAATTTCTAAGAAAAATATTGTGCTGAAAATATGAAGGCTTAAATGTGTATCTGTACTATTTAGAAAGAAAAGCCCTCTTACTTATACTATGCTAAATATTGTTTACATAAAATACCCTTTAACTCTTCCTCTCTCTAATTTCTGTAACCCCTAACCCCAACCTCTTTCAAGTCTCTATAACTTATTTCCCAACTAGCTCTCCCTCTTCTCACTACTCATAACTTCTTCAATAGGTTCCAACTGTATGGTTTGACTTTTTGACCAAAATAACTAATTTTCATGTATTATTATTTCAATTAATAAAGTTAGATTAACAACTTATTTCATAATTTCCTTATGATAATACTTGATTATAGGAATTTTGTTACTTATCTATTTTCTTATTTGATATTGTCATTCCTATAGAGTTTTATACAGCCTTTTAGTGGTATCATGATGACAAAAATGTTTATTATATAATTTATTGGGATAAAGATACTTTACCATTCGAATTATGCGCATTTTTACACTTTGTTAACTAAACTTTTTTGTGACATTTTATCATCTGGATTATATTTTTTCTTTTCACCTTGCCATACATAAACCAGTTTTGATAAAATATTTCATGGTATTCCATTACAAGAGTGAACGAAATATTTTCTAAAGGTACTTTTTATTACTTTATTAAAAAACAACCTATTTAAACTTGAATTATCATGAGATATGCACTTGAAAGCACATTGAAATTAGTTCATTGCATTTTGCGATTTAACAAGGTTACACCAAAAAGATGACTATTATATCCATAAAATTAAAAGATTTGATTATAATACTTAAAAAAAGGAGGCTCCTGGCATTGGTGTGATGAAGTTTTTCCATAATATTCCACTAGAATTTGTTCATACATTATAAGGTGAAAAAAAAAAGAAGAAGTATAGTTTGGATAATAAAGTGTCATAAAAAAAAAGTATAGTTAGCAAAGTGTAAAAACATGCATAGTTGGATGACAATATATTTTTATCCCTAATTTATTATTTTATTTTTATTATATGGAATGAAAGTTTTCAAAATAAAAATATATTGCACTCAAAAAATATTTATGCGCGTGCAAACTGCGTGCAATGACCATGGATGGATCCGGGGGGGGGGGGAGCAGAGGCCATTGCCACCCCCCTCCCCCCCCAACACACACAACAAACTTATTATTATTATTATTATTATTATTATTATTATTATTATTTATTGATTATTTTTAAACAATCTAATTCTAAAAGAATAATTACTTAATATTAATTAAACCAATTAATTTTTAATATTCAATTGTTAATTTTTAAAATATCTAACTTTTTTTTTGGGTCTTAAATAAAGAATTAATTATTTAGATTTTTAGAATTAAATTTAATTTATTTTAACTCAAGATACAACTAAAATTAATTGATTAAATTTTTACCTTTTTTAATTTTTCAAAACTCAAAAGAATTAATTACATATTTGTAATTAAGTAATCAAGTTGTTGGTCTAGTAACGTCACACATATAAGTGTGAGGTCAGGAATTCAAGGTATGACGAACTCTTAGTGCTCATGTATATAAATAAAAAAGAAAAAAATGTGAAGACAATTAAATTAAGCTCATTAGGTAACTTCTATTTTATTTATTTGAGAAAACTTGATCGGGTCTTAGTCGAAGAGCAGACTTGCAAAATAACCAAAATATCTCTTTTAATTTCAAAGAGATTAAGATAAAGAGATAAAGATAAATAAATATCAAAAGAAAATTTCATTTTTCTTTATCTTTCAAGAGCTTAAATTAAAAAAGCTTTTTCTACTATAAATATTGTCAAAAACAGTCTCAGAAACCTTAGGCCCCAGGGGACTTGTAAAACAACTAAAATATGTTTTTATTTTTTTTTCCTATTACTCCAGCGAAATTTAGACAAATAGATTTAGGTAAGCGAATAATTTTAAAAAATGAATTTTCCTTAGTCTTTGGATAGCTACAACTGAAAAAACTTTTTTTGCTATCAATATTGTTAAGCCTAGTCTTAGAAATAAAATAGAAGACAGAATTCTAGCATTTGTTTAGTTACGAAAGATACCACTAAAAGTTTTGAATTTGATTATTGATAAACTTTATAATATAAAAAAGTATTGTGTTCAACTTTGATGAAAATATGCATTCAAATCGTGAATTATAAAGTTTATGTTTGAATTTTCATATTCTAAATTTTTGCCTTCCCCCCTCCCCTTCTCGTTTCTGAATTCGTCCCTGGCGATGATAACTATTTTTAGAAAGAAAAAAGTGTTTGAATATAATATGGAGAAGGAGACTTAATAAGTTAGGTGTTCTATAAGGATTAGAATTGTTGAAAATTCTATCTTTATCTACATATTTACATATTTATTATTATTGATTTCAACTTTTTTTTCATCTTTGAATAAGATTTCAAAGTAGTTCTACTAAACAAGATTTAATTATTCCTAAATAATTGACTAATGTCAATTAATTAAGGTTTATAATAACAAGAAAAGTACGAGCCACCACACCCCTCCCCCATTAAAAAGAAATTGATCTCCAAATTCTATCATAAGTTTGCAGAGATTTTTGAGTGATATGTCAGGATTTCCTCCTCATTTTTTGAAGTCACCTCCTCTATTTTATGGTTTTTTATTATTTTTTTTTTTTTATTTTTTGATCTAGGACTTGGACTAGTCGGACTCACTGGGTGATATGTTAAGGATCCCAGTGATACTTTTATAGTTGTAACGCATAGAATACATTATGCATTCCCATAAAATTTGATGGTCAAATAAGTCAATAAGCTACTGCTCCAATTTTCTCGACTATTCCAAAGGGGTCTACATACCAAGGGCTTAACTTTCATCATTTTCCAATCCCTTACAAATTCCTTCCTAGATTGCACTTTAAAAATTACAATATCCCTGACATTAAGTTTCAAATTTCTTGGCTTATTATCTAACTCTTATGTCGGCTTTGCTAGCTTTTGACTTTGCTTGATCTAGTGAATTTGATCACGACTTCTTGTACTATTTTAGGTCCTATAGCTTTTTGGTGCCCAATTACAATTAGAGCATGATACTCATCCAAATCATGAATAACCATATCAATCTTTTAAATATGTTGTAATCTTAACATAAGATAGCTCTGATCTATTATCTGCATAACTCGGACGTCAAATTAAATGACTTTATTAATGACAAATAGGATTCTTAATTTTTTATTCTTCAAAGCCAATGCTAAATATAAAAGCAGTGTACTATAAATCTCCGTCTTCTACCAATTAAGGCTGGTTGTGGTGCCCCACTGAGGGTAATCCCTAAGCTAAGGGGTCACTAGTTCAAACTTAATTCATAATTCAAGAGATATCCAAAAAAAAAAAAAAAAAGCCGCAATATAACCAAACTCAAAAAATGGCCGTAACATATTACCCAAAAGATCATTTCATAGAGTACCTTATGTACACATCAAAGTTTTAGGTCCACACTTATGCAATACTTAGCAATCTCCAGTCTAAGTGTCACGATTAAGTGTAGCTATTTCTACATACATAACACATAGTCTATTACAAAATATAAACTTTCCTCGGGCCAGCCTGAATCCCTCAATCTTCATCTAGTCCTATCTGGGAAAAGAATAAGGGTTAACAAAAGGGATAAGTACTAAAGACTTAGTGAGGGAGGGAAAATGTGACAATAGGCAAAGAAAAATTGTCGAGAGTACCACAATTAATAACAGATTCAGCAATAATCAAGACTTTATGAGGAGCAATAGTGTAACATAGCACATGTGATATCAAATTTATCGGACTGTTGGCACCTCCGTTCTTATTACTCCCAGAACATAACAAAAAGGGTAACAAGTGGTGTACAAAGTACAAAATCATAACAGATTTCCCTTATTACTCCGTCCCCAAGCACTCGGCTTGGGTAGTGGCATGGTCAGTCCACATGCCTACCTCCAGCTATTGGCAAGTCAGGATCTTTGGTGGGTACTAGCCCGGAGACCAACCACTGACGACCCATGCCGCTCGGTCGTCTTTCTAGACCTAGTCCCGGGCCCAAACTAACCCGTAGCGTCCCATCAGGTGGTAATCCCCCAGGAGTGTCCTCAAGGTGACTTAACATTGTGCCAACAAATAATTCATATTCAAATAACCGATCAAAAGCATATCTGTGAAATCAAACGTAACAGTTCAATCCATAAACAATGGTCGGCAACCATATAAACAGTAAACAAAATAATTTAGCCAGAAGCATGAAACGAAATTAGTTGGCAAGACCCACAATATCAATATGAGTAAGGGAAGCTGGCAAGACTGTAGGGTATATGGGATCGATAACAGATATCATAATAGATGTTTTGGGCACCAGAACGACTAGAGTCAAGTACAACTAGCAGGCACAAAGAACAAGAACAACGAAGATAGTTCATTTCCTAGAAGAACAGATAGGTTAAACCCTCACCTTAACTTCCACAGATAATGCTATCCTTCTCCTACTGTCCGTTGAATCCCAGCTCCTCGCCACCTATTCAAATGAACGTACTTAACATCAAAATGCTTGTTTTTACCTTTTAAACAATACTTAAGCCATTTATATTCTAATATCAGTTGTTTACATTTAATACAATATTTTAAGGCTTGATTCCAAAAATATTGCAAGGTAACATGCTAATTATGCCATTAACGTAATAATACCTACAAAGGTTATATTAATTAATTAATTAATTCAGATTCCTATATCATATCAGTCCTTGCAATGTTACACAAAGTCGATTAAGATTATAATTATCAAATCTAACTATTGATAAACCAATCTTAACAATTAAGTCTCATATACATAAAATTTGGATTTTGGTTACCTAATTTAGCTTAATTAATCAAGATTTACATATTATATTAGAAATCATAGTCCACTAAGCTTTATATATCCAAGCATGCATTCATTTCTCGATCCAATTCATGTTCTTCCATGTACTTTAAAATACTAGAATTGGAAAAATCAACAAGAACAATACAAGTTAATGGGTATTAACCCCAATTCCAACTATTTTTACCAAATCTTAGTTTCCAAAGTCAATCACAATAAACCAATACCACACACACGACTACCGTGATGAGACGGGAAATCTTTCTCATCGCCGCCACTGAACTTGCTAACCATCGCCACCAACTGATGTATCTCAGCGAGTATAGTGGAACGCCCAAGTTAATTTCTGGTTTTGCCGCCAAATTGAGTGTTGATTGAAGCTCCAATGCTATAGCGCCACCACCTCCACCGCCACAATTCTAGACCAAATTTCACCGTTGCTAGTGGTCAAAACTGGAAATTGAGGATGCCAAATTGTTTCTCTAGTTGAACTCTACGGAAACCACCCTCCAAACTCCAGCCTCCGCCGCCCAAACCACCACGCCCGTCAACTCCATCACGACCCAGATTTCCAGCTTTATTTTTCGGCACCAAATTGATTAATTCAAGATGCATGTGGCATGGCTATGATCGCCGCGATGAAAGGAAGAGAATGGTAGATTAAGTTTGAGGTGTCGCCTTCGCTAGAAAAAATAATCGCTGGAGAGAGGAGAGGGGGTACGCTGGCGGGAATAGAAGAAAAATAGGTGGGTGTGTGGGGAGGAGATAGTATTTAAAGTCTAATTTGCAGAAATTCCAGATTGACCCCCAAAAGTTCAATCAACTATTCATTTTATCAGTTAGCTTATTAGTGCCTCAAAGACCTAATTGACTTAAAATATTCATAAATTGGCCCCCAAAACTTTCAAAATTTGAACAATTAGTTTTTTTCTATTTACGTTTTGACCTCTAAATTTTTTTTCATTTTTTATAAATAATAATAATACTAATAATGGCAATAATAATAATAATATTTAAATTTTTAGTAATTAATTTTTTTTGGGGGGGTGTTACAATCCTCCCTCTCTTAAAAACATTTGGTCCCCAGATTCTTACCTAACCATTGGAAAAGTTCGGGATACTATTAGCGTATGAAATCTTCTCATTCCCAAGTCACCTCTTTGATGTTGTGATTATGCCATAATACTTTTACTCGGGCTGCATGTTTACTCTTGCAATTCAGGCTCGTTGTTTCATTCTTAATGCAACACCGGCCCTTAGAGTTTTTGATGCTTATGTTCCCAGTATTTGGGCTATTTTGGTCTTTCGGCTCAAAGCATCAGCCACTACATTTGCCTTCCCAGGGTGGTAGATGATAAAGAAATCATAATCCTCTAGAAATTCTATCCACATTTGCTATCTCATGTTTAGATCTTTATGTGAATGCAAATACTTGAGACTTTTATGGTCTGTGTATACTTCAAATGTGGACCTATAAAGATAATTTCTTCACTTTGTTAATGCAAAAATTACCGCAGCTAGCTCTAGGTCATGAGTTGGGTAATTCTCCTCATGTGGTTTAAGTTTTCTGGATACATAGGCGATAACTCGGCCCTTCTGTATCAATACACATCCAAGCGCTTCTTTAGAAGTGTCTGTATAAACATCGAATCTTTCTAATCTATTTGTAAAGGTCAAATTGGAGCTGAAGTCAATATGTTCTTCAACTCTTGGAAACTCCTCCCATAATCCTCGTTCCTGTCAGACGACTGATCCTTTTGGGTCAACTTAGTCAACGGGCCGATTATCTTAGAAAAATCTTTTACAAACCTTTGATAGTAGCCGGGAGGTCCTAAAAAGCTACGGACTTCCGTTACATTTTTTGGTCTTTTCAGTTGACTATTGCCTTTATCTTAAAGGGATCAACCTCTATCCCATCCTGGGACATGATGTGTCTAAGAAATGTCACTTTCTCTATCCAAAATTCGCACTTATTGAACTTTGCATATAACTTATGTTCCCTCAAAGTTCTTAAAACCATGTGTAAGTGCTTTGCATGGTCTTCTCTAGTTTTTGAATACACCAAAATGTCATCAATGAAGATGACCACAAATTGGTTAATGTTCGAAAAATTCAGTGCATCAAATCCATAAATGTTGTTGGGGCATTGGTTAGACCAAACGACATTACTACAAATTCAAAATAACCATATCTAAATTTAAACGCAGTCTTTGGGATATCTTCTTCCCTAATTTTTAGCTGATAATACCCCTGTCTCAAATCTAATTTTGAAATGACCGTAGATTCCTATACAAGGTCAAATAATTTTTCCACATGCAGCAAGGGATATTTATTCTTGATACTGACTTTGTACAACCCCCTATAGTTGATGCACATCCTCAAGGATCCATCTTTCTTTTTTGACAAACAACACTGGGGCTTCCTAAGGAGAAGTGTCGAGCTTTATGAATTTCTCTTCCAATAGTTCTTAGAGTTGGTCCTTCAGCTCCTTAAGTTCTGTAGGTGCCATTTGATAGGGAGTTTTAGAAAAAGGCGTGGCACTAGGAAGAGTGTGAATGACAAACTCTATTTCTTTGTTAGGTGGCAATAAGTTCAACTCTTCCGAAAATACTTCTGGACAATTAGCCATTATTTTCACTTCTTCGATTTTGGCTATATCTCGGGGTTTATTGATAAGGTATTCTAATGATCCTTGTCCTCCTTTCCTTAGGATTTTTTTGGCCTCTACCACAGATATAATTGGTATCGGGGAAGTAGTATCTGCAGAATGATGTGTCGGTATTGATACCTTATCTCCTAGAGTGATGCACTTAGTGTAACAATTTATCTGTGCCTGATGTTGATATAGCCAATCCATTCCAATTATCAAATTATATTCTTGAATGGACATTTCTATAAGATTAGTTCGGTATTCACCATCCCCAATCATAATTGGACAAGCTCGATACATGGTGTTTGTTATTAACCCTATTCCTAAGGGTGTCTATACCTCTATTCGATAAGCCATGGTTTTAGGTTGCATATTCAACTTATCAGAGAAAGATGTAGATATAAAAGAAAGAGTAGCTCCTGGATCATCTAAGGCATTACCATTAATTTCAAAAATAGAAATCATACCTTCAACCACTTTATTTGGATTTGGTGCTTCTTTTCCAATCAAAGCATATGCACGAGCTCAAACCTTTGATTTTTTATTGGTTCCTGCCACATGTTTCCTTTTTCCTGTAGGTGCCGGGTTCTTCTAGTTAGGGCAATCTCTGACGAAATATTGGTCGCTACCACATCCCATATATTTACCTTGCTTTTTCCAACACTCAAATTCCTCATGGCAAAATCCTCTACAAAGCCGGCATTTATTCGATGGCACTCCTCGAGCCAAATCTGCCGTCCAACTAGCCTAGTCTATTTATTGGCTGGCACCCCGATCTGTAATTTTGATTGTTTCTTTCTAGGGTTATGCTGTCTACTAGGGTGCATTCTTCCTTTTCGACCCTTATCCTTAATTTTTTGAATTTTTTGAAATTCTAACTCCAACTAAAGTGCTTTGCTTATGGCCCTATTAAAACTTAGCAGAACACATAAGGTAAGGTCCCATTTGAGTTCTGGCCATAATCCTTCCACAAATTTAGGAGTTCATTGGTCTTCATCTGCAAGTACATAGGGTTCATACTTGATCAATCGGTTGAATGTAGCCTCATACTGACTGACTGATAGTGTTCCCTGTATCAGACTGTTGGCAACTCCGTCCTTATTACTCCTAAATCATAACAAAAATGATAACAAGTGGTGTTCAGAGTACAAAACCATAACAGATTTCCCTTATTAATCCATCCCCAAGCACTCGACTCGGTACCTAAGCACTTGGCTTGATCAGTGGCATGGTCAGTCCACATATCAGATCCCGTCATTTATTAGATAGCTACCTTCAGCTATCCGCAAGTCAAGACCTTAGGTGGGTACTAGCCGGGAGCCTATCCATAGTTGACCTATGCCGTCCGATCGTCATTCCAAACTTTGTCCCAAGCCTAACCTAACCCGTGGCGTCCCATCGGTCGGTCATCCCCCAAGAGTGTCCTTAAGGTGACTTAATATTGTGCCAATAGATAATACATATTCAAATAACTGATCAAAAGCATATATGTAAAATCAAATGTAACAGTTCAATCTATAAACATTGGCCGACAAGGCCATGTAAATAGTATACAGAACGATTTAGCCAGAAGTATGAAACGAAATCAGTTAACAAGACCCACAATATAAATATGAGTAAGGAAAGCCAGCAAAGCTGTAAGGTATATAGGATCGACAATAGATATCGCAATATATGTTCTCAGCCCCAAAACGAGTACAACTAAGTACAACGAATAGGCACAGAGAACTTGAACAAGGAAGATAGTTCATTTCCCAGAAGAACATATAGGTTAAATCCTCACCTTAATTTCCACAGACAATGCTATCCTTGTCCTACTGTCCGTCAGATTCCAGCTCCTCACCACCTATTCAAATGAATGTACTTAACATCAAAACGCTTGTTTTGACCTTTTAAACAATACTTAAGCCATCTATATTCTAATATCAGTTGTCTACAATTAATACAATATTTTAAAGCTCGATTCCAAAAATATCACAGGGTAACATGCTAATTACGCCATTAACGTTTTAATACCTACGAGCTTATATTTGCTATGATTAATGAATCAATTCAGATTCCTATATCATATTAGTCCTTGCAGTGTTACACAATGTTGATTAAGATTACAATGATCAAATCTAACTATTGATAAACTAATCTTAATAATTAAGTCTCATATAAATGAAATTAGAGTTTTAATTACCTAATTTAGCTTAATTAATCAAGATTTACATATTATATTACAAATCCAAGTCCACTAAACTTTATATATCCAAGCATGAATTCATTTCTTGATCTAATTCATGTTCCTCCATGTACTTTAAAATATAAGAATTGGTAAAATCAACAAGAACTATACAAGTTAATGGGTATTAACCCCAATTCCAACTATTTTTACTAAATCTTAGTTTTGAAACTCAATCACCATAAATTAATATCACACACACGACTACCACAATAATATAAGAAATATATGTCAGGGTCGCTGCCACCACCGCTAGAGTTGCTGACCACAACACCAACAAGTGTGTCTTAGTAAGTACAATGGAACACCCAAGTTAATTTTTGATTTTGCCACCGA
This sequence comes from Jacaranda mimosifolia, assembly GCA_018894105.1. Lineage (NCBI taxonomy): Eukaryota > Viridiplantae > Streptophyta > Magnoliopsida > Lamiales > Bignoniaceae > Jacaranda > Jacaranda mimosifolia. Next base: position 5,165,906 of record CM032120.1, read on the forward strand.
ATTGAGTATTAATTGAAGCTCCGATGCTACAGCACCACCACCTCCACCGCCAAAATTCTTGACCAAATTCTGCCGTTGTCGGTGGTCAAAATTGGAAATTGAGGATGCCAAATTGTTCTTTGAGCTGAACTCTACAATAACCACCCTCCAAACCCCAGCCTCTACCGCTCAAACCACCACACCCGTTAACTCCATTGCTACCCAAATTTTCAACTCAATCTTTTGGCGCCTTGTCGGTCAATTCTATATGCATGTGGTATGGTTGTGACCATCGCAACGAGAGGAAGAGAATGGTAGGTTAACTTTGCGGTGTCGCCTTCGCCAAAAAAAAAAAATCACCGAAGAAAGGAGAGAGGGTGTGCTGGCGAGAATAGAAGAAAAATGGGGAGGGAATAGCATTTAAAGTGTAATTTTCAAAAATTATTGGTTGACTCCCAAAACTTATCTCAGTTTTTAATTAGCCCCCAAAAGTTCAATCGACTATTCAATTTAACCCTAAGCTTATTAGTGCCTTGAATTGACCCAGTTGACCTAAAATATTCACAAATTGGCCCCCGTAACTTTCAAAATTTGTACAATTAGGTTTTTTCCTAATTATGTTTTGACCCCAAACTTTTTTCTTTTCTTTTTTAAAAAAAATAATAATAATAATAAAAAAATAAAAATAATAATATTTTAAATTTTCACCAATTAATCTTTTTTGAAAGTCTTTAATAACTACCACCCATGATAATTCTTTATCACTAGAAGTTAAAATCATTTTCTAGAGCCATCCTATCGGCATTTTTACTTGGTGTACGTAAGTGAACATGGATCGAGTTCTAGCATTGACAAGGATCATAAATCTAGCAGCTCTACTGCGCCATTTTTTTTTTTAGCTTATTCAATAAGCCTGTAACTAACCTTGGGAAATGCCATTTAAACCTAATTAATCTCTTGAAAGAAAAAAATTCTCTCAAAATAAAAGTCCCATCACCACTGAAGATTGAGTGAAGATACTTATGTTTATCAAACTCTTGACATATGTTCGTAGAGTATGCCTAAATTTATTCTGGAATTACCTTGTGGATGTCAAATGGCATAGAATTGGCTAGATTTTAAACAACTATTTCCTGTTTCTACTTTGTCATTGGAATTAATTGATAATTTAACTGGGAGTGGCCTATGGCCCAACGACATAAGTCTCCCACATAATGTGGGAGGTCAAGTGTTCAAGCCCGAATGAACTCCTGATGTGCATATGTATAAATAAAATAAAATTGATGCCCTGTGTGCTTGACTGCTGGATCAATCATGTAGACTATTTTGCAGACTACATGTCCTGTTTCTATTCTGTTTTGGTATGAGAGATGTTGACTCTCTTTTGTGATCCACAAAAAATTGTTGTTTTATTGAATCCTAACAATCTGAAGGGGCTTTACTGTTATCAATAGTACCTCCTTTTAAAGAGTTTGTATGTAGATTATATCTTTGTAAGAAGTAAATAGTGCCTCCAGGCTTTATGTCATGCTCATTTCAGATAGTCACCTGAGGTTTGATCTTCTTCTGCATTAGCTAACTTCTTATTGAATTGAAAGGTGAAAACTGATGATTTATTTGTCATATGGAAATAGAGCATGAGGGCTTCACTGCTAGATCAATCCTATGGACTAATTTGCTGATTGTATTTCATATTTCTGTCTTGCTCTAGCATGGATGGACACAATATATGTCCTATTTCTACTATGTCCTTGGTATTACTTGACGGTTTAATTGGTAAACGTGAATGATAGAAAGAACCAAGAAAGGAGCTATGGGCTAAAATTTTGGCTTAGGGACATTCTAATTAACATATAAAATATTTCAGCAACTCTTTCATTAGCAATAGTGTCTAAAGAACTTTGCTTCAAATTGCAAGAAGCGAGAGTGCGAATGATGTGTTTCTAGATTACAAAATGATGCTATTCAAAAGAGTCCTTTTCAGATATTTTTCCCTTAGCAGTAGCTCCTGTATATTTCTAGTTCACGTACTTCTTGCACTCTCTGGTTCCACATCTAATAACCATTTCCCAACTTTTTCACCTATCTTTGCATTTCCTTGAATTCAGCAAGTGTTCAGTGTTAGAAGATCAAATCCATTATAAAACCATAGTGATCATCTGATGGAATATATGATTCCATATTTGCAGAAAACATATAGCCACTCAGTTCGTATGTTCTCTTTTGTCATTTGATCCATTTCTTAGGGCCTCAAGAATGTCCCCATGCATACCATATGCAGCTAACTAAGGTTCCATAAACAAACTACAGCCATGTGCTTAAACAAACTGCTACCCTTGTTACACTTAGCAAATTCTCTGCAATGTACCTCATCGTCTGATCTCAGAAACGCTGGTTGTTAATGCCAAGTGACCACTACAACTTTTCTAAGAACTTGACTCCATTATTATAAGTATGCAACTTAAGAAGATAGTTGCGGATAGATAAGTCAGCCATTTGTCTATGTTTGTTTCTCAGTATGGACAATCTCTTCAGTGGAGGATATTTCTCATTTTTCATCCTCAATTTGTCTAGGTAATGAACAATTTTCTTTAGCATATCCAAAACCTTTTGGTTATCGTGGCCAAAAGCTTTTTCTTGGACTTTTAAAACCCTCTTAAGCAACCCCACCAACTCACTGCCATCCTTGTCTAGTAGGGTTCAAATGGACACCAAATAGTCAAGAGGCTCTCTTGTTCAATCACAATCTATAAATCAAATTAGATAGCCGATGTACATGAAATTATTCAAACAAGAAAAATATCGTAAGCAGCCAAAAGATCAAAGTTGACAACTTCAGTTGGTCAAAGTACTTCCAAGTACACCAAGCTTTGGGAAGGATTTGATGGTAAAGGCCCATACAGATCAGAATGTCATATTTCGGAAAATGAACCAAGTCCTTATAGTTATAGGCTAATGAACTGCTAAACAATAACAATCAAACATAAATTTGATTGTAGAATTGCAGCTTACTTTTAGTGGAACAACATAGCATAAGTGTGAGATTACAGATTCTAATCTAGTAAATTCCTGACGTGCGTGCGTATAAATAAAAAGAAGTACCTAAAATATATTATAAATTAAAGAACGAAGATAAAAATATATTTATTATTCATAGAATAAAAGAGGAGATGAATAAAAAAATTGACAAACCATATGTTAAAGGGAAAGAAAAATACAAAAAACAAATTTTTTAAAAACTCTACTACTTTGATTGTTTTGTAAGTCCTTGTAAGAATTATGGCTAGATCTCAATAAACATATTTTCAAATAAATAAAATAAATATCCTAATAGGCTTAGCTTAATTATCTTCACTTAATTATTTAATTGAAAATATGAAAAATAATTTTTTGAGCTTTAAAAAATAAAATTAATAAAAACTTTAGTAAGAATTATTACTTAAATTTAAAAAAAATAAAAAAGTAAAAGTTCTTAATATATATATATATACAAAATTGAATATATATATATACACACACAATAGACCCTACTTGGCTCCATCCCCTTCATCTGTCCATGCTATATAACATTCAATTATTACAAAGTAAATTGAATACTAATATTCTTTTTATAAAAATCAAGAAAGTCTAATAAAATAAAAATAATAAGGGGTTTACAAAATTCCTCAACTATATAATAGAAGCAAATTTTCAATTTTGAGCATTGTTATGTAAATCTGTACATAATTTATAGTATTGTTGCTAGCAATTTCCTATGGTTAGCATATAGCATTGTTATCTATATTGTTATACTATTATAGAAAGAAAGTCTATTTTGTGTCTATGTAAAAGTTATTTATGCATTTTCATAAGTTTCTTTCAGAGAAAATTGAAGTTGAGACATCTTAGCTCGTGTAAATTATTAAATTATTATGAAGTTAATTAAACTCCACATACTTACATGCAAGATTGGAAAAATCAAATCGTTTATCTAATCAAAAAAATTATTGATTCACGATTTACTAGTTCAATCATTGGTTGAGGAAGAGCTTGAAATCAGTGACGAAGATAGTGACTTAGGCTAAATCGAATACAAATCCTAGTAACAACACAGGTAAAATGCTTATAAAACAAACATTGCTTTTAAGCATAAAGTCATATTATTCTAAATAAATTTCATTACCTTTTGGTGTTGTTTGGTGATATAATAGTGTTTGCAGAACAAGAAGAAATAGAAGACATAGATATTGCAAGAGAAAGAGGTTGGAAAGGAAAATTTACAAGGCTAGATTGCATTGTACGTCTTGGAGTAATCAGATAAACTAAAAATTGTTCCTTAACACTTTTAGAGGTATTACTTTTAATTTTCAACATTTTATTTGTAATTGATGTGGAAAATAGCCATTAACGATCAAGGTACTTTCTTCACGTTCTTTTAGTCATTAAAATTGTCAATACCCTTTGTTTTTCTGAATAAGATATGCCACAAGTTATTTTTTTAATTTCGTTTTTTTAGAAATTATTTTGGATGAATGTGCCTCTGAAGTTCCTATGGAGTCTAATATGATATTAATTTAGATATCTATACCTTAAATGAAATTGGATTCCATTTGTTTTACTGATTATTTATTTTCTCTGCAAGTCCACTAGGACATAAGATTAATATTTTAGGAAATTATTGTCGTTAAGGTGCTTTCCAGCTGATTAACTGACATGAAACTTGAATAGAATTGTTGGCGTTTTTTGTAATGGTGCAGCAACATATTTTCTGGACTGTATATGCAATATAGCTAGGATCTGAAGTCAGGCAAGCTCCATAAGGTGAGACTACTGCTAATGCGGAAGGAAAATCCTCAGATTTCCATAGCATGGAAAATTATAGTGCATATCAATATATGCAATAGGTTTATCTAAATGAAAACTTTATCTTAATCTGACTGAAAGCAGCAACTAGAGCTGACCAAGAAAGAGGAATAGCAAGAAGCATCCAACCGTAATAATACCTATTTGCAAATAGGAAAAAAAGATTCCATAAGTTAGTTTTTTTTAAGGTCAAGAAGTTGAGGCCTTCTCTAAATAACTTGTGTGTTAAAAGCATAAACGTTTCAATAAAGATCACAAATAGTGACAAAAAAAATTTATTATGCATGAAATGTGTGCAAAATTGTCAACTTGTGCTAATGTTTTTGAGTTTTTTGGATGTTGACATTGGAAATTATATTGAGATGATCTGCTTATTGGCTTGCTGTCTTCTTGCTTAATTTGGCTCTACACTAGTTTGTGATTAGTGTTGCCCACCTTGCATTAGTGATGGAATATGCTTGCTAGAAATGAGTTGGTTGTTGGGTGTCATATGTGTAGAATAAGTTTTGTAATTTCATCATAATACTGTAAACGTTGGCAATTGAAACATTGCCTAGGAAAGTTGTTTTTGATAGATCATTTTCTCATTCTGGAGATGGATGCACGTGTACCCATACGAACTTGTTGCCAATAAAAAAACCTCGTCATTGGAGTATGGCTCATTTGATTGGAAAAATTAGAAGATATATACTGCCATTAAACTTCTCATTCTGCTATATTTATAGAGAAGGCAACAATGCGGCAGATTACCGTGCAAAGAAGGCTTGTCAGGCGGCCCATAATGTTGTTCTTCAAAGCCACCAACTTCCAAACAAGGAACAAGCTATAATTCACCTAAAAGGAGCTTCGAATTCCATACTACAAATTTAAATGAACTATGTAACCTGCATTTTGAGCTTAAGTTCTATCATTGGTTATATAAATGTTCATAAGCTTTTCTTTGTCTTTTCTATTAGTTGTGGGATGTTGAAATCATACCCATTGAATTTGTTTCTGGAATCTCGTATGCTACTCATTTGCTACTTGCTATTGAGAGTTTCACTACTCCAACATACTCTTTCTCGACTGAATGTATGTATGGATTTTCTAAATTTGTTCACTGGAACCTGCTGTTACTTTGGATTATGGCTAGTGGAATGTTTTATCTGCTGCATCTTCCATTCCCATGTTCAGTAGATGTTCTTATAATGCTGCTACTGCTTTTTTCTAAAATGTTGATGTTGCTCTGATCTTAAAAGTTGTTGCTGCTTGCTTATCTTTGAATTCGAACTTATATTTCTAGCAAAAATGAAAACATCAACACAGCAAGCTGCGGACACCTTAAGCTTCAGGATGGATTATTTTAAGCGAACTCCATTTCGCTCCTAATCATGTCAGAATACCTTTTTGGGAGGTGATAACCACTTGAGCACTTGGAATTAGTTTTTTGTCATTGTATCTTCTGTAATTTTGTATAAAATCTCATTTTTTGCTGGCCAATTGTTTATTTTGTGCTAAGTTCATTTTTGAGCATTTTCTTTTTGGATAGATGAGTAGGTTTTGATGCAATGGAAGTTCTATCTTCCTCATGATGTAATTAGTTTTTTATCAGTGTATCTTTTGTAATTTTGAATAAAATCTCATTTTTTGCTGGCCAATTGTTTATTTTGTGCCAGGTTGATTTTTGAGCATTGTCTTTTTAGATAGATGAGCAAGTTTTGATGTAATGGAAGTTCTATCTTCCTCATGATGCAAACATTGTAACTCATTTTTTGATTCAATATATTCTCACTTTATTCCAGAAAAAAAAAATTAGGCACAAACATATTTGTTCTTAAAAATGCCTTTGAAAACGAAACATTTTGTTGGTAATAGAAGTGTAATAGAAGTCTTTAGGCACAAAAATATTTGTTGCGCAAAAATGTCTTTAGGTACGAAATTTTTGTTGGTCAAAATCACATATTTTGCAACAAAATATATCGTTGCAATTCCTAATACATGACTCACTAATATTTAGATTTTTCAGTAATTATTAGATTTTTTACAACGAAATATTCGCTTTGTCTACGAAAAAATATATGGAACAAATTTAAGCTTTTTGTTGCCATGAATAAAATGTATAAATATATTTATTAAATATAAGGTTAAATATATACATTATTTACCCTACACACTACTTGCAACCCCATTCCCTGCACCTCTAGTCGAGTAAATGGCTACCATTTGGTGGCCTAAAAATTAGCGATCATGTCACAATGGAGGCGCGGCATGGCAGCTTGAAAAAGAGCAGCCATGACCATTGTTTTTAATGGCGGTATGAAGGCCATGGCAGCTTCAAAAATAGGAGCCATTGCCGCCGTTGGTATGGGTGGCCGGGTGGGGGCGAGTCAATTGGAGTGGGGTGGGTTTGCTAGAGGTGGCCCTGGCATCCACCTTGGGGTAGGGGTGGATGGCAGTTGGGGGTGGTTCGGGCGGCAGGGGTGGGTTTATTATATAATTATTATATATTTGTAAATATATAATATATACATACATAAAATATATTTATGTATATATTTATGTTATATGTGTGTATACATATATTTATATAATGTATACAAAAACATATAATAGAATAAATTAGAAAAATAAAAATTCAAAAATTAAAAATAATCTTTAAAATTAAAAATTAAAAAATTGGTGTGAAGGAGATGAAGAAAGATAATATGAAAATATATTTTAAAAAATAAATAAATTGAATTGAATTTAAAATATATGAAACAACAATGGATAGTATAGTCCTTATATATTAAAATTAGGGTTAAAATGCAGCAAATTAAGAGTAGGAGGTAGTGTGCATCATTTTGAAAAGTATAAGGAAGTTTTTTGTCTTTTTTTTTCCTCCATAAGGAGATTTTTGGCCCTTTTAAATTTTCATAGGGAAAGTAAAATGCAATTTTTCCACAAGTTATCTTGCTATTAATCAGCATTGAAGATATTTTATCGGTCTATCAGTGGAACAAAATTGTTTAGTACTAGTTGATTGTCCTGATTACCTCTTTTTGATCGTCTAGAGATGTTGGAATCAACCATTTTAGATTAATTTTAAGCTAACTTGCATTCTTCCATGTGCTAAAATGGGATTATTGATGAAATTAGTAGTATAGTATTTGAATATAGCATGGAAAATATGATCTGCTACAATTCCCACGATATTCATCAGTTTTATTTATATATTCAAAAAGTACAATTACATAAATCATACACCAAACATCATCTCAAATTCATTAGTCCATTCCTTGTGAATCAACTTTCTAAACAACAAGTTAGAGATACAAATGTCTCTAGAGTTGATATTTGATTATTGTGTATTCTCTTGCTAGTTTATTTGAGAGGCTTGTTAGGCATGTAGATCATGATTGTTGCAAACCTTATTAACTAGTATTATTTCTGCAAAAGAAAACATAACGCAAAGGGTTTTATTGCTAATAATTATTAACTTATAAGTTGCTTTATTGATGACGAAACATTACTAATTTGATGGTGGGAATAGACACTTATTCACGTCATAGTTGTGATACAGATGGTTCAAGCTATAATAGAAAAATAGAAATTGGATACAGATACATAAATGAATGTATGTATGTGAGTGATGAGACTAGTTTATGACTTATCCTTGTAAGATAGAGAATGGTGACAATGATTAGCTTGTAGTGGGTGCAAGAGAAGGAGAGCTAGATGTAGGTTGTGGTGTAGGCGAAGTGCTAGGTATAGGTGGTAGTGGAGGTGGAGGTGGAGGTAGTGGTGGTGGTGGTGGTTATCGAGGGGGGTGGAGGTGGTGACCTCGGTGGAGGTGGTGGTGGTGGTGGTGGTGGTGGTGGTGGTGGGGATCGAGGTGGAGATCTTGGTAGTGGTGGCGGCGGGGATCTTGGTGGGGGTGGAGGTGGAGATTTAGAAGGAGTTGGTGGTTAGGATCGAGGCAGGGGTGGAAGCGGTGATCTAGGAGAAGGTGTTGGCGGGGATCGAGGTAGGTGAGGAGGCGGAGATCTAGGAAGAAGTGGTGGTGGGGATTGAGGCGGGGGTGGAGACAGTGATCTAGGAGGAGTTAGTGGCGAGGATCAAGGTGGGCGAAGAGGCGGAGATCTAGGAGGAAGAGGCGATGGGGATTGAGGTGGGGGTGGTGGCGTGGATCAAGGCGGGGGTGGAGGCGGAGATCTTGGTGGTGGTGGTGGCGGGGATCTTGGTGGGGGTGGAGGTGGCGACCTTGGTGGAGGTGGTGGGGGGTGTCGACGAGGAAATGGAGGAGGAGGAGGAGGTGGCGGTGGGGATCGAGGTGGGGGAGGAGGCGGAGATCTACGAGCAGGTGGTGGTGGGGATCGAGGCGGGGGTGGAGGCAATGATCTAGGAGGAGGTGGTGGCGAGGATCGAGGTGGGGGAGGAGGCAGAGATCTAGGAGGGGGTAGTGGTGAGGATCGAGGTGGGGGTGGTGGCGGGGGTAGAGGCGGAGATCCTGGTGGTGGTGGTGGTGGCGGCGGGGATCTTGGTGGTGGTGATGGCGGGGATCTTGGTGGGGGTGGAGGTGGGGGGGGTGTCGACGAGGAGATGGAGGAGGAGGAGGTGGTGGAGATGGACAAATTAGCGGTGGACGTAAAGGTGGTGGGAATTTTGAACATAGAATTGGAAGTGTGGTTGTGGGGGGGGTGTCGACGAGGAGATGGAGGAGGAGGAAGAGGAGGAGGGGGTGGAGATGGACAAATTAGCAGTGGACGTAAAGGTGGTGGGAATTTTGAACATAGAATTGGAAGTGTGGTTGCATTTGTAATTGTGGCCAATGTTGATAGAAGAGCTAATAGAATGCACAAAGTGAGTTCCATATTGCTAGCCATGATAAGTAAGCAAAATATTTTTTTATTTTGGACTTAGCTGATTTTGTATGAATTGCTTTTCTATGTTTATATAGGCATAATTCCTTCCTCAAATTCTTGAATTAATAAGAAATTGTTCATACTTTTTTCTAGCGTAGGTTAGTTATATTTAACTAACTATTGTTGACTTAATTAATTAATAGTGTATTAAATAAAGTTAATTTATTTCTTTTATTTAAGAACGAATAACTGTGTGCATTTTACTAAGTTCCTCTTCTAGTTAAAAATCTTAATTATGGGATATATATATATATATGCATACATAAGAATAAATACTTACGAATACGGTTTAGTTCATTTCTAGATGTTCTAATTTCTTCTTTTATACATCTTCTTTTATATACCTCAATGACCGTAACTTTTTGTGCAGATTTTAGAATATAAATTTGGATAATTGAAATCTTGGAGATCTACAAGGCCAATCCTTTAGAACTAGAAGAATCACTTCCTATACTCATATCATAATTAACTATATTAATCCATCTATTTAATCTTTTTCATTTTTATTATTTTCGTTGCGTGAAATACAAGTAAAAAGTAGAATAAAGTCCGTGAAAACGTTTATGAATCATGTCCGCACCGCAAAGACTTCCAAGGCAAATTCCCAACACACACGTAGTTGATACATTGAGGCACGAGTGCAAGTATGTAGGTGTTTAGGTTTGGTAACACACCTGAACACCTACACAAATGTACATGTACTTGAATGGGGAATTTTCATGATAACTATTTGGATAATAATATCAAAATATATGAAATTATGTATTGTTGGATACCCATGTAATGATGTCAAACTTTTTTCTAATTTTATAGTGTGAGTTTCGACACAAAATCCTGAGAAGAATAAGTGAATTACGGTGCAATATGTAAATTAATTTTGGTTATGATGTGTAATTTAAAATATATGTAATTTGATCCACACTATATGATTTGGATGCTAATTAGTAAACAATTGGATGCACTGTACTATACCAAGCTGTAGAGGTAGCCTTCGAAATTCAAATCCATCCATTACGAAGATTGTACATCCAGGGATTGCCTGAAAGTCAGATAATTTTCTTTTGAGGATGTAGAATTAAGTTTTTAAAACAATTACAATTATTAATATGATAAATTTATATAAAATTCACTATATAAAGATAATTATAACTATTTGAACACCAAGTCTCCAAACCTTCTAAAACTTACTCCTTTCCAATGGCTAAACATTTGGCTAATGTTAGAGGAATGTAAGAATATTAAAAAAATAAAATAAAAGGAAAGAAAAGAAAAAAAGAAGAAGAAAGAGAATGATTAAGTTTCATGTATCATTTATTCCAAATTTGTTTTCCTTGAGTTGTATATTTCAATAAAGAAATTGTAGAAGTTGATGCAGGAAAAAGTGTACAAGTTTAATTATTTGGAGAATGTATTTATAATGAGAAAAGAAAAATATTTAACATTCTTCAATGCTTGTGCCTTGAGAATATTGAATATAAAATATTTTATTTTCATTTAGTTTTAAAAATTTTAGATAAGCTATTCATTTTATATAATATTGGCAATTGCCTCGTGCTATGCACATACTAAATTAATTATTATTGAAAATATAATTTTATTTATGATATTTAATTTTATGTAAAAGAAATTTTAATTCATGAGATATTTTTCTAATAAAATACATGGTTAACATATTACAAGAACTTCCAGGAAATCATAGTGTATGAATATCAAAGAAACAAAAATTCATGCTTTTATTGTTGCACCGCCACATCTATGAAGACACAATGTAAAAATTCAAAGACATTTTATATTTTTCACAATGAAAAATAACTCAATAAATTTAAGGCAACTAAAATAATAATAAAATATAACGCCTAGAATGATGAAAAATAATGAACAATATTGAGACATAAGAACCTACTGCATTGTAGAAAAACCACTCAAACAATTGTGCTAAATTATTTAAAATTTAAATATCATACAAAATAAAAATTAATTTTTATATTTAGGAAAAAATATGTTCAGGTATCACTATTTTTTTCACAAATCATTCTTATTTGTATTTATTTAAAAAATAAAAAATATATAAAATCTCAATTTATGGTATGACTAACTTGTCAAAATATTGATTTTAAAAATTAAAAAAACTATAACTGTCATGCATGAATATTCAAAAGAATAAGAAAATATAAATTTATGTGATTATTTCTAATCTATTATTTTTTTTGGACTATTGTTGCCTTTATTTATGTCTTATTTGTCCACTATCTTTTGGTGAATTTTTCCATCATTTTTGCAACCAATTGCATTTTATTATTTGAGAAAATTGTAGACTTTTTATTAGTTTATTTATTTTGGATTTGAATCATGAGTATTCATGAAAAATTTGTACAAAAATATTAAAATAAAAAAATAAATAGGTCAAAATAATTTTATTAAATAAATGAAATTCGGAATGCTACTCTAACTTTTATGGCTTTTAATTAAAAATATATTTTCTTTATTCTTGACTTTTTTTTGTTATTTCCCACAAGGGCTTGAAAAATGTATTTTTTGATCTAAAAAGTAGCTGAGATTTTGATGTCTTGGTAGATGAATAATGAAGAACTTGAATAAATAATAGAATTTAAATGAGTCTCAATGCATTTATTCACTGGTAGAATTTTGAAATAATTCATAAACTATTATGATATCTCACTATTGAGATGTCTCTTCATATAAATAAAACCCTTCATGATGTGCTCGATACATTGAAAAATAAATATTTTAATTTTTAACAATATTCATTTTATGTTGTTTAATTAAATAAATAAAATATCTGTTAATAATTCAAAAAAGAAAATTTATTATTGAATAGCATAAAATGGATATTTCATTTGAAAGTTTTAAACTTTTTAGACAATATATATAACTTGACTAAATTGTAGAGTATTAATGTTAAATTTATAGATTAGATAGATTTTTAAAATTATTCCACTTTGAAAATATTAATAAAAAAAGGTAATAAATGGTGTCAAAAAAATATTTATATTCAATATAGTTATAAATTGTTATATTAAATATACATTTAATGTAATATTTAAGCAAACTTTTTATTTGAAATATAAAAATATCATGCCCCAAAATAAGACCATAAAGTCCAATCTCAAGGCATGTGTAACACCCTGATTTTGGGATTATAAATTAAAGTTGATTAAAATTAAATTACTTAAAGTTTAGGTAAGAATATTGGGAACTGAAGGGTTTAATCGTAAATAAGAAAAGAGCTTAATTGTCAAAAATTATAAAATTTAGAAGTCAATGTGAGAGAAATAAAAGGTTAAGGACTTTAAAATGAATCAGTATGGACTCAATTGACTGAAACTAAGAAAGTTAGGGAGTCAATCTGTAAATAACAAAAATTTTAGGACCTAATTAAAGCTCAGGGGTGGAATTGTAAGTTGGTCAAAGTTTGGGGGACTTAATTGAAGTTGGTTAAAAATTTGAGGGGTCGAATTAAAGAAGTAAAAAATACTTCTATATATATAAATGAGGAGAAAAATTTATCTAATTTTCAAAACCTAACCCAACTTCTTCCTACATTTGGTTCTTCTTTGTTTCAGCTCCAAATTGGAAACTAAAGCTGTGGTTGAATTCCCCTCAACTCAAGGATCAATTTCATACCATAAACATTTAAAACCATCGAAGATTTCGTCAGGAAAAGAAGGCCGACAATAGAGCACGGTGCGTAAGGTTTGGAACCAAATGGATTTTGGTCGAAGCAACATGGGCAAGCTACAGGTGGTCTCAATTTGAAGTTTCAACTGATGGTGGTGGAGGAATTGAGATGGTGGCATTGCGGCGGTGTTAGGGCAGAGCCACATGTTCGAACGACCAATTGATGGCCTAAACAGTGATGTTTTTCGAAATTGTTTGGGGCATTTTGCTGGGCTCGACAAGATGCACAAGATGGTGGTTGAGTTCTTCATCTCCAGTGGCGGCACGTGCGGCACTTTTTGGGCAGTTTGCCCAGAATTAAATCCCAAACTCGTCTGGGCTATTTTTGGCTTGAAATTAGATCTCAATTCGATCCAATTGAGTAAATTTCATATTGAATGTTAATTCAATTGATTTTTGCAATTCTAATTCAATGTTTATCGAAATTGGATTATTGAAATGTAATTTCGCTCAAGATGATGATTAATTTGTAAATATTGAACAAAATTTATTATAATTCTATGTTTAATAAATTAAGAAATATTGATTTAAAATTGTACTCTCAGACTCAACAATATCGTATGTTGTGAACAAAATATAGTTAAGCTTAATCCGAAGATTAAGTCATATAAATATTAAAATGAAAATGGATTATCCAACTTGGGGTTGATAGACTGATGCTTGACTGATTTAGGGACTTGGACCTTTGTTGCGTAACTGAAAAATATGTGGAGTGAGGAATCGAGTTTGTTGGGGGGTAGTTTGAGGATTGAGTTAGCCCGAGCACGTAAAGCTAATAAGGCGGTTAGAACATTAAGACAATAAAATGGGCATAATTGGGCTCAAGTAAGCAAAGTCTTGTAGTACTGAAAGTATCATGTATTTGAAAACTAACTGAGACCACATTTAATTGTATTAAGCATTTAGATATGAAACCAAGATTTCTGGGATTGTGTCATAATAACCATAAGTTTGATAAAGGCATTAATCATATTTATACTTAAAATTTAGAGGATTGATAAAATGATAACTCGGGTTATCTTATGATAGTTCTAGGTTTGACTAAGAAGCTGGGACCTGAGCGTCTATACAAATAGCGATTCTCTGCATTTCTAGGTGAGTTTATATTAGCTTTCTTTGCTGGGGAAAAAACATAAATATTAGTTATTATGCCTTGTCACTTGGTTCTGTTTGTACTGAGATTCAATGGTTGATGCTTGTTCATTCTATGTTATTCTTTGGCTCTTTTGTTGAATCTAATAGTCTGTCTAAACTATTCTTCTGGTCTAAAATCCTTGAGCTATTATTACCTCAAACTCCCTAGATCTTGCTTGATGTACTTCTTTTCTTATATATATGTATATATATATTTGTAAATATGTCACTCCTGCTTGACTGGCTCTTTGTTAGAAATTGTTGTTCACTTACATCGTGTCGACCTTTGATTTGTTCATTGCTCTTGATAGTCCAGTTGCACTTTTCTTCTTCTTTACATGTGATTCTTGAGTTGTGCTTATTTGAATTCCTGCCCATTTCGAGTTATTGAATTCCAAAACTGAATATCTTTTCCATACAAGTTTTGGAAAAAGCAAAGTGCTCGTAAGATTTATCGCACGTCGCCCTCATGGTTCCTAATTTAAGTTATTTTATTTGAAACTTGGCAATTGTGTGTGAAAACTGAGAAATGGATTTTGAGGTATATTTTCCATCATAGCCAGGACTGTTATCTGGAAATGAGTTTGATGTTTATTATTTAATTACTTTTTATCATGGCGAATTAACGAGTTAATTGAAATGTTGTGGGACGTGTTATGTGATATTCATGATATTATTTGATACCCTTAGGGGCCCGTAGGATGGGCTTTAGGAGATAGGCCAGGGAGAACAAACCGACGGTGACTGATCTACGGCTGATACCCTTTGAGTGCATCTGGCTCCATAGTCAGTTGGAGGTAGCTGGCTATAGGGGGAGGAGGCATGTAGCTAGCCATGTCTACTAGTTTGGTTAACTATCCGAGCTAATCACTTGGGATTGGAGGGATAAGGATTTTCATGTTTTTGAAAATTGAGAGATAAAGCAAGAAAATCACCAACAGCGGGTTTTGTGAAAATATCACTAATATATCATTTATTTATTATTCTATCTCAACTATTGTATTCCTTATCGGTGTTATGCCTACTATATCTACTATAGCCACTATTCTTCTCGATTGATTTAGTATTTACTTTGTTTTGTCATCATTCTGTAATCTCAAGTAGCAAGTTTGCCAAATCATTATTGATCTATTATCAACTACAGTGTGCTTATTCTCTGTTGATTTAGTACTTGTGAACCTATTACTACTCTGTGTATTTATGTTACACTCGTTAACTATTCACTAAGTTATTCAGACTTACATTGTTTGTATTGTTTCCTTCTGTTCTTTAACCTAGAAAAGAAGAAGCGACAAGGATAGACTTAACCATGAGACATATGTGGTAATAAGTCCAATGAATACATTGATATAGATTGTAGCATGATGTGTTATTGATGTGGATATGATAGGCAGGTTTGGAAATATCAAGTATTATCTATGATACTTTGGTGACAAGCTAAACTATTGATGGATGGCATTTATGGGAATTAAATATTTTGGTTTTTGAAAGATGTGTTTTCTCTTATTTAGGAAACTTGTGGTATAGATTGGAGTAGCGCCCCGAATAGGAATAGATACCTCCTGGCAGGGGCGCTATAGCATGAAATGCAATCCCAAATAAATCATTAATGCAATATCATGACCTCAAATAAATGAACTCTAAGCATTCATAGTAAATTAAATAAATTTTGCAAATTAGAAAAATTAAAACAACTGATACCATGTATTTAATAAAAAATCTATTAAAAAGAATAACTAATTGCCAAACATGACGATAATGCTAATAAATATTGCAAAAGCTCTCTTCTCAAAAACCTTCAGCTCTTATACTTATTGAAAGATGTTCCACAACCTCATCATGGCTAGATTCTAAGTTTGTAAAAAGAAAATCTAAAAAGTACGAGGAATATGGGTAAAAGACACAGTGAATGCCCAAATGTGTGTAACATGAGTTTATGAAATGCTTTAATTAGAATTCATAAAATACAGGATAATCAAAGAAAATATGCAAACAATTTATAAAAGTTCAGCGAAAATGAGCAGTTGCCAGTTGGGCGACAAATAGTTATAAAACAAAAATTACAGTTAACATGTTATGATTTCAACATTTAAATATCGATGAGCAATCCAATAGTTGTTGAAGTCAATCAACTTTATGACTCCCACCATGGTAGTTTTTATTTGTCTCGGTAAGGCATGACCTTACCAAACAGTGTCGAACCTAGCTCATTGGGAAAATTTATGACCCTTCTCAACAACAAATAGCTTTTGTTGTAACTGTGGGGATTAGGAATTGAGGGCTTAAGGTCCAACTGGCAAGCCCGCTGGTGGCCAAAGACCCCTCTCACACCCAAATCAAATTGGATCCAACTAACAGTAACAGTAACAATAACAATAATAGTAACAATAAAATTTCATTCATAGGTATTGATCATGGCATTTAACAATTAGTTCAAAAATATAATTTTCACATATGTCAAGCTTTCAAATAGAACTTTCTTACAAAAAATGTTACTATAACAAAAAAAATTGTATGCCGTAGTCTATACCTTTTTCTAGAAAAATATCGAAAGCTTAAAAAAAAGATTTTCTTACATCATTGTTAATAGAAAGAAATATTTAATTTTTGGTGTGTAGTGAAATATCTTTTTTCTAATACAGCGAAAAATGGGGAAAAATTGTAACACCCCTAAAATTGGGAATTTGAGAAAATAAGGATTTAAAAATCAAAGAAATTGGTTGGTCGGATTTGAGGGCTCAAAAAATAAATAAGGACTTAATGCAGCATTCCGACGACTTCTGGGGGCAAACTAAGTGAGAGTCTTGATGGGTTCAACCCAGTGAACAAGCTAGTGGCTTTAATTTTGCAAACCGATGACTGATGGAGCATAATCGGGCGTGGCAATAAGTTGAGACCCGTTGGGTTTTTCGGCCAATTGACCTTCAATTCGGCGGCAAAAGGAAAAATTGAAGTGGGCATTGTGTTGTTTGAGCATAGGCGCACCTTTTGGTGGTGTGGTTGACTGTCTTCTGCAGCACGATGGTGGAGCTGAGATAGAATCTTCAGCTTGTCATGCCAATCATAGAGGTGTAGTTGGTTTGTGGTTTTGAAGTTTTGATAAAGACTTTTGGGCAAATGACCGAGAATTGGGTTTAAGTTATTTTGTACCATTAAATTCTTATAATTTTTATATTATGGGAAGAATTGTTAAGAAATGTGTACGGAATGGTGGAAACAGACATGCATGGATGTATATAAAAGCTTAGTGGACTCGGATTTGAATTTATTATATGATAATTTTGGTTAATTGAGTTAGTTAAAGGATTTAAAACCCTAATTTTGTGAATTTGGAGCCTATGAATAAAATTGGGATTGTTAAGGAATATTAGACCCTTATTATTGATTTAGTATATTATGGCAAGATCAACTTGATGATTAAGGACTTGATATTATCTCATTCTTGAGACCGGCGTGATTAGCATGATTCCATAATGTTTATGTCGAGCCAACCCTAAAACTACCGTATTTACCGAGCAATTAGTGATTTTAGACTGCTGATGGTATAATTGTAATTATTAAGGATTGTTAGAGTTAAATGGGGATTTTGAATATGAACCTATTCTGTTGAATTAGGTGACGTGGAACTGGGTCTCGCTGACCAATAGACTGCTGATTGTGGTTGCATTTTCTGAGGCTACGGAGGTGACGGTCTACCAACCTGGCACTTTTTGCACTTATATGTTATTGTGATAAACCTCTGTGAGGATCTAACCTCTTAGGTAATTGCTTGTATGCCCTATGAGGGTCTGCCAATCTAGTATTGATTACACCTACATGTTATTGTGATAAACTTCTGTGAGGGTTCCTGTTTTTGAACTGTTACTGCATCGTGTTTATTGAAATCTGTGAAATATTTTAAAATCTCGCTAACTATCTGTCAACTAATTTGTACGCCCTTGTGAGGGTTATCTCTTGATATTAACTTTGAATTCTGTATGTTCTGGCGCCTAGAACTCTCATCCTTTATTCGATTGTTCTGTTATATGAATATTTTGTTATTAGTTCCTATTCGGTTATCTATTTGTCTATTAATATTTTTTCATATCGGCAATCCGTTTATTGATTCTGGATATATGCTTGGACATATATATAGGCCGAGTGCCAATCCTAGCTGAATGCTTGAGTATATGGGATATGCTAGGGATACTCCTAGGGGTCAGTGATATGTTGGGGATACTCTTAGGTATTAGTGATATGCTAGGGATACTCTTAGGTATTAATGATATGCTAGGGATACTCCTAGGTACTAGCGATATACTAGGGATACTCCTAGGTATCGACGGCATGCCAGGGATACTTCTGGGCATCAGTAATGTGCTAGGGATACTCATAGGCATCTACCGTGTATCAACCTATCATAGGAAGAACTGTTTGACAGACTGAAAAATGGAAATTTTGATATGCATATCCTATCCTGATCAGTTTTACCCGACTATATCCGGACTGCTTGTAATCTGATCTGTTTTGCCTAATTATATCCTCACTGCCTGTAATCTGATCCTAGCTGTAATATCTTGATATGCTCCTATTTTGATTGTTTATTGTTAATCTATTGAGTTGATTCATTCCTCGATAGATCCCTATTGCTTACTATTATGATTATATCTCACTAAGTCCTTTAGACTTACATCCCGTATTATTCATGTTTTCCCAAACAGGGATTAGGTGATGAAGACAAACTTCAAGCTTAAATTGGAGTATATATGTTTTGTAATAGAACAAGTGTTTATATCTAAATATGGGTTCACTAGTATGTTAAGTTTTAAACTTATAGATGTTGTGATATGTCAAATTGGAACTCAAGGTTTGCAGTATGTATGGAACGATGAATGCTATGCGATCAATTAATATATGTAAATAGCACTTGTGTTGGGGTTTGTTTAAAGTTGAATGTTGTTGTCTCTGATAAATTTTGGAAAATTTTCTGTGGGCCTATTGATTGTTTTGTGAGTTAAGATTTAAGTTTGAATCGGAGTGGAATCTCAGCTTAGGGGCTATCCCGAGAGGGGGTGCTACAAAAATAGTATCATTTGCTTTATATATAGTATATATCCTTATGTGTTTTGAAAAAATATACTAATATTATTATACATATAAGATTTAGGCGCTCACAGCAATTATAAGTGGGATTAAAGATCGACCCTAGCGTTTTTAAGTCCTAAAACACTTGCTGACACAAAAGTAATAGTCAACTCAATTTACATTCCAATTTGATTATTAAATCCAATCCCAAATCCATCCAAGAAATTCGAACAACGATCTATGAGAATCTAAAAGCAAAATCTAACAAAACATTTCTATTATATATTATAGTAAAGCAGGATATAACTTAGTACACTATTCATAGCGCTATATTTCCAATAATATATATATACTAATACCCTATTTAAATATTTAAGGGGTGCATCAATTATCAAGAGTCAATATATATCATCAACCTAGTTTTCTCCTTCTGTAGATATTTTGGTTATTCGCTAATAACTTTCTTTCTGAATATCTGGTTGGCTCAGTTCCAGTGGCATTAGAAAGCCAAAAAAGATTAACCAAAAGTTTTATGTTGATGTCACAGCTTAGATCGACCAATATAAGGGAGAAAAATTGAGTTCAAGAGGCAGCAATGATGCAAAATATAACATCTCCAATTTTTAGGAATTGTTTTTATGTGACATTGTATTTAAGCTATAATTGACTTTTTCTACATGCCTTGGATAAAGGTGATTCCAAATTCTATAGAAATATATGAGATAGGTTTATGTTTTATCTGTTGGAAACCCTTTCTAATTTAATTGAGAACTAATAGAAAAATGCATTACGATGTTCTCATGCAAAATAAACAGGCGTTTTTCAGAGAAAGATTTCTAACATGGCACATCAACAAATTTCATAAAATAAAATATAAACTTTTGCGTTCTAATATTTTACAAGGTTATTCTAGACAAATTGAAATTAATTTTCCAAAAGTTCAAAAATTAAAACACTTCCATTATCATGGGTAGCAAAATATTCAAATTCAAGATAGTCTAGACTTGTCAAGCACTCAAACAGTTGTACTTGACAAATTTTTAAAATAAATAAATATAGGGCTTGAGATTTTAATATTTTATAGTAATATTTTAAACATATCAATGTTTTATAAAAAAAAAATTAACTTAAAATACTTTAATTTCAATGAGTAAATAAATTTCTAAAAAGAAACTATCCAAACTCTCTTCTCATTTTAGCAAGAAACTTTTAGGATTTTTATAAAATTGAAGAAATATTTTTAAATGTGGAAAAGTAACTTGCACAACGATTCAAATTTGACCTCTAGAGTACGATTAACCTTTGGATTTAAAATCACTTGTGACACCCCACTCTGGGTAACCCAAAGCTGAGATATCAAAACACTTCAAGCTTAAATTCTAAACCTGTAATACAAACAATAGGCCCAAAATTTTCTTTTTCAATTCCAAGTCATATAAAGAAAACGACAATTTCAAAAGTAGCGGAAAAATATCAACTTAAATAATACTACCAACCCTTAACATTCATGCCAAGGTTCAAATTTTCAACGTTCAGCAAAATTATGTACACAAGCTCAAGGTAGCCCTATCAACCTTGACATCTCTCAACATCTCTATGTTACCATATAACATTCTGATAATTCATACACAAAAGGACACCAATCTATTACAAAAGAAACTTTCCTACACTCCAAGTTAGAGCTTTACATACTTAATCAACCCTGTCTGCAAAAATAATGAAAAATGGGGGTAAGTCCAATGTACTTAATGAAGGATAATATATCAAACAATAACAGAACCTGTCAAGGGAAGAGCATCTCAACAGATTTAATATCAATAGCAATACAAGTACAATTACAATTTAACAAGAACAAATATAGTAAACAGGATACTCTCCTGCCTTATTGCTCCAAGAACAAATTACAAGCAAGCACGAAATGAGTACGAGTAAGAAAACCCTTATTGCATTCCAACAAAATAAGTTAAGATATGCATATCAGATCGCCTTATACCAATCAAACAAGTACTTCCATAGCGTGACAACTTGGCATACAATTGGTGTACCCATACGGACTGTATGGCGCATAGCAGATACCTAAGCGGACTGCTTAGCATATCGCGGATACGCTATATGGTCTATGTAAACCGCATAGCGTATCCTGGACACCCAGGCAGACTGCAAGACGTGTCCCAAGTATCCCACCATTCCACATAGGATTGGCACTTGGCCCAAGTACTATCTCCAAGCAAGTAAACAAGTACCAATCAAGTACAACAAGTACGAATCAAGCAATTAGAGTTGTCGACGAGGCAATATATGAGCAACAAGTAAGTACATACAAGCTAACTGGCTAGATATCAGGATATAGATAAACGAGTATGCCGGCAAGGCATCTGATAATAATTCAAGATAGGAACAAGCAAGTACTATCAAGACAAGTACCACACATGACAGACAGGAGTTCTGAGTGCCAGAACAAACAAGAACAAGTGAAACAAATACTAACCCTCACAGGGGTATACAAGCCAATAACAGATAACGAGCAAGTATCGATCAATTCAGATTCCAATAAATGAGCAAGTATGAATCAAGTATAACAAGTATGAATCAAGCAATTTACGAGTAGGTACAATCAAGCGAATTAACCCTCACAGGGGTTATGTCACAAGAACAGAGAGATATAGCAAGGCCAGCTTACAAGGGTTTTCAACAAGTAATGAGAAAGCTTATACAAAACAATAACCCAATGTGGGAGACCTTCACCTTTTGTAGTCTCAGAGAAAGCTACCATAATCTACCATCTACTGGTCCTCAGGTCCAAATTCCACTTCACCTAACCAAAATGATATAATTACAGTCAAAATCCATATTTGACTCCCAGTACATCACTATCATGCTTGTTCTAAATTCCAAAAATTGCTAATCAACATATTAACATAATAGCTTAAAACGTCAATATGGTTATCGTTCCAATTAATGGCTATTAAACTAAGCTTGCCTTAATAACCTCAATTTTTATATCGTTTTCACTTATCACAATAGTCAAGTCCTTAATTACATGATCTTCATAATGTCACTTTAAATCACAAAAAATGCTTAATGTCTCATACATAGTCCCAATAATTTCCACTTTAGGTCCCAAATTCACAATTTAAGGTTAAATTTCTTATCAACTCATAAATTCCAAATTTGGCATATATAGCACAACATATCCGGGTCCACAATATAACATATTCCATCCATGCATGATCTAAGAACCTTAATATATAGAATCCATGCACTCATTCTTGCAATACTACACAACTTAAGAAATACAACATAACATATTATGTATATATATCCAATTCCTTGCTAACTATTTACCCATGAAATACCAAATCGAGACCTCGAATTCAGTAGCCAAGGCTACTGTTATGATCACTGCGCCGAGGAGAAGATTCTGCCTCAGCTCTGCTACCATACCGCCGCCGTCGGAGTTGCCTAAAGTTCTCACAAAAATGTTCTCCTCAAGCTTGTGAATCTAATGGTATAGTCAGATTTAAGTTCCACAGCCAAAAACGCAGTCAATCGAGCTCGACAGCCTCAAATGGGTTCCTCGCCACCATTCTCTGATCACCCTTTTCTATCGTCGGTAGCCCTTCGATTGGCAATGCAAGAGCACCTTAAGCTTCCTGAAGCTGAAAGCCACAAAACCCACTACCTAGAACACCCTGTTCAACCTGTTCCACAGTCGCCCGCCAAACTCCGCCACGGTCAACTCGGTCATCACTCCTTCCGACGAAACAATAGAGTTTTAGGATGCATGAGGTATGTTCATGGTGCTGGGAACGTGAGGATGAAGTTATTCAGGACATAAATGGGAGAAGGATCACGGCCGGAGAAATCGCTAGTAAGAAACGAAAGGTGGCCGCGGTGAAGATGGTTGAAGAAATGGGTGAAATGTGCAAATTTGGTATATATGTAAAGAACTTTCCTGGGTTCTCAAATTGACCCCAAAAGATTTCAGCATGCCTCAATTAAGTCATTCCAAGTTACCCCTCATTCAATTAAACCCTCAGAAAAACTGAGTGCATGAAATTAAGCCCTTTGACCAAAAATGTCTTCCATGCAAACCCCAAAGTTTGAAAATGTCATCCAATTGAGTCTTGCCTAATTAAAATTTGACCCCAATACTTCCCATTTTCTTGCAATTAAGCCTTTTCATTATTTTATTTTTTGAGCCCGAAAATCCGAGCAACCAATTTCTTGAATTTAAATTCTTATTTTCAAAAATACTGAATTTCAGGGGTGTTACATCACTGCTTATATACATGGTATTGGCCAAAGTTCATCATTATTAAAAAATCAAATGCTCAAATGCCCGTGAGTGAGGCTTATTTGGGCCAAAGAAAAAAGGTTCTTTATTTTCAATTTTTTTATGTAGATATATTTCAAACACATTTAGTTTCATACAGAAAAATTTTGACATAAAATTACTATAATTTGGTGCACAAACTGATGTAAAACTTCTAACCCTAGAATCTAAAAATTGAAACCTCGTAGCGGCAACTATTAAACTAAGCAATATAATATTCATGAAAAAGCATTAAGTCATATAATTGAAACAAAAATGTTCATTTGGAAAAATAGAAACCCTTCTTATTGGATGATCATGATACTTCCTAAAAATCAAAATTTTTTATCAATGGATTTATGTTTAAATAAAATATTTAAACGTGGAATTATACATACGAACAAGGTCAAATAAGAATCAAGTGTGCTGAGATTTCCTAGCTATCCTTTTCCTTATCCTATTGTTTGGATTTTTTATTTTTTTCCTTAAAGGAAAGGAATGGGTTGAGAGAATTTTTAGGAAAAATATAGTGCTGAAAATATGATGGCTTGAATGTGTATCTGTACTATTTAGAAAGAAAAGCCCGCTTACTTATACGATACTTAAATATTGTTTACACAAAATACCCTTTAACTCTTCCTCTGTCTAATTTCTATAACTCCTAACCCCACTATTAACTCTACCTCTTTCTAGTATCTATAACTTATTTCCCAACTAGTTCTCCCTCTTCTCACTACTCATAACTTCTCCAATAGGTTCCAACTGTATGGTCTTGACTTTTTGGCCAAAATAACTAATTTTCATGTATTATCATTTCAATTAATAAAGTTAGATTAACAACTTATTTCATAATTTCCTTATGATAATACTTGGTTATCGGAGTTTCGTTAATTATCTATATTATTTATTTGATAGTGTCATTCCTATGGAGTTTTATATAGCCTTTTAATTGTATCATGATGACACAAAATTTTATTATATAATTTATTGGGATAAAGATACTTTGCCATTTGAACTATGCGCATTTTTACACTTTGCTAACTAAACTTTTTTTTCACAACATTTTACGATTTGGATTATACTTTTTTCTTTTCACCTTGCCATATATGAACTAGTTTTGATAAAATATTTCACGATATTCCATTATAGGAGTGACCAGAATCTTTTCTAAAGGTATTTTTTATTACTTTATTAAAAGATAACCTACTTAAACTTGAATTATCACGAGGTATGCACCTAAAAGTAAATTGAAATAAGTTCATTTTGTTTAGCGATTTAACAAGGCTACACCAAGGATATGACTATTATATCCATAAAATTAAAAGATTTGATTATAATACTTGAAAAAGGAGGCTCCTGGCATTGACGTTATGAAGTTTTTTCATATATAATATTCCACCAGAATTTGTTCATATATTATAAGGTGAATTAAAAGTATAGTTTGGATAGTAAAGTGTCATAGAAAAAATGTTTAGTTAACAAAGTGTAAAAACATTCATAGTTTGATGACAATTTGTTTTTATCCCTAATTTATTAGTTAATTTTTATTATATCGAATGAAATTTTTCAAAAAAAATATATATTACACTCAAAATATTTATGTGCGTGCGATGACCATGGACGGATCCAAGGGGGGCAAGCAGAGACCATTTCCCCCCAAACTTATTGTTAAAGAATAATTACTAAATATTAATTAAAGTAATTAATTTTTAATATTCATTTGTTAATTTTTAAAAAATCTAACTTTTCTTGTTGTATCTTAAATGAAGAATTAATTATTTAGATTTATAGAATTACATTTAATTTATTTTAACTAAAGATACAACTAAAAATTAATTGATTAAGTTTTTATGTTTTTTAATTTTGTAAAACTCAAAACAATTAGTTACGTATTTACAATTAAGTAATCAAGTTGTTGGTCTAGTAACTTCATACATATAAGTGTGAGGTCAGGAATTCAAGTTATAAAGAACTCATAGTGTGCATGTATATAAATGAAAAAGAAAAAAAATGTGAAGACAATTAAATTAAGCTTATTAGGGAACTTCTATTTTATTTATTTGAGAAAATATGATTAGGGTTTAGCCAAAGAGAAGACTTACAAAATAACTAAAATATCTTTTTTAACTTCATCCAGATTAAGATAAAGAGATAAAGATAAGTAAATATTGAAAGAAAAATGGATTTTTCTTTATCTTTCAAGAGCTAAAACTAAAAAACTTTTTCTTCTATAAATATTGTCAAAAACAGTCTCAGAAAGCCTTAGGCCCGACGGGACTTGCAAAACAACTATAATATCTTTTTATTTTTTTCATTTTACTCCAACGAAATTAAGACAAAGAGATTAAGGTAAGTGAATATTTTAAAATTTTGAATTTTTCTTTGTCTTTGGGTAGCTATAACTAAAAAAACCTTTTTTGCTATCAATATTGTTAACAACAGTCTTAGAAATCAAATAGAAGATAAAATTTTAGCATTTTTTTAGTTACAAATGATACCACTAAAAGTTTTGAATTTGATTATTGATAAACTTTATAATATAAAAAAGTATTGTGTTTAACTTTGATGAAAATATGCATTCAAATTGTGAATTATAAAGTTTATATTTGAATTCTTATATTCTAAATTTTTGCCCCCCCCCCTCTTCTCATTTCTGAATCCGTTCCTGGCGATGATTACTAATTGTAGGAAGAAAAAAGTGTTTGAATATAATATGGAGAAAAAGACTTTAAAAGTTAGGTGTTGTACAAGGATTAGAATTGTTGAAAATTCTATCTTTATCTAGATATTTATTATTGATTTCAACTTTTTTTTCATATTTAAATAAAATTTCAAAGTAGTTCTACTAAATAAGATTCAAATATTCCTAAATAATTGATTAATTTCAATTAATTAAGGTTTATAATAACAAGAAAAGTACGGGCCGCCACACCCTTCCTCCTTTGAAATGAATTTGGTCTCCAAATTCTATCATAAGTTTGCAAAGAGTTTTGAGTGATATGAAAGGATTTCCTCCTCATTTTTTGAAGTCACCTCCTCTATTTTATGGGTCCTTCTAAAAATATTTATCAATAGAATCTCATTTTTTGCATAATTTTTGTATTTTTTGATGTAGGACTTGAACTAATCGCTCTCAATGCATGATATGCTAAGGATCCCAATGATACATTTATAGTTGTGAAGCATAGAATACATTATGTATTCCCATAAATTTTGATGGTAAAAGATGTAACACCCCTAGAAATTATATGATTGGTGGAGATTTCCTCAACAATATTTATTTATTTTTAAAGGTTTTGCGGTCAAATTGCAATTTGAGAAAAACTTGATTGACCAACATTTAGAAGTTTTGTGGGTCAAAATGGAATTTCTTTTGGTCAAATGGGCTAATGTTAGGCACTAAGGCGTTGGGGGACTGAAATTGAATATGATTGTTTTCTAGAGGACTTAATTGAAGGCTACGCAGAAGTTCTAGGGGCCAAATTGAGATTTCAAGAAGTTGTTCTTTATATAGCATTTGCCCCCCCTATTTTCTGATTTACTTCACCGTGCACCCTTTTTCTCCTCCTCTGGCGAACTCTCTAGTGACGGCGGGAAACCCCTAAATGACCCAACCAAAATCTTCCCCACCTCGTTAGGACCACATTGATACCACATGCAAGTCATCCTCTCCGATGAATTACTGGAATTTTGAAGAAAAAAACTGAGTCCTGACGGCAAATGATGGGCACGACAAAGCAGTAGTGGGGGCTAGCTTTTGGGTGGCATTTTTGGTAGAGTCCAGCTCAAGGAACACCATGACTCCTTTACATTGGAGTTTGGCTCGATAGTGGTGGCGAAATTGAGAAAAATCGAGATGGCGGCGAGTGGTGATGTAGTTTGATCGGAGCTCAATTGAGTAGCTCATCAACGGTGGCGCACGATGGCGGATGGTGGCATGGAGGCAGTTTCCTCTCCTTGATGCAGCAATTGTGCTGGTGGTATTGGTTTTTGATTTCGAGGTTTCAGTTATGGCATCATGGGTAAAGACTGGAATTAAGATTTTTACCTTGTATCTTCTAATTCTTGATAAATCTTGTATATTCTTAAGAAAGATGAAAGGATTTGATATGGGAATTAGGATTTGGACCATGCATGTGCATTTGTATATGCCTAGTGAATCCAAATTTGTATTATTATGTGATAACTTTAGGATAATTGAGTTTATTAAGTGATTAAACCCTAAATTATGGATTTGAGACCTAAGGGGTAAAATTGGGTTATTAAGCATAATTGGACTGTTATTATTGACTTGGTATATAGTTACGAGGATAATTTTCTAATTATTATTGACTTGGTATATCGTTACGAGGATAATTTTGTAATTATTATTGACTTGGTATATCGTTACGAGGATAATTTTGTAATTAAGGACCTAATTATATTCATTTATCGAGACTGATGTAATTAACATTTTCTTTAACGAGAATATCGATTGAATCCTTAACTACCGATTTAGCTAATTAATTATCAATTTTAGACTGTTATTCATATGATTATGATTATAAGCTCAAACGAGGAATCTTGATAATAGACCTATTCTTTTGGTTAGGTTCTGAGGAGCTGAGTCCCACAGACCAGTAGGCTGTGACTGTATTTTTTAGGCTTTTGAGGTGAGGGTCTGGTTACCCTTTTGTTGTTGGGAAGTGAATGATCCTTGATTGTTTGAATTCCTCAATTGCTTGAATTCCTCGTGTTATTTGTTATTTGATTTATGTTCCTTGTGAGGGTCCATTGCTCTAGTATTTAACTTGTATAAGCCTATTCATTATTTATTGTATACCCCTGTGAGTGGTTAAGTTTGTCCGTGTTCTCGAAAATAAATTGATTCTCGATTATTGAATTTTGTTATTTGTTCGAATTTGGATTGTTATCTGTTTATTATTTTTGTATACACCTATGAGGATCTAACCTCTCGGGTATTTATTTTGTATGCCCTATGAGGGTCTATCGATTTGATGCTTGTTTATATAAGCTTAGTTATTATTTATTGTACCTTAGTGAGGGTGTACCAACTCGGTACTTGCTTTGTATATCCAATCTATTATTCGTTTTGTGAACCCTGTGAGGGTTAAGCTAATTTCTATTCTGTAATTGAATCGTGATTCTTGAATTCTGTGAATTATTTGAATTCTTGTTTGTTAGCTAATAATCGATTTGTACACCCATGTACGGGTTTACTTCCTTAATTTTGCCTTGATTTAGTTGAACGTTCTCGCTCTGGACCCAAGAACTTTTGTTCTGCTATCTGGTATCGATCAGTTTGAATTTGTTTTGCTCATCACAAGTTTGGCCTTGTCATTTTATCTGATTCTGTTCTGTATGTCATTAATTCACCTTGTCGACAGTTTTGTACCATTTTGTGTTATTTTGTTGCCTTGCTGGAACATTTGGTTTATTTAGTACAGCATTGTATTGCCTTGTCAGTAATCAGTTTGTTGATACATAATATATGTATGGAGACTTGTTGGGTCGAGTGCCAATCCTAGCGGAATGCTTGGGTATATGGGACACACTAAGGATACTCTTGGGTGTCAATGATATGCTAGGGATACTCCTAGGTATCATCAATGTGCCAGGGATACTCCTAGGCATCAGTGATGTGCTAGGGATACTCCTAGGCATCTGCCATATACTGAGCTGTCATGCTTGGGAATGTTTGGTTTGGTTGGAATAAGAAGAATCTGATATGCATATTATGTTTGGATTATTTGAATTGCATATTACGCTTTTGTTTGCTTGCTCCTAATTGTACTCTGATCAAGGAGCAATAAAGATGATGTGGTTTCCCTAGCCTATATTGGGCTGATGTCGGGGCCGAACGAGCCAATGGCCATTCCTCCTGAACTGATTCGGTTGAGATGATTTTGGGCCATTCGAGCCAACGATAACCACTTCCAATCTAGTACTTTCTTGTAGCTTGAAACATTATGATATGTTTGCTCTGGCATATTTGTGTTTTCTTTGTGTTATCATGCCAGTTGTTATTCTATTGAATTATTGTTTATTTGATAGATCCATATGTTTATTTTGTTCTATCCCTTACTGAGTCCTTATGACTCACACTTTTATGTTATTCTTGGATTTTCCCAAACAAGGTTCGATGATGGACTTGGACTTCAAGCTTAGATTGGATAATATATTTTGTAATATAATAGATGTTTATGTGTGATTATGGGTTTACTTAGATATTACATTATGCTTAGAGATATTGCGATATGTTAAGTTTGAATCCAGAATCTGTGGTATGTATATAATATATTGAACATTATGGAATGTATATAGTGCTTTTGTTGTGGTCTGTTTAAGTTGAAGCCTGTTGTTGTCCTTGGTGAATTTTGAAAATTTTCATGGGCCTACATTTTATCTTGTGGGTTATGATTTAAGATTGAATCGGAGTGGCATCTCAGCTTAGGGGTTATCCCGAGAAGGAGTGCTAGAGAGGTGGTATCAAAGCCAAAGTTTGTCGATGACCTAGGTATTAAATATTATTAGGATTCGTATCAACCTTTTGTTTGGGTTAGTTTGAACCTGAATCTTTGGGTATAGTGTTTGACACCAGGAGATAGGAGATTTCACCTGGGACGGCCGACCAGATTGTAATATTCACTTTCGAAGATCGAGCACCGAACTCTAGAATTGAGCTTGAATTCTAAGTATTTTGTGTATTTTGGGGAAGTTTCCTTGCGATTTTGGGAAGTTAAAGATGAATTTGATCAGCTAATATCAGCAAGATGAGGTTGCATACTGCAGGATGATTGATGATCATAGGAAGGGATGGACCCAGTAGACGATGATATCATGGAATACCTGAAGGATGTTTTGGGATCTTATCATTTCTCTTATAATGATTAAGGCTTGTGCATCTGTGACTTTGATTTTTTTTCATTTAACTTTTCCTCTTTCTTTTATTTTGGAAGGTTGGAAAAGTTGATAGAGTTGATGGCATCCCCAAAACTAACCCCAATGCATTCACCTGGTCAAGAAAATCTAGAAGAGGATACCTTGGAGTGGAGACGTCCAATAAGTGTTGAAAAAGGGACACAAGAACCACATGTGCAATCAACAGCAAGGAAAAAGGGTATAGAACAAATGAATGCAATATGGCAGCAATTCCTACAATTGCACCAGTAGCAAGGTCAGATAGATAGCACTGAGGGAAGTGAAGAGCCTCCAAAATCCAAAACTTTAGCACATCTCCTTAGGTCCCACTCCCCAATGTTTATAGGTGAATAGGATCACCAAAAGGCATAAGCTTAGATCAGGGAGATCGAAGAAATCTTCCAAATGTTAGATTACTCGGATGACCTCAAACTCACATCTGCTATCGGAAGGAGCTGTAGGTCAATGGTGGACCTTGGAGAGTCAATGATGGGAATATAAGAAGGTACCTCATACCTGGGACAACTTTGTGTGGGCATTCATGGATAGGTTCATACCATGAAAAGTAAGAGATGCCCGAAAATAAGAATTTTAAAGTCATACTTAAGAGGACATGACAATGTGGTATTATGAAGCTAGATTCAGTAGATTAATTCTATATGCCCCACAAATATGGAGAAAAGAAGGATGTAGGACTGAGAAATTTGTTAAAAGATTAAGATTAGAGATACAACAAACCCTTACACCCTTTGAACAATCTAACTTCAAGGAAGCCTTAGAGAGAGCCTTGCAGGTTAAACAAGCGCATCTTGAGGTATATACAGATGAGCGAAAGGGCAAGTGAGGGAAAGCTTTTGAACTTAAAATCACTACTAATAAGGAAATGATTGAAGGTCCAATTTAGGACACCAAAAAAGAAATGTGGATTCTGTGGATCTCATGGCCATGAGGAGTCAGGATGTTGGAAAAAAAGAGGGCAGGTGCATGGGTTGTGGTAGTAACCAGCACTTCTTAAAAGATTATCCCAGAATGAGAGGCTCAACACTTGCGAAGAAAGGAAAATATGTGGCAGAAGCTAGCGAAAAATAGAATGTGCGAGATCGTACCTATGCTCTGACAGCAGAAGGTGCACCGGATCCTAATGAGATGGTAGAAGGTATGATTTCTATCTCCGGAATTTATAATAATGCCTTATATAATCCTGGTTTTCACATTCTTTCATATCTGTTCAATTTTCTCAAAAATTGAATATGCAACCTGAGACTATAGCTTACTAGATAAAAGTTTAGACACCCTTAGGAGTATGGTTGATAACAGATACCGTGTATCAGGATTGCCCAGTTGTGATCAGAGACAAGGTATATTCAGCCAATCTCATACAAATGCCTATCCAAGAATATGACTTGATACTTGGAATGGATTGGCCATATAATCATCAAGCATAGATGAACTGCTATATCAAGTGCATCACACTCAGAGATAAGATACTAATACCAACACACCATTCTACAGATAACATCTCCTCGATGCCAATCATATATGTGCTAGAGGTTGAAAAGATTTTGAGAGAAGGTGAGTGAGGATTCTCGGCGTATCTTATTAATAAACCCCAAGACATAGTTAAAATCGAGAAAGTGGAAGTAGTAGTTGAATACCTAGAGGTATTTTCGAAAGAATTAAGCTCATTAACCCTACCTCTTGTAGAAGAATTGCTTGACCTTTGGCAAGAATCAAGAATCTTCTCAAAGCTGAATATGAGATAAGGTTACTATCAACTGAGAATTAGAGAAGACCACACAAAGCATTTACGCATAGTTCTCGGAGACCTGAGAGCATCATTTGTATGAAAAATTTAGTAA
Source organism: Jacaranda mimosifolia (assembly GCA_018894105.1). Lineage (NCBI taxonomy): Eukaryota > Viridiplantae > Streptophyta > Magnoliopsida > Lamiales > Bignoniaceae > Jacaranda > Jacaranda mimosifolia. The sequence continues at coordinate 5,198,602 of CM032120.1, forward strand.
ATGTGAATTCTGCATAGAGGAAGTGCCTTTTCTTGGGCATATCATATCCTAGGATGGGATAGAGGTTGATCCCTCTAATATAGAGGCAATAGTCAACAGGAAGGAATAAAAAAATGTGACAAGAGTCCATAGCTTTCTAAGTCTTGCCGACTATTCCCGAAGATTTGTGTAGGACTTTTCTAAAATAGCTGGCCCGCTGACTAAATTAACTTAGAAAGATCAACTATTTGACTGGAATAAGGATCTATATGAGACAGCGCAGATAGATGGAATTTCAAGAAGGCTATAATTTTTCAATCACTTATCACTCGAAAAAGCAAATGTATTAGCCAATGCCTTGAGCTAAAAGGCTGGGATGGCTCACTTAGTAGAGTTAGAAGCATCGAGAAGCCCAAGAACAGGTGTTCTGCTGAAATTAAAATAGTAAGCTTGGATGGCAGAAAGTTCAGCCGAATTATATGATGAAACACGAAAAGTCCAAGCCAGTGAAATAGATGTCGAGATAGAAGGAAGGTTGGAAGTTCTGAAGGGTCTGAGTTCAATACCAATAGCCAAGGTACTCTTCTATTTCGTAAAGAGAATATGTGTGCTGGAAGAAATGAAAGAAAGATTGTCAAATAAGGCATACAAGACAAGATATATGATATATCCGAGAGGCAAGAAGATGTATTGTGTCTTGAAGAAGTAATTCTGGTGAAAGGAAATGAAAAGATATGTTGCAGATTAAGTACAAAAGTGTTCGACTTGCCAACTAGTGAAACCAGAGCATCAACGACCAACGGGGTTGCTACAACCGCTTCCAATCCCTGATTGGAAATGGGAGAAGGTCATTATAGACTTTGTAGCAGGTCTACCAATAGCCCGAGGAAGATATGAGAGCATATGGGTAATAGTAGATTGATTGACCAAGTCTGCTCATTTTCTGCCGATCGGAACAGTACTCAGGTGAGAATCTGGGGACCAGATTCTTTTAAGGGGGGGGAGTGTAACACCCCTAGAAATTATATGATTGGTGGAAATTTCCTCAACAATATTTATTTATTTTTAGAAGTTTTGGGGTCGAATTGTAGTTTGAGAATAACTTGATTGACCAACATTTAGAAGTTTTATGGGTCAAAATGGAATTTCTTTTGTTCAAATGGGCTAACGCTAGGCACTGAGGAGTTGGGGGATTGAAATTGAAGATGATTGTTTTCTGGAGGACTTAATTGAAGGTTGGGCAGAAGTTCTAGGGGTCAAATTGAGATTTCAAGAAGTTGTTCTTTATATAGCATTTGCCCCTACCTTATTTTCTCATTTACTTTACCATGCACCATTCTTCTTCTCCTCCGGTGAACTCTCCGGCGACGGCGAGATACCCCTAAACGACCCAACCAAAATCTTCCCCATCTCATCAAGACTATATTGATACGATATACAAGTCATCCTCTCCAGCGAATCACCAAAAGTTTGAAGAAGAAAATCAAGTCCCAACGGCGAGTGACGGGCACAGCAAAGCAGCGGCGAGGGTTAGCTTTTGGGTGGTGTTTCTAGTAAAGTCCAGCTCAAGGAACACCATGGTGCCTTTACATTGGATTTTAGCTTGATGGTGGTGGCAAATTTGAGAAAAATTGAGACGGCGGCGAGTGGTGGTGCAGTTTAATCGGAGCTCCAATTGAGTGGCTTACCGATGGTGGATGCAAAAATTATTTTTAGGTATTAGGTTCGTGGTGTTGAGACACGTCAAGTGGTGGTGGTGTTGACAAGTTTTGTTAGCGGTGCTAAGGCAGTTTCCTCTCCTGGACGGGGTGATCGCGCTGGTTAGGGCATCATGGGTAAAGACTGGAATTGGGATTTTTACCTTGTATCTTTTAATTCTTGATAAATCTTGTATATTGTTAAGAAAGATGAAAGTGTTTGATAAGGGAATTAGGATTTGGACCATGCATGTGCATTTGTATATGCCTAGTGGACCTGAATTTGTATTATCATATGATAACTTTGAGATAATTAAGTGTATTAAGTAATTAAACCCTAAATTATGAATTTGAGACCTAAGTGGTAAAATCGGGTTATTAAGGATAATTGGACTGTTTTTATTGACTTGCTATATCGTTACAAGGATAATTTTGTAATTAAAGTCCTGATTATATCCCTTTATCGAGACCAACATAATTAGCATTTTCTTTTGCAAGAATATCGATTGAATCTTTAACCACCGATTTAGCCGATCAATTATCAATTTTAGACTGTTATTCATATGATTGTGGTTATAAGGTCGAATGAGGAATCTTGATAGTAGACCTATTCTTTTGGTTAGGTGCCGAGGAGCTAAGTCCCACGGACCAGTAGGTTATGATTGTATTTTTGAGGCTTTTGAGATGAGGGTCCAATTACCCTTTTGTTGCTGGGAAGTGAAAGATCATTGATTGTTTAAATTCCTCATGTTATTTTTTATTTGATTCATGTTCCTTGTGAGGGTCCACCACTTTGGTATTTAACTTGTATAAGCATATTCGCTATTTGTTGTATACCCCTATCAATGGTTAAGTTTGTCCTTATTCTGGGAAATAAATTAATTCTCAATTATTGGATTTCGTTATTTATTTAAATTCTAGATTGTTATATGTTTATTGTTTCATATACCCCTATGAAGGTCTAACCTCTCGGGTATTTATTTTGTATGCCCTGTGAGGGTCTACTAATTTGGTGTTTGTTTATATAAGCCTACTCATTATTTGTTGTACCGAAGTGAGGGTCTACCAACCTAGTACTTGCTTTATATATCCTATATGTTATTCATTTTGTGAACTTGTGTAGGTTAAGTTGATTCCTATTCTGTGATTGAATTGTGATTCTAGAATTCTATGAATTGTTTGAATTCTTGTTTGTTAGCTAATAATCGATTTGTACACCCCTATGCGGGTTTACTTCCTTGATTTTTCCCTAATATAGTTGAACGTTCCCGTTCTGGTGCCAAGAACTTTCATTCTACTATCTAGTATCATTCAGTTTGAATTCGTTTTGCTTATCATAAATTTGGCTTTGTCGATTTTTCTAATTTTATTATACATGTCATTGATTCACTTTGTCGGTAGATTTATACCATTTTGTGTTGTTTTGTTGCCTTGCTGACACATCTGGTTTATTTAGTACAGCATTGTATGGCCTTGTTGACAATCAGTTTGTTGATACATAATATATGTATGGAGACTTGTTGGGCCGAGTGCCAATCTTAGTGGAATGCTTGGGTATGTGGGACACTCTAGGGATACTCCTAGGTGTCAGCGATATGGTAGGGATACTCCTAGGTATCAACGATGTGCCAAGGATACTCCTGGGCATTAGTGATGTAATAGGGATACTCCTAAGCATCTACCATAGACCAAGTTTTCATGCTTGGGAATGTTTGGTTTGGTTGGAATAAGGAGAATCTAATATGCATGTTATGCTTAGATTATTTGAATTGCATATTATGCTAGGGTTTGCTTGCTCCTAGTTGTACTCTGATCAAGGAGAAATAAGGATGGTGTGGTTTCCCTAATCTACATCGGGTTGATGTCCGGGCCAAACGAGCTGAAAGCCATTCCTCTCAAACTCATCTGGTTGAGATAATTTCAAGCCATTCGAGCCAACGGTAACCACTCCCGATCTAGTACTTACTTGTAGCTTGAAACCTGATGATATCTTTGCTCTGGCATATTCGTGTTTTCTTTGTGTTATCATGCCAATGTTATTATGTTGAATTAGTGTTTCTTTGACAGATCCATGTGTTTATTTTGTCCTATCCCTCAATAAATCCTTATGACTCACCTTTCCCAGATAGGGTTTGATGATGGACTTGGACTTCAGGCTTAGATTGAAGAATATATTTTGTAATAGAATAGATATTTATATGTGATTATGGGTTTACTTGGATATTACATTATGCTTTAAAATATTGTGATATGTTAAGTTTGAATCTAGAATCTGTGGCATGTATATATTATGTTGAACGTTATGGGATGTATATAGTGCTTTTGTTGTAGTCTACTTAAGTTGAAGCATGTTGTTGTCCTTGGTGAATTTTGAAAATTTTCATGGGCCTATCGTTTTGTCTTGTAGGTTATGATTTGAGATTACATCGGAGTGGCATCTCAGCTTAGAGGTTATCCCAAGAGGGGTGCTACAAAAGAAGTCAATAGGCTAGTGCTCCAATTTTCTCCACTATTCCAAAAGGGTCAACATACCAAGGGCTTAACTTTCATCCTTTTCCGATCCCTTAACAAACTCCTTCCTAGATTACCCTTTAAAAATTACAATATCCCTTACATTAAGTTTTAAATCACTCGGCTTATCATCTAGCTCTTATGTCAGCTTTGCTAGCTTTTAACTTTGCTTGATCAGGTGAATTTTATCTTGACTTCTTGTACTATTTTAGGTCCTATTGCTTTTTGGTGCCCAATTATAATTAGAGCATAATACTCATCCAAATCCTGAATAACCATATCAATCTTTTAAAATTTTCGTAATCGTAACATAAGATAGCTCTAATCTATTATTTGCATAACTCGGATCTTAAATTAAATGGCTTTATTAATGACAAATGGGATTCTTGATGTTTTATTCTTCAATGCCAATACTAAACATAAAAGTAGTGTACCATAAATCTCCGTCTTGTTCTAATTAAGGCTAGTAGTACAAAACTTTACTTTAATTACATGCCAAGTTATACCTAGAAATAAATAACAACTTTATAAACCCAAAATAATACACAGAGATCTGAAAGATGCACCCAAAAAACACTTTCGACTCAAGTAATTCATGTGTGTACATAGTATAATATCAAACAATATAAGTCTTTAATAACTACCAACCATGATAATCTTTTATCACTAGAAGTTAAAATCGTTGTCCAAAGCTCCCCTATCAGCATTATTACTTGGTGTACGTAAGTGAACATAGATCAAGTTCTAGCATTGGCAAGGATCATAAATTTAGCAGTTGTACTGCGCCTTTTCTTTTTTTAGCTTATTCAATAAGCTTGTAGCTAACCTTGGGAAATGCCATTTAAAACCTAATTAATCTCATGATTTTTTTTTCAAAATAAAAGTCCCATCACCACAGAAGATAGAGTGAAGATATTTATGCTTATCGAGCTCTTGACAATATGGTTGTAGATTATGCCCAATTGTTTTTTCGTAATTAACTTGTGGACGTCAAATGACATAGAATTAGCTAGATTTTAAACAACTATTTCTATTTTATCCCTAAAAAGATCAAGGTATTACATCTTCCGACCCTAAGAACCAAGTTTATCCTTGAAACTTGAGATTTGAAAGTACATATCTGTATTCTAAAATAGATTGTAATGACAATCTCATGCTTTTTTCTTGAATATATTTATATATACACATATTTAATGTTAATTCATGCAATGAAATACCGCTGCATGGCAAGCGTTAGGGCTAAAAAGATAATCTAAAAGTGGGATCCAATAATATGCCATCTTTGTTTCTAAAAGGATAATTTTTCAACTTATGGCTAGGCTCGATCATATTTGTCCTTAAAGTGAATGCATAAAATACATTATGGGTCTTAAACCTCCATGGGAATAGCACTCTCCTCCTTTTGAATCCTACGAAATTTTTACTATGTGGTCATGACAATAACTAAACCACCCGTGCTTTATGTACCATATTGGACATAATTTTAACAACTGTTTGAAATTTTAGAGTCCAATAATATAACTAGTAGTCTGATGTGGAACTAATAATATGAACTTAATCATTTTGAAGAGCACAATAAATTCATAATGTCTTCTCAAAATAATATATCGAAATAATACTTATAAGGCTTGGGCTCTATATCTAGCTCATTAGCTAACAGAAATATCCATACCTTATAATATCTCAATCAACCACAATAATAATGACTGGATGATATCTGGACTCAAAGTTCATCATGATATTTGTAAAATTGATACTAATATATGATAAATCAAAATATTATCTCATAGTCCTTGCAAAGCTAATAGAGTATTCCGTTCTCTAATTTAGGTGAATGAGGTCTCTAATCAACTATCTAAGAGAAAAATAGCTAAGGAGTCCCAAGATTTAAGAAGTAAAAAAAACTAATATATTCTAAAATGTCTCTCGGTTTAAGTCTTATGATATTCCATCACTTAAGGGGTCTATCATTATGCTCTAAAAGAGTTTAATCAAATTTTAGCTGGCTATCCTAGTAATAATACATCACAACCTCGATATCAAATGAATTTTACTTAATAATCCTAGTGGTTGAACCAAAATTCTCATATCAATTCATAAAAGTTCTATCCTAAATTCCATAGTCTGAAAATCTTATCCCAGCATAGCCTAAGGTTAAAATCTAGGCTCTGATACCACTCTGTCATGCCCTAAAATTAGACCATTAAATCTAATCTCAAGGCACGAAATGCAATCCCAAATAAATCATCAAAGCAATGCCATGACTTTAAATAAATAAACTCGAAACATTCATAGTAAATTCAATAAATCTTGCAACTTAGAAAATTAGAACAACCAATTCCATGTCTTTAACTAGAAACCTATTAAAAGAAATAACTAATTGCCAAATATGGCAATAATGCGGTTCCACAACCTCATCATGGCTAAATTATAAGTCTGCTAGAAAGAAATTCAAAACAATATGAGGAGTGTGATTAAATGATTTAGTGAATGCCTAAGTGTGTGCAACATGAGTTTATGAATGCCTTGATTAGTGCTCATAAGACACGTGATAATCAAAGAAAATATGTGGATGATTTATAAAAGTTCAACAAAAATGAGAAATTGACAGTTGAGCAATAGATAGCTATAAAACAAGAATTAAAACAATTAATATGTTATGGTTTCAACATTTAAATACCGATGATCAATCTAATAGTTGCTGAAGCCAACCAACCTTATGACTCCCACCATGATAGTCCTTAACGCTCCAAGTAAGGCGCGACCTTACTAAATAGTGCCCGAGCCTAGGTTCTCGGGAAAACCTATGACCCACCACAGCCACAAATGACTTCTGTGTCCATGAGGAATTAGGCCATGGGCGCTTAAGGTCCAATGAACAAGCTTGTCGCCACCTAGTGAAAACCCTCTCAAACCTAATCAAGTTGCATCCAACTATCAATAACGATAATGGTAACAATAATAGTAGTAATAAAATTTCATTCAGAGGTATTGATCATGGCATTTAATTATCATTTCAAAAATATAATTTTCACATATGTCAAGCTTTCAAATATAATTTTCTTGCAAAATTTATTTCCATGAAGAAAAATTTTGCATGCAACAGTCTATACCATTTTCTAGAAATATATCGGAAGCTTAAAAAAAAGATTTTCTCACGAGATTGTTAATAGAAAGAAAATTTAAATTTTTTTGTCTTTTTTCTAATATAGTGAAAAGCGGGGAGAAACAGTATCATTTGCTTTTTATATAGAATATATCCTTCTGGGTTTTGAAAAAATATACTATATAATTACACATATATAATGTAGGGTACTCATAGTACTTATCAATAGGAACAAGGATTGAGCCTAACGTTTTAAGTCTCAAAACACTTGCTGACACAAAAGTAATATTCAACTCAATTAACATTCCAATTTAATCATTAAATCCAATACAAAATCCATCCAAGAATTCCAAACAACGATCTAAGAAAATCTAAAACCAATATAAATCAAAAAAAAATTTTAACATTATAGTGAAACAAGATAGAACTTAGTAGACTAATCATTGCACTATATTTCCAATAATAAATATATTACTATCCTATTTAAGTATTTTAAGGGTGGGTCAATTATAAGGAGTCAATATATATTATTAGCCTAGTATATACACGTACTTGCAAAACCAAACAAGAATTTCTCCTTCCATATATATTTTGGTGATTTGCCCATAACTTTCTTTCTAGAATCCGATTAGCTCAATCCTTGCAGTATTAGAAAGCTAAAAAAAGAGTATTAAAACTTTTATGCTGATTTCAAAGACTAGATAGCTAATATAAGGGAGAAAAAATTTGAGTTCAAGAGGCAGCAGTGGTGCAAAAATAGAACATCTCCAATTTTCAAAAGATTTATTGATGTGATACCTTATTGTATTTAAGCTATAACTTTTTCTACATGTCTTGGATGAAGGTGATTCCAAATGCTATAGAAATGTATGAGATCGGTCTATAATTTATTTGTTGGAAACCTTTCTAGATTTAATTGGGAACTAATAGGAAAATGTATTACAATGTTCTCATACAAAACAAACAGGCATTTTCTGGAGAAAGATTTCTAACATCGCACATCAATATATTTCATAAATAAAATAAAAACTTTTGGGTTATGATATTACTGGCTTATTCTAGATAAATTCAAGTTAAATTTTAAAAAATTTATAAATTAAAATATTTTCATCATAATGGGGAATAAATCACTCAAATTCAAGATAGTCTGGACCCGTCAGGCACTCAGGCAGTTACACTTGAAAATTTTTAAAATAGTAAATATAGGGCCTTAGGTTTGAAGATTTTATAGATATTTTAAATACATCAAACTTTTATAATAATTTTTTTTTAATTTAAAGTACTTTAATTTCATGAGTAAATAAATTTCTAAAAAGATACTATTCAATCTCGCCTCTCAATCTAATAGGAAATTTTCAGACTTTTATAAAATTCAAGAAAAATTCTTTAAACATGAAAATTTGCAGATAAATTCTAAACATATTTAGTTTCATACAAAAAAAATTTGACGTAAAATTACCATACTTTGGCCCACAAATTGATATAAAACTTGTAACCCTGGAATTTGAAAATTGAAACCTAGTAGCAACAACTATTAAACTAAGCAATATAATATTGATAAAAATACAAACATTAAGGAATATAATTTAAACAAAATTTATGTTTAAATAAAACTTTTTGAATGTGGAATCATACATATGAAGAAGGGCGAGCAACAGTCAAGTGTATTGAGATTTCCTAGTGATCTATTTCATTGTCCTTTCATTTGGGATTTTATTTTATTTTTTTTCAAAGGAGAGGAGAGAAATGAAGGATTTCTAAGAAAAATATTTTTCTGAAAATATGAAGTTGAATGTGTATTTCGAAAAAGAAAAACTGATTTGAATGTAATATGGAGAGGGATACTTAATAAGTTAGGTGTTCTACAAAGATTAGAATTGTTGAAAATTCTATCCTTATCTACATATTTACTTATTTATTATTATTTATTTCATCTTTTCTTTTTTTAGCTTTGAAGAAAAATTCATAGTATTTCTATTAAGCAAGATTTAATTATTCCTAAATAATTAAGTAATACCAATTAATTAAGGTTTATAATAACAAGAAAAATACGAGACAATACAAAAGCCCTTTAATATAATTTCCAACACTTGAGGATTTAAGTTTTAATTATATGTTATCATAGGAAGATTTATTTACTTTTGCTTATTTATTTGTAATCATTTTTAAGATTATCAAATAACATATTTAAATAACATTAAATTATTATAACATATAATTAATTTTCAATATTTAACTTAATATATAACACATATCTATTGTTATATAATAATAATTTAATACAATTTTTAGTTTCAATAAAACTTTATTGAGCTAATGCTATTTCTACAAAATATTATAAATAAAGTATTCTTTTGTAAATTCTTATTAAAAAAAGTGTAAGTAGATGTATATGACTATTCCAATAAAGATTGATGTTATTGGCTATTTAATTATTTATATATCAAGCTTTTTTAAAAACTCTACTATTCCAATAATATATTTATGTATCCTAGAAGAATTTTTCTTTAGACATTTGAGAATGAGTTTTTCATCGTTGTGTTAACTATTGAAAAACTATAACTTTTTTTTTGAAAATTGATAATATAAAAATAAAATTGAGATATTATAGAAGCTGTGAGAAATAATCTCTCTTATTTATAATATAATTAAAACTCAAATTAAAATATAGTTATATTTTGAATATAAGATTTTATCTAAAAATAATTTGGTTAATTGGCTTTAAATCCCCAAACCCAACTTTACTTTTGTATTAAGTCCCCACATATTTCTTTTTTGTCTACACTCCCTGTTCCAAAATTAAATGTTGTTATCATAGGAAGATTTGTTATCATATAATCTTCCTATTATATGTTATCATAGGAAGATTTATTTACTTTTGCTTATTTATTTGTAATCATTTTTAAGATTATCAAATAACATATTTATCTAACTTTAAATTATTATAACATATAATTAATTTTCAATATTTAACTTAATATATAACATATATCTATATCTTATATACTAATAATTTAATACAATTTTTAGTTTCAATAAAACTTTATTGAGCTAATGCTATTTCTACAAAATATTATAAATAAAGTATTCTTTTGTAAATTCTTATTAAAAAAAATGGTGTAAGTAGATGTATATGACTATTCCAATAAAGATTGATGTTATTGGCTATTTAATTATTTATATATCAAGTTTTTTTAAAAATTCTACTATTCCAACAATATATTTATGTATCCTAGAAGAATTTTGCTTTAGATATTTGAGAATGAGTTTTTCATTGTTGTGTTAACTATTGAAAAACTATAACTTTTTATTTGAAAATTGATAATATAAAAATAAAATTGAGATATTATAGAAGTTGTGAGAAATAATCTCTCTTATTTATAATATAATTAAAACTCAAATTAAAATATAGTTATATTTTGAAAATAAGATTTTATCTAAAAATAATTTGGTTAATTGGCTTTAAATCCCCAAACCCAACTTTACTTTTGTGTTAAGTGCCCACATGTTTCTTTTTTGTCTACACTCCCTGTTCCAAAATTAAATGTTGAGTTCACTCCTCATTTGAGTTAAAAATACTAAATTGTCCATGTCTTCAATCTGGAACCACAAAAAACCCAACATTCTTTCCATTTTTCACATTTTTTATTATCTCCCTTTCACGTTTTTCCTCTTCATTTCACATTTTCTCTTTTAATTTTTCTCCATTTCTGAAATTCTCATCATTGTTATTCTCCATGTTCTTGTGTACCGCACTCTCTCTCATTTCTCCAACTGCTTGTCCGCCATTGTTGTTGCCCAAGAAAAGAAGACTTTCAATTTCACCCATATTTTCAAAGATTGGATAAGGTATTTCACTTTAGCAATAAGATATTTTATTTTCATCCAGATTTCATGGTTGCGAAGTTGAAAATAATTTCTTAAATTAGTTTGTTTTTCCTGTCAATTTAGTTAACGTATATTGGTTTTGTTTTTTAGGAACTTTAATTTGATTATCATCTATTTAATTTCACCCATTTAAAATTTTAGAAAAAATCCCAGTATAGTTTATTTCATACAATCTACAAAGGGATATTTATTTTTAGGGTGAATTACGGCCATCACTCCCGAGGTTTGACATAATTACGAAAAGTTCCTCGCTTTTTGAAAAATTACAAAACTCCCCCAAATTGACAAACATATCTCTAAGGTAGACGGAAAATGTAAAAAGTCAAAAATGCCCTACCGACAAAATAATTAAAAAAATAAAAAGTTGAAAATTAGTGAAATGACAAAAAACCTAGATGGTCATCTACATATTGTGCTTCTTAAAATATTTAATTATGTTGAATAGTATATGCATCTAAAATAATTTATTTATATAATTAAATTTATTTAATAATATTAAATAAAAATATATTTATTAGTTCAGTTACATATTAAACAATATTAAACTAATAAGCATATCTAAAATAAAGATATTTAAGATAATTAAATTATTTATTCAAATAGTAAATATATCTAAATTAGTTAATGAATTTAATTAAATTTATTAATTAGTCAAAAACACAAGAAAAATTAAACTACACTAATTAATAATAAATAACTAAAAAATTTAAATATATGTCTTTTAACTAAATTATTTAGTGATTAGAAAAGATAAGTTTATTTACATTCAACTAAATTATTTATCAAAACAACAATCATATCTAAAATAAAGATATTTAAAATAATTAAATTATTTATTCAAATAACAAATATATTTAAAATGATAAATAAAATTTAGTTAAATGGAGTATTAATTAAAAATGAAAAATGAAATAAATAAAAAACTAAAAACTATACTAATTAGGAATAAATAATTAAAAAACATTAAATATATATTTTAACTGAATTATTTTTAATTAAAAATTAATTTCTTTAAAAAAAATTACAATTTCCCCCACCCCGAGCCCTTCTTCTTTAGCTGCCCATGATCATGGCCGGCTACACGGTGGCCATGGATAGCAAGCAAGCATTAGCCATCTGGCCATAGCCATGGCAACTCCATGGCAGGGGTATGTGTGTGTATATATGCATATATATACATATATCATATATATTATATACAATATTATATTATATATGTATGTATATAAATCCCTTATAGTTTTCTTATAATGAAACTCTTATAATATAGTAATATTACTATTTAATTCTTATATAAATTTAAAATATGACGGTATAGCCCTCAAGGGTATTTTTGTCCACAAATTTGGGTTAAAACTGGTCAAAATTGAGGTTATTAAGATGAAGGGAAATTTTAGAATTTCAAGTGGCATTTTTAACCGTGTTTTTTAAAAATCTTAACGACAGCTAAGGACTAGGTTAATTTGTTGGACAGTGACAAGCTTTAGAAGGATTTTTGTAATTTTTGAAAAAGCAAGGACCTTTTCCTAGTTATGTCGAACCTCAGGGGTGGTAGCTGTAATTCACCCTTATTTTTATTACTAGTTGCCTACATATTTTAAAGAGGCACGAGAAAGTATAGCTAGAATTGAATCATATGTTTGCTAGTGAGGATATCATCATGGTTTCTGGGAAAAGAAATCAAAAGCTTGATGCATTCTTTGTTGCTATAATTTTAGTATTGCCATCACAGTTGAATTTAATTATTTAGATGTTTTAGGCAAAAAATGCCCCTAGAAAAGAAATTTTAAGAATACATCAAACACTTCTCACTCTATGCTATAGGTGTTCCTCAACCTTGGTCCAACTCATTTCAGTAGATAATTATAGTCCTTTGACCATGTAAGGAAACACTTTATAATTGGTACCAATACAACACATGATTAGTCATGTGGTTAAACATTATAAGTATCAAGATAGGACTTACATATAATCAAATATCAGGAATTTTGTAAATTAAATTTAGGAATAGTATTTGAATTATATTTTGTATGAAGGGAGTAAAGTATTTTTAATCATTTTTATTGTTGTTCAAACATAGTATTAGGTATTTATAGTATTTTTCCCAAGTAATCCTGGTACGAAAATTCAAAGTTTTAGTATTTAAAATCATGATTTCAAACCAGAACCTTGATTTAGTTTTGTGTGTAAGTAACTATTGTACCAAAATACAAATTTTAAGTACTTTTTAGTTGTGTTTGCAGTAACTGAAGCTTAATTATATATGTTGACATGTTCACATCTTTTTATTTATACTTACTTTTAGTTATGCATTTGTTGATTGTATAATCTATATTTTGTAGGATAAAAATGAGAAAACTATTATCTTGATAAGGGTATGTTTTGTAGAGGGCAATAATTCTGACTCATGAGCATAGTTTGCTCCATCCTATGCTTAATGATGGTGTTTGGATGGTTATTATTAGGATAATTTCGTATTTATATTTAGTATTTGGATGACAATAGAGGATGTTTCTATAACACCCCAACTCGGGACAGCACCCAAGTTGAGGCGCTACCAATTCAATCTTAAATATAATTCAAATAATAACTAGGAAACATGTAATTTAACCATCTCAAAGGAGAACAAGTCATCCTAGCCCAAAAGAACATTTCATAGAGCAAAATATATACATATCAAGTGACTTAAGTTCCATACATACATTCCCATAACATTCTTCAGGTAGTTGTCTAGATCAGGTGTTGACTATATACACAACCATGACACCTAATCTATTACAAGATAACATCCAAACCCAAGGGCATGGACTCAAGCTTCTCACTCGGTCCTGTCTGGAAAAACAAATAATAACAAAAGAGGGTAAGTCCTAAGGACTTAGTGAGGGAAAAGAAAATAATAAGACTTAAAAGGAAAGTTAATGAGGTACAACTATTGATGAACAACAAGAAGGGAAATGATAGACAACAATCAAAGACAATTCGGTAAAAATAAGAATTCCAACATAAATCAATATTGTACTGGGTACACATGATATCAATTTAACAGACTATATAGATACTAGTACTGGACGTCGGTACAATAGGAATAATACATCCTTATGCTCCATTGCTCAAGCACTCAGCTCGGCGGGTAATTAACTTGTATTATAGCATGGTCGACAGCATGCCAAATCCCAACACTCACAGTTAGCTACCTGTAAGTCAGGATTTTTGGTGGGTTCTAGCTGGAAAGACCTGTGTCCGTCGGTCCGTTCCGCTTGGCCGCCTTCTGGACCTACTTCCCGGGCTCATACTCCCCATGGCGTCCCATAGGTTGAAAGACATAATATCAATAGGTAAAATTTTAACATTTAGATAATAACATGAATAGAATAAGATATAATCTAAACATCAATATACTGGCCAGCAAGGCTGTTCTAGAATAATAATCGATAATAGTAAATAAGGAACATGAATAATTTAAGGGAACTTTTGACACAAATAAATCTAGTACTGAAATCTAGAGGTGCTAACGGGGATACACTCAAGAGGAGCCCCCACTGGACATGCACTGTCAACTAGTGTGACTCTTTACTCTGTAACAGACTCAAGAGGAGCCTCCCACTTGACATGCACTATCAACTAGTGTGGCCCTTTGTTCTGCCCGGCACATATTTTACAGTACTGACCGAGCAAGATATTTAAAAGGGTCAAGATTTTCAATGTTCAATTTCCAACAGGGCAGAACAATTTAATAATTTTGCCAACAAGGGGATCAATAATACACTTGAACAATCAACTTCAAATAGAGTTCACAAGTTCAGAAAGATTCATAGAGTTCGATTGAAAAACAGTTATTTTCAAGAAAATACGGAAAGATACCAAATGGTTTTAAATTCAGGAGAACCTCACAGGGTTCGATAATCAAGCAATGTTAATCAAGATGAATAGAAATTCAGCAGAACTTAACGAGTTCAACAATACCATGAAATAACGCATACAAGCAAGAACCAATCGATAGATCCCGCATAAGGGAAAGCAATAACTTATAGAGTACGGTAAGCAAACAATTTCAACCCTCACAGGGGTTTATTAACAAAACGATAGGTACAAAAGGTGCCAGATTGGCAGACCCTCATAGGGTAACAATAATCAGTAGAGTACGATAATCAAAGCAATAATAACCCTCACAGGGGTTTATCAAGGAAACGATGGGTACAAGGGTTGCTATATTGGTGGATCCTCACCTCTTGTAGTCTCAAAATGCAAATCATGATATGCAACCTATGAGTCAGTGGGTTCCAATTCCACGTTACCTAATCCAAAAGAATAGGTTCAGAATTTGAATCACCATACAACCCTAATAACCCGTAATAATTACTATCATGCTTATCGTTAATCCAAAATTACTAACATCTCGATTTCATATCAAGTCTAATAACTAAGAAATAACTAGTTCTTAATTACATAATCACTCTTGTCATGTTATCCAAAATTCACAATAATTGTCCACTTACTATCGCTTGGATCTAAATCCGTAAATCTACAAGTTAAGGTTCAAATCCTTTAATTAACTCAATTAATTCCAGCATAACAAATATCTGGGTCCACAACTTATAGGTACTCCTTGCTTAGGAATCTCAATCACCATCACATTTATATCAATACATCCCAAATCCTATTCTCAGCATAGATACAATCTAAATTAAGAGAGTACAACATATGCACTATATATATAACAAGGTACAACCAATTAAAGCTTAATGCTCACACTCCATATTACCCAAATTGCTTATCTAGGCCTCAGAATCATGAACCAAGAGCACCACTGCGATTGTCAAAATGAGGAGAAGAAACTGGTCTAGGGACGCCGAAGTACCGTCGGAGCACCACCGTCTGCTGTTGCCGAAAAATATCAAAACCACCACTGTTCTCCTTGTTTCTTCCTCCTGATTCCAACAGTGTGTTTAGTTTTAAGTTTCGATGCCTGGAAGGCCTTCAACCGAAGATCACAACCTTAAAACACCATTTCCGCCGCCGTGACTGTTCCTCCATTTTTAGCTGCTGCCGCTGCTCCGATCAGCCATGCAACGCCTCCACCTGTCTCCCCTCATCGAATAATAGCTAAACCACCCTTTAGATGCTCCGCTAGACACCGAAAAATGAGTAACCCAATTGCTCGCCGTGAGATGGTTTTCGGCCATGCACCATCGCTCTATTCCGGCGGACGTCCGCCGCATGTGGTGGTGCAGGTAGAGTGCTAGAGGTGAGGGGAGTTGGTTTGGGGTGATGACCGGAGTCTCGCCGGAGATGGTGATGTCCTCGGTGAAGTTATGAAAGAGAAAGGAAAAGAAAGAAAGAAGAAAGAAAAATGAAGGAAATAAAATGAAGAAAATGTCTTGCTGCCCGATTTGGTCTTTTAAAAAATCCAACTTTCCATATTTGCAATTTAACCCTTGAAACAATGACTTTCCTCAATTGAATCCATGAAGTTTTTTTTTAAAATCTCTCATAAGTCCTTATTGACTTTTTATCTACCATACAAACCCCTCAAATCAAGAAAATATTCAATTTAATCCTTTAAAAATTCGTAATTCAAACCCTCAAACTTTATAAACTAATTAAATAAATTTTCATAAATCAAGAATAAATAAAATAATAATTTAACATAATTCCCCAAATAATAATTATCATAATGAATAAAATAATTAGGGATGTTACAGTTTCTAATTTATGAAGTACTTTGAATAATATGGATGTTTGTTATTTGGATTATATGGATGTTCACCGTATATACTAATTAAAAAAAATTAAGATGAAAGTTGATTTGAATATGAATATTGTTACTAAAGTATGTGTTATAAATTATTGACGCACTAGTATTTTTCAAGGCATATGTAGTATTATATATGCATACCAATACTAATATTTTTTAATGCAACACTAAGCTAAATTCGGCCATAAGAAAAGCAATGATAGAAACTGTAGCACCCCACCCGAGATCGCCCACAAGCCGGGATGACACCTAGTTCAGTCTTAGATTGAGCTCTCAATACAGTCATTAGGCCCATCAGAAATTATTTTCAAAACTTATCAGAGATAGCAACGAGCTTCCACTTGAACAGTCATCAACGAAAGTACAATTTACAAGCATTAATTGATCGCATAGCATTCATCATTCCATAACTACAAACCTTAATTTCATCCTAACATATCACAACATCTATAAGTTTAAAACTTAACATACGAGTGAACCCATATTCAGATCATAACATCACTGAGTTTAGAACTTAACATACGATTGAACCCATAAACAGTAACAAACACCTGTTCTATTATAAAAAATGGCAGCGGATTTTATCTTAAGCAAACCTCAACAAAAGCACTATATTCAAATCATAACCGATCCCATAATATTTAACATAATATATATATACACCCTGCAGATGTTAAATTCAGGCCTAACATATCACAACATTTCTAGGGTATACAAAATGTCCAAGAGTACCCACAAGCATCTACAAACATTTTTCTATTACAAAATATGATCGTGGATCCAAGCCTGTAGTTCAAGTTTATCACATATTCCTGTCTGAGAAAATCAATGAAATACGGGGGGTAAGTCCAAAGGACTTAGTGAGGGATAAATTTTAAGAACAAGTATTAGGGATCTCCCGAGGAAGAATCAACTTAACATATCATCAATTAACAATCAAAGCAGAAACATATCAAAAGATTACAATCAGATCAGATTACAAATAGAAACAGTCACAGACATTAACAAATTTCAAGGTTATCAGTAGGTACTAACTCGGGAGTTGTGGCTACCAGCTCGAACGGCCCGGGATCATCTCAATCGGATCAGTTTGGGAAGAATGGTTCATCTCAACTGAATCAGTTTGGGAGGAAATGTAGATGGCTAATTCGGCCTGGACAACAGCCTGATCTAGACTAGGAAACTACACCATCCTTGTTGCTCCATAAGAAAAAAATAAACAATCAGAATTCGATCAGGACAAAACAAACCTAAGTAACATATGCAGTCTAAAGAATCAAAATAGGACAAACATATCAAATTCCCCTTATTCCAGTCAGACAGCCAGTCAATTCGTCATGACAAAGCATGATAGCTTGGTACATGGCAGATGCTTATACGGACCGTATGGCGTCTCAATGATACCCAAACGGGCTGCTTAGCGTATCGCTGACACCCAAGCGGGTTGCTTGGCGTGTCCCAAGTAATCCAAACATTCCTCTAGGATTGGCACTCGACCTAACAGTCTCCAGACATATATATCAAGAATCAAATAACGGGTTGCCAGCAAGGCAAAATACTGACAAATAAATAGATAACCGAACAGTAACCAATGTAGAAGGATCAGATAACAAGACGGTCAGATAACATATTCGGATAAACAGTCAGATAACAAAACAGTAACTGATAACAGAACGGATAAATAACAGACAGTCAGATAACAGACAAAAATCAAAATCAATATCAAGAGATAACCCTGATAGGGGTGTACACATTAGATAACAAATAACAAGTGAGATCTCAAGCACTTCACTGATTTCAATAGACATGATCCAGTACAGTATAGAAACAGGAACCCTCACAGGGGTTTATCACAATAACATATAGATGTAATCAATGCCAGATTGGCAGACCCTCACCGGGGTTTTTGAAATAAATAACAGACAGGTTCATTCAATTCAAATACTAAAGTGGTAGACCTTGATTGGGATTTCTGAAATGAATAGCATACAAGTTTATTCAATACAAATACCAAAGAGGTAGGCCCTCATGGGGGTTTCTGAAATGAATAACAGACAGGTTCATTCAATACAAATACCAAAGCGGTAGGCCCTCACCTCAATAGCCTCAAAAATGCTATCACCACCTACTGGTCTGTGGAACTCAGTTCCTCGTCACCTAATCCAAAAGAATAGGTTCACAGTCAAAGTCCCCATTCAACTCTAATAATCCTTAATAATTACAATTATACCATTAACAGTCTAAAATCACTAATTGCTTTGTTAATACAGTAGTTTTAGGGTTCGAATCGATTCCAGTAATAGGATGTAATTCAGTTCTTAATTACATAATTATCCTCATAACATCATCTTAAATCAATAATAATAGTCTAACTTCACAATTGACCCAATTATCGTCACTTAGGTCTCAAATTCATGAAATCCTCAAATTAGGGTTTAAATCCTTTAATAAACTTAATATAATCAAGTTACCATATAGTATAATATGTCCGGGTCCACTAAGCACATGTATATATATATATCCATGCATGGGAATATATATATATATATATGTATCAATCATACATTAATTCTTCATTCTTGGCATATTACAAGATTTATTAGATAAATAGTACTATACACATGTATATATATAATCTCATTCTAACTCGTATACCCAAGATCTTATTATTGAAGCTCTAGAATCATAAATCGAGAACACAGTCACGATCATCGCGACGAGGAGAATATTCTATCTTGGAACCGCTGCTTCCGTCGGAAAAACTCAACACCACCACCAAAAGGCGCATTTCAGCTCAACAATCACAATGCCCAGGTCAATTTTCCCTTTTCCTACCGAATTGAGGGTTAATTAGCCGAAAAATACCACTAACCACCTCAATGCCACCGCGTGCTGCTACGCCAGACTCTGCTCCGCTGGTCGTCAGTTTGCAAAATTAAGGCCGCTAGGTTGTTCACTGAGCTAAACTCATCAAGACCCACCCTTGGTCCGTCTCCATAAGTCGCCGAAAAGTAGAAACCCACCACCTCCACCTTGTGCTACCTTTGGCTCCATGTTTCATGGCAAACTAATGGTTTTTTGGATGCAAGTTTTGTGTAAGTGTGTTCCTGGAAGTGAGGGGAAGACGTTAGCTGGTTTGGTTTAGCAATTTTCAGGCTCGCCGCAGAAGTCGCCGGTGAAAGGGGTTTGGTGATGCATTCAAGAAGAAATGAAGAAGAATCGGGGGAAATGCATTATATAATCTTATTTTTGAAAATTATAATTTGACCCCCAAATATTTCTTCTAGCTTACAATTAAACCCTCCAACTCTTGCCAGCTCTTCAATTCAGTCGTTCAAAAGCTTGAGTGCCTAACATTAACCTATTTAACCTAAAATATTCTTATTTTGGCCCGTAAAGCTTTAAAAATATTGTACAATCAAGTTCCTTCAAATTACAAGTGGACCCCAAAACTTTCAATCTTCATGCAATTAAGTCTTTTTTATTAATTTTTTCGAGCCCTAAAATTTGACCAACCAATATCTTGATTTCTAAATCTTTATTTTCTCAATTTCCCACTTTTATGGGTGTTACATACCTCCTCCCTTAAAAGAATCTGGTCCCAAATTCTCATCTAAGTATTGTTCCGACTGACAAAAAATAAGTAGACTCGGTCAGTCGATCTTCATCTTCTCTTCACTACATTCTGCCAGGATTGCTTCTTCAAGTCTCAATGCATCTTCATACATCTTGGATGCATCGCGTATCTTGACTTGTGTGACTCATCCAATAATCTCTCATTCATTTCTTCCGGAACACATATCTCTTTTACGGAACAAAGAATACCTTGGTTGTTGGTATTAGATTTTCCAAACCTTCCAACCTTTCCTTCAGTTTCATCATCCTTATATCATTGACTTAGGGCTCATCGTATTTCATCTTGTGATTCAGATTGCACTTATCTCTACAATCTTACTCGCTGTATTAATTTTAACGCAGCACCCGCTCTTAGGCTTTTTTGATGATTCTGCCTACAGTAAGTGAGCCATTTCAGCCTTTCGGCTCAAGCATTGGCCACTACATTTTCCTTTTCGGGTGATAGGTGATGGAAGAATTGCAGTCTTTTAGAATTTCCATCCATAAGTGCAATCTCATATTCAGATCCTCATTCTAGTCAAGTAGTTGACCTTTTTGAGTTAATTTATTCAACATGTCAGCTATTTTGGAAACGTTATGCACAAATCTTCATTAATAGCCGATAATACTCCAAAAACTACGAACTTGTATCACATTTTTTGGTCTCTTCTGACTACTGCCTTTTTCTTAGAGGGACCAACCTCTACCCTATCTTGGGATATGCCCAAGAAAAGCTACCTCTGTACTCAAGGTCTGCACTGGCTAAATTTTGCATACAACTGATGCTCTCTCAATGTTCCAAGAACCATGCTTAAGTGCTTTACATGGTCTTTTCTGGCCTTCAGTTGGTAGTACCCTCACTTCAACTCCAGCTTTGAGAAGATTATTGTCCCCACATAAGGTTAAATAATTCTTCTAGTAGGGTAAGGGGTAATGAGCTCACTTTTTTGGGGAATACTTTTGAGTATTTAGCCCCCACTTCCATTTCCTCGATTTAAATTGTATCTGGGGATTTGTTGATAATATACTCCAAGAATTCTTGCCCGTCTTCTCTCAAAATCTATCTAGTCCTAGCGCAAATATAACTAGCATTGGGATGCGTTATCTACAGAATGGCATGTTGGTTTTCGTATATGATCTCCGAGAATGATGCATTTGGTGCAGCAGTTCACCTATGCCTAATGACTATACAACCAATCCCTTCTGAGTATCACTTTGTACTCTCGGATAAGCATCTATATGAGGTTAGCTGGTTATAACCTATCCTCATTCGTCATCTAGAAATCCCGTTACATAGTGTCTATTATTAGCCCTATTTCTAAGGGTGTTGAACTTTTTCTGATAAATCATAGTCTCGAATTGCATATTTAGTTTGAGGAAATATAATAGGTATGAAATAGTATAAGACACCAGGATCATATAAGGCATTATCATAATTTCCAGAATTAGAAATCATATATTCTACCATCTCAGTAGGATCTGGTGCTTCTTCTCTTGTTAGGGCATATGCATAAGCTTATACATTCTGTCTCCCACTAGTTCCTGCTACCTGTTTTTCTTTCCCTATAGGTGTGGAGCCTTTTCTCCTAGAGCATTCTTTCAGGAAGTGTTGGTCGCTATCGCAACCTATACACTTTCCTTGTTTCTTCCAGCATTCAGTCTCCTCATGGTTAAATCCCCCACAGAATCCATATTTTCTTCTTGAGGTCCTAGATTGGACCTTCAACCGTTTCTTACCTGAACCACTTTTCTTATCAGTAGTGATTTTGAGTTCACAAGTTGTCCCTCGTTTATCCTTTACCTCTTCCATATATACCTCAAGATTATCTTGTTCCACCTTCAAGGCTTTCTCTAAGACCTCCTTGAAGTTAGATTGTTTGAAGGGCATAAGGGCTTGTCATATCTTTGATCTTAATCCTTTAACAAATTTCTTAGTCCTACATTCTTCTTTTCTCTATGTCTACGGGGCATACCAAATTAATCTACTGAATTTGTCTTCGTGCTGCCACACTAGCACATCTTTTTGGGTAAAACTCTTAAATTCTTATTTTTGGGCATCTCGTACTTCTCGTGGTATGAACCTATCCATAAATTCCCACACAAAGTTGTCCCATGTACGAGGTACCTTTTTATATCTCCATCATTGACTTACTAAGGTCCACCATTGACCTATAGCTCCTTCTAACAGGTAAATGGCAAGAATAAGTTTGAGGTTATCCGGGTAACCCAACTTCTAAAAGATATCTTCTATTTCCCTGATCCAAGCTTTTGTCTTTTGGTGATCCGATTCACCCGTAAACATTGGAGGTGGAACTCAAGGAGATATGCTAAATTTTTGAATTTCAGAGGCTCTTTGCTTCTCTTGGGGCTATCCATCTAACCTTGCTACTAGTGTGATTGCATGAATTGCTACTGCATTGCACTCTTCTGCTCTATAACCTCCCCCCTTGCTGGTGAATGTACATGTGGTTCTCATGTCCTTTCTTCAACGTTTATTGGGTATCTTCGTTCTGAGATATCTTCCTCCAGATTTTCTCGACCAGGGGAACATGTTGAGGATAGTTTTGGTGAGGCCATGAACTCTTCCAAGCTTCCAAAATAAAAGAAAGAAGAGAAGTTTAACAAAATTAGATAAACTCATGATAATAAAAATCTGTTGTCTAATATCCAAGGATAAAATTCAATTATATATATTGAGTTAGTGTCAGTAAGGTTACATAAGTATATTCAAAGTCAAAGTTTCCAAAATTAGCTAATCGACTATATGCCTCTCGTAATCAAAATGACAAGGTTACTATCAGGGTATCCTCTATACATCTAGGCATCCCAGTCTAAACTACTCCACATAGTGCTAAGAGCTACTACTGCAACTTATATACATATATATGCATACAAACACATTCATAGACATAGGGTCATCTGAGTCTAGTCCTCTACATCTGTAATAATAGACTCGACATCCTCTTGATCTCATCCATCGCTATATGGGTTATATCTAGTGATCGTCTATGGTCAGAGTCTAGTGCTCGAAAATTCTCCTCCATCTAAGCTCTAATGGTATTGAGTCCTTGAACCTAATTCGTTGCAATCTTCACACAAGTTTCCTTTCTCTCTACACTCTCTATTAATCTATCAAGCATATAACTCCTTGCCCCAAGTACTAATTTTAAATGACTTCACTCTGCCCTTATATCCTTTAAAGCCTTATGCATATCATACAGCTTTTCCTCAAGACCTTGGCACAATCTCAGAAGGTTTTTGTATTACTCATTTAGGACCTTATTTTCATTCTTCAAATCTTCCACACTATCCTCGTCCCCTGGTCCCTTTCCTTTAGTTATACGTCCATATGCCTAACATACTAGAAGTAAGAGGTTATACACTGGTTGGCTACCTCAGTCATAACCCTGCACTTATTTAATGTCAAGCCTTATCCCAAAAGTTCATGTCTTATTCAATTCCATAATCAAACCTAATATTTTCCTGCCCAAGATTCCACATTCCAAGAATCATATCCCTACAAAGCTTAGGTATTCTTTTAACTCAAATACACACATCTAAAGCATTCCCAAAGTCAAGCTCTATAACACCCCGACTGGAGGTGCCTACTTTCGGCCAAGGTGCTACTCACTCTATACCACAAATCTTATGAATGACAGAAAATACATTTTTCAAAATTCCAAAATAATAAATTTCTACGACAACATCCACAGGATGTCCATTTCTAAATCGATACATCCTGAATTATGCTCAGTACTTCTATCACCCTCATTACCTCATATGTTACCTAGGTCAGTCCATCTTCTTCACTCGATCCTATTTGGGGTAAAGAACGAAAGAAACAATAAAATAATGTAAGTTCGAATAACTTAGTGAGATAGTATCACAACAACAAGAAAGTGACAGTTTCACAATTATTATATAAGAAACAAATGGAGGCATAAATCTTTTCAGAAGTTGTGAGAGAAGGTCTTAGTCAAAGTTTTGAGGTGATCCATCTCACCACCATCCCATACCAGTGATAAGACTTCACAAGATTCACTATCTCTCATAGAAGTTTAAACCTCAACTACGATTAGAAAGGGGGTCGATATGCTATTTGAACATCCACTGGATTCCAATCAAATATTTGATATTCAAAGTATAAGTTTTAAGAATACTGAGTAACTGAATATAATTTATCAAAACATTTTTGCTGTTAAGTTGTTGGCAGTTCTCCTACCTTGTCACTCCACTTTCAAAAACATGAAAACCCTTATTCCTCATGTCTCAAGTGATCGGCTTGGATAATTAACAGTCAATAGACATGTCTAGCTACATGCCTCATCCCCCCTATAGCCAGCTACCTCCAATTAACTATGGAGCCAGATGTATTTAATGGGTATCGACTGAAGGTTGGTTGCTATCGGTCCATTCCGCCCTATCCATCTCACAGCCAATCCCAGGGCCCACCCCAAGGGTATTCAATAATCAGTATAATATACACATCCAACAACATTTCACATAACACGTCATTTCGCCGTGACAAACAGTAATCATATAATTAGTATTAGACTCATTTCCAGATAACGGCCATGGCTATGATGGGAAATATATCTCAAAACTAGTGTTCCAAATAATATATCAAATTGCTATGTTTATATACAAATAATTCAGCACCAGGTTGGTTTCCAAAAAGATATAGCGATAAAACAATATATTTCAAAATCACTTTTCAGCTTCCTAACACAATCACCAAATTTCAGCTAAAGGGATATCAATCAGTACCAATAGAAACGTTCAGTATTAAGGGTGGTATTGAGTACCATTTTCAACACATAACTTGAAAGGAATCAAGCGATCAGGATATATAACAAGTATATATGTTCTTTCTCCAGTAAAGAAATCTCATACTATTGAGTATAAACTCACCTGGCAAATGCAAAGGAATTCCTAGTTGTACGGACACTCAAGCCCTAGCTTCCTAGTTGAATCGAGAAGTGTCATAAGATAACCTAAGTTATCATTCCATCAATCCTTTGGATCTTGAGGATAAATATAGTTAACGTCTTTATTAAACTCATGGCCATTCTAATATAATTCTGATAATTGGATTTGATGCCCAGATACTTAAGATAGTTGAATATGGTAATCCTTAGTCATTTGGAGAATCTATATCTTTGGTTCCAGACCAATTCAAAGTTCAGAATAAATAACGTAAACCAATATTATTTTGATTTCTGAACTAAAATTATTAATGCACTTAAGTGTGCTTATCAAGCTCCTCGATGACTTTAACTGTTGAGTCATAATTCACAAATTCCACATTACACTCAAATGTTCAAGATAATCACATAACATTGTCCTTAACTAAACAAGTCGGTAAACTAGTTGCTAAAATCTTACTTAAGGTCTTAATGGGAATCTGATAATTCCTTCAGGTCAATTGAGTTCAAGACTATAGAAATTTTTAGGATTAATCCGCAACTTGACATAAATTATGGTTTACCGGTCCTAATTCATATTAGGATAAGGTTTAAACTCAAACTTCAATCACATTCGATAAATTAATCGAATTGAAATTTGATTAAAAATTTTACCTAAATTAGATTGAATTGAGACCCAATTTCAAATCCAGAATAGCCCAATTGAGTTCAGAATGCGTTGCCACTACCGGATGTGGAGGCCACCGCCACTACCAGTTGGTGCGTCTCAACACCAGGAATCAAATCCCTAAAGCAATTTTCCATTTTGCCACCGTCTTGATGACCAATTTTGCTAAAAAATTTGCCAGCAAGCCTTAGCGCCTTCGTGAAGCCAACGTGTCGATTCTTCCTCCGTCCACCGTTGAAACCCCAAATTAACACCACCACCAGACTACACATAACCTCACGACCAAAACCCACCTAGTTCCCATCTATTTCCGCCACCAAAAGTGGTGGAACTGCCACCACCACCACGAGCTCACCGTCGCCCTTATTTTTCGATGAATTTATCGGTTGTTTTTGGTAAATATTGGTATGGTTGTCTTCGTCGTGAGGAGAGGAACATTTTTGTGTAGTTGGTTTTAGGTTTCATGGTCGTTTGCTAGTGATTCGCTGGGGGGGAAGCTTTGGGCACTTTTGAAAATTAAAGGAATTTCTTTCCTTTATTTTATATATATAAATGCATTTTTTGTTATTTCCAAATTACCCCTAGAACTTTCTAACCGACTCAATTTTCACCCCAAAACTTTTAAACAGTCTTCACTTTGGTCCCTAGCCTTCAATTAAGTCCTCTAACTTTTAATTCTTACACATTGACCCCAAACCTTTCCATTTTTTGGCAATCAGGTCTAAATTTAATTCTGTTAAAGTCCTTCAACTTTTAAGTTGCTCACATTGACCCCCTAAACTTTAATTAAATTAATGTTAATCAACTTAAATTTATATTCCAAAAATTGAGGTGTTACAAGATCAATATCTATTAGCCAAAAATGTCACATTCCACAAATCACATTCTAGGATCAAATCCTAGCAAAACTCATGTTTTCCTTAGTTCGAGTGTTTACATCCTAGAGATTTCCAATTCAAGTTTAATCTCTACTAAATCCATCAGTTTCAGTCACAAAATCATTCCCATATTAACCTAGGTCTTCAAAAACGCGGGCTCTAATACCACCTTTGTAGCACCCCACCCAGGATAGCCCACAAGCTGGATGTCACCCAATTCAGTCTTACATTGCACCCTCAATACAGTCATTAGGCCCATCAAAAAAAAATTTCAAAACTTATCAGAGATAGCAATGAGCGTCCACCTGAACAATCCTCATCCAAAGTATAATTCACATGCATTAACTGATCCCATAGCATTCATCATTCCATACATACCACAAACCTTAATTTCATCCTGACATATCACAATATCCATAAGTTTAAAACTTAACATACGAGTGAACCCATATTCAGATCATAACATCACTGAGTTTACAACTTAACATATGATTGAACCCCAAAACAGTTACAAATACCTGTTCTATTATCAGAAACAACAACAGATTTTTTCTTAAGCAAACGTCAATAGAAGTACAATATATAAATCATAACCTATCCCATAATATTCAACATGATATATATATACACCATGCAGATGTTAAATTCAGGCCTAACATATCACAACATCTCTAGGCTATACAAAGTGTCCAAGAGTACCCACAAGCATCTACAAATGTTTTTCTATTACAAAATATGATCACCGATCCTGGCCTGTAGTTCAAGTTCATCACCTATTCCTGTTTGAGAAAATCAATGACATACGGGGGGTAAGTCCAAAGGACTTAGTGAGGGATAAATTTTAAGAGCAAGCAGTAGGGATCTACCAAGGAAGAGTCAACTCAACAAATTATCAATTAACAATTAGAGCAGGAACATATCAAAAGATTACAATCAAATCATATCACAAACATATTAGATTACAGACAGTCAAGAAACAGACACAAGCATTAACAAATTTCAAGGTTATCAGTAGATACTAGCTCGGGAGTTGTAACTGTAGGCTCAAACGGGCCAGGAAGAATGGTCCGTCTCAACCGAATCAATTTGGGAGAAAATACGGACGGCTCATCGGGCCTGGACAACAGCCCTATCTAGACCAAGAAACTACACCATCCTTGTCACTCCATAAGTAGAAAACAAACAATTAGAATACAATCAGGACAAAATAAACCTAAGTAACATATGTAGTCCAAAGAATTAGAATAGGACAGGCATATCAAATCTTCCTTATTCTAGTTAGATAGTCAGTCAGTGAGTCATACCCAAGCATGACAGCTGGGTGTATGGCTGATGCCCATACGGACCGTATGGTGCATCGGTGATACCCAAGCAGCCTGTTTAGCATATCGCTGACACCCAAGCGGCCTGCTTAGCATATTGGTGACACCCAAGTGGCCTGCTTGGTGTGTCCCAGGTAACCCAAGCATTCTGCTAGGATTAGCACTCGGCCCAACAGTCTCCAAACATATATATAAAGAACCAAATAATAGATTGCCAGCAAGGCAAAATACTAATAGATAAAGAGATAACTGCTAGTAACCGATGCAAAACGATCAGATAACATATTCGAAAAAACAATCAAATAACAAAATAGTACCAGATAACATAATGGACAACTAGGCGATACAGATAACATGTAAGAGTTATGGGGGCCAGAACAGACATGAATCAAAACCAATATCAAGAGATAATCCTCATAGGGGTGTACACATCATATAACTAATAACAAGTGAGAACTCAAGCACTTCACTAATTTCAATAGACACGATCCAATACAGTATAGAAATAGGAACCCTCACAGAGGTTTATCACAATAATAGATAGATGTAATCAATGCCAGATTAGCATACCCTCACCGGGGTTTTTGAAACGAATAATAGATAGGTTCATTCAATACAAATACCAAAGCGGTCGGCCCTGACCAGGGTTTCTGAAACGAAAAACAAACAGGTTTATTCAATGCAAATACCAAAGCAGTAGGCCCTCACAAGGCACTACAACAAATTGCACTTCACATAACAAAAATTTTGGTAATGATGGTAAAATTCGTTACATATGTTAGATTTATTGTAACAAAATTGATTTTTGTTTACAAATAACATTTTCTTTAGTAACAAAGTAAAAGTTTTGTTACCTTCAACTCAAATTTGTTACCTTAAATTTTTTATGTTCGTAACTAAATAATAGTTTGTTACGTAAAAATTCAAATAATAAGAACAACAACAACAACAACAACAACAACAATAATAATAATAATAATAATAATAATAATAATAATATAAAAAGAAGAAGAAGAATCCCCACCCTTCCCCTCCAGTACTTCATATATTTCTCATTTTTTTTCTTTTTTTTTTTTCATTCTTTCTTTTCTTTTTATTCTCATTTCTCTCTTCTTCCATTATTTCATATATTTATCATTTTATACATATATATAAATTTATCATTGTTTCTCATTTCTCATTATTTCATATATTCTCATTTTATACATATATATATATATAAATTATCTATAAAGAAGAAGAAGAAGAAGAAGAAGAAGAAGAAGAAGAAGAAGAATCCCCACCTTTCCCCTCCAGTACTTCATATATTTCTCATTTTTTTTCTTTTTTTTTCATTCTTTCTTTTCTTTTTATTCTCATTTCTCTCTTCTTCCATTATTTCATATATTTCTCATTTTATACATATATATAAATTTATCATTGTTTCTCATTTCTCATTATTTCATATATTCTCATTTTATACATATATATATAAATTATCTATAAAATTTTAAATAATTTCTATTTTTATCTTTTTTTCTTTCTAATTATTCAAACATATATGGTTATTTTTTCTATTTATACTTATTCACATATATATAGTACACATATATATAAATTTATCAATAAAATTTAAATTACTTTTATTTTATCTAGTTTTTTCTATTTATTCATTCTGAATTAAATAATATTTAATATTTATAAAAACATATATATAATATAATTTTTTATTCATACTTATATATATATGTAGTATATATATGTATATAAAAATTTCAATAAAATTTAAAGAATTCTTCATATATTTCTCATTTTATACATATATAAATTTATCATTATTTCTCATTTCTCATTATTTCATATATTCTTATTTTATACATATGTATAAATTTATTTAATGAATTTGGATGGCAATGCAATTTTGTTTCCCTCCAACTTTGTATTCCCTCCAAAATTTGGCCCATAAAAAATGTTAACAATTATTTTTATTATTAGTTTGACATTATAATTTAACTTGATTTCTTCCAAAAAAATTGATTCCATCTATTAATAATGAATTCTCTTCATTTTTTCGATTCCTCTAAATTTTAGCTCCTCAATTTTTTTTTATAAATAATTTATAGCAAAATTAATTTCTTTTATCTTAAATTATATGATGAATTGACATATAATTTTTAAATTATTAAATGACTTTCTATTATAGTTAAAATAGTTAAATAACATAAAATTTGGACTTATAAATTTTGATGCTTAAGAATTTAATTTTTTATTATCATTTATTACAATATTCATTTAGAAAAATTCTTAAAACTCCTTAAAATAAATAGTTAAAGGTTACATACCTTAATAGCGAAAAAAGAAGAAGAAAGAAATCTAGTTTACCATAATACTTAATGAAAAAAAAAAACTATCTTTGAAGTTAGGCTTATTAATGTTTTTTTTTTTTTTAATCGTTGTATTGGTCAGTTAAAGATTTTTATAATTTATAGATATCTATATATCAATTGTGTGTATGTTTTACTATATAAATTGCTAAATGAAGATAACTTTTGTGGTTTAATATAATGTAAAAAAAGTATTAACATAAAGTGTAGCGCCCCATCTCGGGATAGCACCTAAGCTGAGGCACCACTCCAGTTCAAACTTAAATTTCAATTCATCATACAATCAATAGGCCCAAAACATTTCAACTTAATTGATCAGAAGCAACAGAAATTTCAAACTTAATTAACACGACAATCACTTAAAGATGTTCCCTGATTCAGCTTCTTATATCTAACATAACATATACAGACCTGAAGTCCTTCACATCAGTCCTAACATGTTACATCGTCACAAAACCAAAATTTAACATTCAAAAGAGTTCAATAACATACATAAGCACCTATTCTATTACAAAAGTATTTCTCCAACCCAAATCAGGAGTCCATATCCTTCACTTAAACCTGTATGAGAAACATGAATAACATGGGGGAGGGGGGTAAGTCCGAAGGACTTAGTGAGGGATAATAATAACCATAAGCAATAGGGATCTGTCGAGGAAGAATTAACTCAATAGATTGGAACTTAACAAGTAAACGGGTACATTTCATAATACAGGCATTTACAAGTTCGGTAAACAAGCATTGTCAAATTCAAGACTTTTAGTAGGTACTAGCTCGAGGGTTGTGACTATCAACTCAAACGGTGCAGCCAGCTCAACCGCTTTACTACGGGAGCTATCGCCATCGGCCAGCTCAACTGATTTACTACGGGAGGTATCACCACTAACTTATTCAGCCCGGACAACAGCCCAAACTAGACCAAGAACCACACCATCCTTATTGCTCCAAGAGCAGTTCACAAGCAAGCAGAAATGAGTACGAGCAAGCAAACCCTTACAGAATATGTATTCCAACGAAACGAGTTAAAATATGCACATCAGATCACCTTTTACTAATCAAACAAGTATTTTCATAGCGTGGTAGCTTGGTATACAATTGGTGTGCCCATACGGACTATATGGCTCACTGCCAATACGGACTATATGGCGCATAGCAAATACCTAAGCGGATTGCTTAGCGTATCACGGATACCTATACGGACCGCATAGCGTACCCTAGACACCCAGGCGGACTGCAGGGCATGTCCCAAGTATCCCAGCATTCCACGTAGGATTGGTACTCGGCCCAAGTACAATCTCCGAACAAGTACAACATGTACCAGTCAAGTACAACAATCAAGTACATACAAGCCAACTGGCAAGATATCAACATACAACAAACGAGTATGCCGGCAAGGCATCTGATAACGATTCAAACAGGAACAAGCAAGTACGATCAGGACAAGTACCAGACACGACAGACAGGAG
The DNA here is from genome assembly GCA_018894105.1 of Jacaranda mimosifolia. Lineage (NCBI taxonomy): Eukaryota > Viridiplantae > Streptophyta > Magnoliopsida > Lamiales > Bignoniaceae > Jacaranda > Jacaranda mimosifolia. Next base: position 5,230,774 of record CM032120.1, read on the forward strand.
TTCTAAGCGCCGGAACAAACAAGAATGATTGAAACAAGTGCGAACCCTCATAGGGGTATATAAGTCAATAACAAATAATGAGCATGTACAAGTCAACAATTTACAAACCAGTACAATCAAGCAAATTAAACCCTCACAGGGGTTATGCCACAAGAACAGATAGACATATAGAGGCCAAAACGGCATACCCGCACAGGGGTTTAATAATTAAAGAGAAGCTTGTATAAAGCAATAACCCAAAGTGGGAAAACCTCACAGGGTTCAACAATTAATAAATAGCTATAACCAAAATAATAACCCAGAGTGGGAGACCCTTACAGAGGTTATGCCACAAGAACATATAGATATATCAAGGCCAAAATGGCAGACCCTCACAGGGGTTTCCAACAAATAATGAATAGCTGTAACCAAAACAATAACCCAAAGTGAGAGACCTTCACAGGATTCAACAATTAACGAATAGCTATAACCAAAACAATAACCCAGAGTGGGAGACCCTCACCTCTTGTAGTCTCAGAAGTGCTATCACAGTCAGCAACCTATTGGTCCGTGGGACCCACTTCATCGTTATCAAACCAAAAGGTAATATTTACAATCAAAATACATATTAAATCCTATTAATCACAATTATACCATTAATAATCCAGAATCACTAATTTATCGATTAATACAGTACATCATTCTTATTTCAAGGTCATGGTCAAAATCCTAAATCACACAATATGGTTAATCCTTACATAATCAATTCCTAATCAAATGCCATTTAATCTTATAATATAATCCTTAATACTATTTTAAATCCAAGTTTTGGCATTTCATAAGTCTGGGTCTACTTATTCTATACTCCTTGCGTGGGGATCAACATACGGTATATAAACATATCATCTCTTCCCAAATTCCTATTCTTGGTTAGGTACAATGCTAACTTAGGAAAGGCACAACCCATACAACATATATATATATATATATTAAAGGTACAACAAAATCCAAATGCCAAAGCTTGCTACCGGAGTATCAAAACCACAAACCGATAACACAGGTGCGTTCGTTGCGTCGATAAGGTGAAACTGCCTCTCTGCCGCCGCAGTCCACCGTCGCCGGAAAATGAGATGGCACCACCCAGAGAATCCTCTTGCGGAGAGCCTTCCAACAGTGCCCTTCATTTCCGAAATAGCCGCCAAAAAACCCCTCAAAACCCATCCCGAAGCCTGAAATCGCTGTCGATTTTTTGCCGTCTCTGCCGCGTATCTCCGCCATACAGTGCTATCACCTTGTTCCCCTCGTTGAGTACTAGCTAAACCACCCCTTAGATGCTCCGTTTGATGCCAAAAAGTAAGTGACCCAGTTGCTCTCCGTGAGTAGTGTTTCGGCCATTCTCCGTTGCTCTATTCCGATAGTCTTCCACAACATGTGGGGGTGCAAGTGGAGTGCTGGAGGTGAGGGAAGTTGGTTTGGAGGAAGAATGGTCGCCGGTGGTCGTTCGCCGGTTGGTGGTTCATGGTGAAGGAAAAGAGGAAAAACAAAGAAGAAAAAAAGAAGAAGAAAAATGAAGAATGAAGGAAAATGTTCTGGTAGATTGGTTTTAAAATTGAACTTTCCAAATTTGCAATGTAGTCCCCAAGGTTTAGACAAATTTCCCATTCAGCCCACAAGTTTGAAATTTACACTTCTGACCTCGCAGACTTATATACTTCCATGCAAACCTCAAAATTTTCCCATTTGTGCAATCAAGTCCTTAGAATTTGCATTTTAGCCCCAAAAGCTTTAGAATATGATCTAATTAAGTCTTGCCTAATTGCGTTTTGACCCCAAAACTTCCAACTTCCTTGCAATTAAGCCTTTGTTTCATTATTTTTGAAATATCGAATTTCAGGGCTGTTACAGACTCCCCCCCTTGAAAGAATCTGGCCCCCATATTCTCATCCGAGTACTATTCTGACAAGCAGAAAATAAGTAGATTCAGTCTGTCGATCTACATTTTTTTTCCGTTGCATTCTGCCAAGATTGTTTCTTCAAGTCTCAATACCTCTCCGTGCCTCTCAGATGCATCGTATCTTGACTTGTGTGCCTCATCTAGCAATCTTTCTTCCGGCACACATAATCTTCTTATGGAATAGAAAACACCTTGATTTCGGTATTAGACTGGGATCTCTAGAACCTCCAAAATTTCCATCCATTGCGCTGTCTCATATTCAAGTCCTTATCGTCTTAATCGCATGTCAACTCAATACTTAAAATCCATTTCAGTTCTGATAAAGTGCATGCTCTTATCTAAAAGACCATAAAACCATTATAGCAACAAACAATTAACAACATCACAATTTCATACTTACATATTATTTACATTAAAGAGTAGTCAAGTTCAAACTTAACATGCTAGAGGTCATAACTTATCATACATTCCAAAGCAACTAAATACAGATTCATAAAAACTTAAACATACTAAGTATATACATAACCCATACACCTATTGTTTCTCAAACTCCGTCTAGGTTATAGGGCCAAAATATGTCGTATCTTACTTTCTTTGACATCCAAAAACTTAGCTAGAACCTTCAGCCACTTGTTTCCCTTTTCCCGCCGATGCTAGACCTTTCCTATTGGGGCAATTCTTCAAGTAGTGTTGATCACTACCATAGTCCCAGCATCTGTCTTGCTTTCTCCAACATCCTGACTCCTCTTGGCCATGTGATCCATAGAATTCAAATTTCTTTCGTGGCCTTTCTTGAGTCAGAATTGCCGTCTCATCAATCTAATGGGCTTGAGGAGTAGCGTTTTCAATTTGTAACCTTGGTTGTTTTTCTTCAGTGTTGTTCTGCTCCTCGAGGCGTGATCTTCCTTTTCACCCCTTGTCCTCAATTTTTCTAATTTCATAAAGTTCTGTTTCTAGCTGTAATGCCTTGCTTACAGCCAGGTTGAAATTCTGTAGGTCCTATGTGGCCAAATCCCACCTCAGTTCTGGATGTAGCCCCTGTATGAACCTTCGAGTTTACAAGACCTCATTTTCCTGTAAATAGGGGGCATATTGTAGGAGTCTGCTAAAGATAGCCTCATATTCACTAACAGACTAGTTTCCTTGAACAAAATCTATAAACTCCATTTCTTTAGCTTGCTTAGATACTAGGGGCATATATTTGTCCTTAAACTCCCGAGTAAAGTTCTCCCAGGTTCTGGGGGTTGCCGCAGCTGTCCATCTACGATCGATCATTCTCCACCAGTTCCTTGCAGACTTCATTAAGAGGAACGTGGCAAAACGCACCCTTTGCTCATCCGGGTAATGCAATGTCCCAAATATGTTCTCTAATTCTTCCACCCATTCCCCTGCTTTATGGTCATCCGGCTCACCATAGAATTTCGGGGGCTAAAATTGCAGAAACCGTTCTAAGGCTCGATCTTTTATAACTGTTTCTACCACCCCTGCTCTATCTGCTGGTTGATGGTCAGGCTGCCTATGCCTTTGTCTTTCTCGATGAACAAGTTCTGCCAAAGGATCTATAGCAGGTTGATTCAACGGAGGAGTTTCTAAAACTTCCTTGTCAGGTATCGGTTGTGGGTGGGCAGGTACTTCCCACCTAGGAACCTGTCGATCGATGGCCCGTCTACCTCATGGCCTCTCTCCATGACTTGTTTTTGATGGAGAGGGTACGCTATCATTTCCATATGAGGCCATCGCACGTCTAATATCTTCCAAGTATTCTTAAGTCTGAGCTCACTGATAGAAAAAGAAACCAATACCTCAATCATCTCTAATTCTTTCGAACTTCTCAAGCTTTCAAAATAAGAGAAGAATAATTAATCATATGAGATTAAATCAAACTCATAGATACGTAAATCTTAATCATTCTATAATAAGCAAAATTGATTCCATGGACTTCCTTTGAATATTCTACACTTTTCCTTATTCTGGCTCCACCCTTTCCTATACTCGTCAATCATCCTGCCGTATGTAACTCATCTTACTAATCACAACCCGCCAACTTCAACTTAATATTCCATAACCACATAGAAGCTTCTGAAACTACATAAAATACTCAGATTTCTAGCTCAATCTAAAGTTCATCGACAAACCTAGGCTTTGATAGAAGAAATGTATCAACTCAACATATTGGAATTTAACAAGTAAACGGGTACATTTCAGAATACAGGCATTTACAAGTTCGGTAAACAAGCGTTGTCAAATTCAAGACTTTCAGAAGGTACTAGCTCGGGGGTTGTGACTGTCGACTCAAATGGTGCGGCCAGCTCAACCGCTTTACTACGGGAGCTATCGCCATCGGCCAACTCAACCGATTTACTACGGGAGGTATCACTGCTAACTCATTCAGCCCACACAACAGCCCAAATTAGACTAGGAAACACACCATCCTTATTGCTCCAAGAGCAGTTCACAAGCAAGCAGAAACTAGTACGAGCAAGCAAACCCTTACAGAAAATACATTCCAACGAAATGAGTTAAGACATGCATATCAGATCACCTTATACCAATCAAACAAGAATTTTCACAGCACGATGGCTTGGTATACAATTGGTGTGCCTATATAGACTGTATGGCGCACTGCCCATACGGACTGTATGGCGCATAGCAGATACCTAAGCGGACTGCTTAGCGTATCGCAAATACTTATGCGGACCACACAGCGTACCCTGGACACCCAGGTGGACTGCAAGGTGTGTCCCAAGTATCCTAGCATTCCACGTAGGATTGGCACTCAGCCCAAGTACAATCTCAGAACAAGTGCAACATGTACCATTCAAGTACATACAAGCCAACTGGCTAGATATCAACATACAACAAACGAGTATGCCGGCAAGGCATTTGATAACGATTCAAACAGGAACAAGCAAGTACGATCAAGACAAGCACCAGACACGATAAACAAGAGTTCTAGGAGTCGGAATGAACAAGAACAATTGAAACAAGTGCGAACCCTCACTGGGGTATACAAGTCAATACAAGTAACGAACAAGTACGAGTCAACAATTTATGAACAAGTACAATCAAGCGAATTAAACCCTCACAGGGGTTATGCCACAAGAACAGATAGATATATCAAGGCCAAAATGGCAGACCCGCATATGGGTTCAACAATTAAAGAGAAGCTTGTATAAAGCAATAACCCAAAGTGGGAGAACCTCACAGGGTTCAACAATTAATAAATAGCTATAACCAAAATAATAACCCAGAGTGGGAGACCCTTACAGAGGTTATGCCACAAGAACAAATAGATATATCAAGGCCAAAATGGCAGACCCTCACAAGGGTTTCCAACAAATAATGAATAGTTGTAACCAAAATAATAACCCAGAGTGAGAGACCTTCACAGGGTTCAACAATTAACGAATAGCTATAACCAAAATAATAACCCAGAGTGGGAGACCCTCACCTCTTGTAGTCTCAGAAGTACTATCACAGTCAGCAACCTATTGGTCCGTGGGACCCACTTCGTCGTTATCGAACCAAAAGGTAATATTTACAATCAAAATACATACTAAATCCTATTAATCACAATTATACCATTAATAATCCAGAATCACTAATTTATCGATTAATACGGTATCTCATTCTTATTTCAAGGTCATGGTCAAAATCTTAAATCACACAATATGGTTAATCCTTACATAATCAATTCCTAATCAAATGCCATTTAATCTTATAATATAATCCTTAATACTATTTTAAATCTAAGTTTTGGCATTTCATAAGTCCGAGTCCACTTATTCCATACTCCTTGCATAGCGATCAACATACGGTATATAAACATATCATCTCTTCCCAAATTCCTATTCTTGGTAAGGTATAATGCTAACTTAGGAAAGGTACAATACATGCAATATATATTAAAGGTAAAACTAAATCCAAATGCTAAAGCTTGGTACCAGAGTATCAAAACCACAAAACGATAACACATGTGCGTTCGTTGCGTCGAGGAGGTGAAACTAGCTCTCCGCCATCGCCGCCAGCCGCCAAAAAATGAGATGGCACTACCCAGAGAATCCTCTCGCCGAGAGCTTTCCAACGGTACCCTTGGTTTCAGAAATAGCTACCAGAAAACCCCTCAAAACTCATCCCGAAGCCTTCATGGTTCAAAGCTTTGCCGTCGATTTTCCACCGTCTCCGCCGCGTATCTCCGTCATATAGTGCTATCACCTTGTTCCCCTCATTGAGTACTAGCTAAACCACCCCTTAGATGCTCCGTTTGACGCCGAAAAGTAAGTGACCCAATTGGTCGCCGTGAGGTGGTGTTTCGGCCGTTCTATATTGCTTGGTTCCGGCAGTCTTCCGCCGCGTGTGGGGGTGCATGTGGAGTGCTGGAGGTGAGGGGAGTTAGTTTGGGGGAAAAATGGTCACCGATGGTAGTTTGTCGGTTGGTGGTTCACGGTGAAGGAGAAGAGGAAAAACGAAGAAAAGAAAAAGAAGAAGAAAAAGGAAGAATGAAGGAAAATGTTCTGGCATATTGGTTTTAAAATTGAACTTTCCAAATTTGCAATTTGGTCCCAAGGTTTAGACAAATTTCCCATTCGGCCGGCAAGTTTGAAAATTTACACTTCTGACCCTGCAGACTTATATATTTCCATGCAAACATCAAAATTTTTCCATTTGTGCAATTAAGTCCTTAGAATTTGCAGTTTAGCCCCAAAAGCTTTAGAATGTGATCCAATTAAGTCTTGCCTAATTGCATTTTGACCCCAAAACTTCCAACTTCCTTGCAATTAAGCCTTTGTTTCATTATTTTCGAAATATCAAATTTCAGAGGTGTTACATAACCTATATTATTAAATATAATGATTATTAACTTTCGTGGACCTGAACAAGTTGTTCTTAAGAATTAGTGGGTCAACATATTATATTTCCTCCAAAAAATAAGTTTCCCTCCAAAAATGAATTCCCCTAATACTTTTTTATTCCCTCCAAATTTTTTCTCCTCCCTCTATTTGGTGTATAAATAGCACATACAAAAATTATTTGTTTTATCTTATATTATAAGATGAATTATGATGTATTATTATGGGGGTTAAAAATTTAATTCTACTATTTTTTATTATTTATTAGGACATTGTTTTTGAACAAAAAGATTTTTTAAAAATTGTTTCTGAATTCTAAAAACTTTAGTCTTTACGTGTAATTAATTTCATTTTAAAAATTAAAATATTCTACACTAATAATATATTGATGTTGACAATTTGAACATGCATTTATTGAAAATTTTCTACACTTAATTAACGCAAATTGTTTTGAAATTGATCAACTTGTATAACTTTAATATTGTTGGAAATTTTGAAATTCTTTTGAAATACTCATGACATTGTAATATAAACTTAGTAATATAGTTATAAGTTTAATAAAATTATTTTTTATTCCCCCCCCCCAATTAAATATTTGAAGAATTGCTAACATCCTTAATAAATTTGTAGACGTCGGTTGAAAATTTATATTAAAATTCAAAAATATCCTTCAAAAGCTATTTTGATTATTTTTCAGACAAAAACACCCCTAAACTTATTTGTAACTTTAACATGGGGTTTAACTTTTAATATTATTTAAATCACTCAAAATAAATTTAAATAATTTTATTAAATATTAATAATTTTTTAATTGAGGTTGGATTAAAAAATAAAAATATAAAATCATCAACATATTTAAAGTAATTTAATCAAATTTAATTAAACATATTTATTAATTATAAAATAAGAATAAAAGTCAGATCCATCTATTAATTAAATATGATTTTATTTTTAAATTACATCTTAATAATATTAAAAAATAATCATATCTAAAATAATTTAATTAGATTAAGTTGAATATATTTATTAAATATAAAAAAGTATTTATTAACTAAAATAAATAATTAAAAATTAAAAATATGGTCTAAAAATATCATATTAATAATAGTAATTTTAAAATGTCAATTTCACCCAACCAACCCAGTAAAAAAGTTATTGATATGATATCTTGCTCTATCCTAAAACACAGATAGATAAATATTTTTTCCCAATTCATTTTCCACCTATCTCCCAAAATATAAACAAACAACTATCACATTCACCAACCCCACTTCCAAAAAACCATTTTGCTAAAATATTTTGACAAAATGCTCCAATTCATAAACAAACAAGCTCTAATTTAAACTAATTTCATCAAATTTATTAATTAATAAAAAAATAAATAATTCAAAATGTGTGAGATCTAGAGTTTGGACCTTGTGAGACCTTGATGTTTGTATATATAAATAAAAAAATTAAATTTATTTATTAATCAAAATAAATAATTTAAATAAAAATAAAATCTAAAGTTTTATCCTAAGGACTTGTTTACTTTGAGGGATGAGGAGGCAGGATGAAGGCCCACATCTTGCATCATTCCATATTTACTTTGAGTGATTGGAGCCTTGTATATAATTGTCGACCCGTCACTGTGCTGACAAAATGAGTGATGAGCCGTCCCACCTTTGAGGTGGGATGGTTTTATCACTTGATTGGTGCTGCAACTTAAAATAATTTCAGGTTGCAGCGCCAATCAAGAAATTTAAAAATAATTACAAAAATTTAAATATTAAAAATATATTTATGTTAAAATAATTAAAAAAACAATATATATATATATAATTTGTGTAAAGATATTGTATTGGAATGGAGAAAAAAAAAATTCTTTAAGCTAAATAGAAAAAAGAAGAAATAGTTGGATGTTGTATTGACATGGAGAAAAATTAAATTTTTTATGTTAAATAAAAAAACATTTTAACTAGGGGTACTTTAGTCTTTTATAATTTACCCAAGTTTTATAATTCATGTTTATGTAAACATTCTCAATACAATAATCCAATTTTATCATCCATATCATCCCACAAAGTAAACATCCAATTAAAAATATAAATTATCCTAATCCTACTATTCATTCCTCATTTCTTCCTATTACCCCACATCCCATACCACAAAGTAAACGGGGCCTAAGAATATAGTTTTAATAATTTGAAATTAGAAAATATTTTTAATTATTTTGAACAAAATAATGTAATGTAATGATTTTAAATAAATAATATATATACATATGTATAATATATATAATATATACATATGTATCAATACAAAATGTTTAAATATGAATCAACTGGGGAAAAAAAAAAGCTGAAATGAATTTAAAATATTGGCATGTAAAAAATTACAAAATATTTAAGATAATTTCATTATTGTGGCAATTAATAAAAGTTGAATTTTTTTTAAAACAATGACAAGTAAAAATTACAAAATATTAAGATAATTCCAAATAAACATGGCAACTGGGAAAAGAAATTAATTTTTCTTTGAAATAATAGTATGTGAATATTATCAATTGTTAAAATAATTTCAAATAATTTATGTTTTCTTTTATTCATTTCAAATTTATATATTATTAATAATGTTTTTTATTCATCCTTATATACATGTAAAAATCTATCTAAAACATATATATAAATATATATAAAAATTATATAATATATATTTATATAAGAAACATATACATATACATATATATAAAAATTATATAATATATATTTATATAAAATGTAACAGGTTGCCATGGCAGGAAGCATACTAGCCGGATCTGGTTCCTTCTTTTTCTTTTTTTTTACAGTTTTGCCATGGCTGCCGGCAGCCAAGTCTTTTTTTTTTTTTTTTTTTTTTTTTTATGTTTTCCATTTCGTTTTCCAACAGCATCTGTGTCGGCGGCCCGAGGCTGCCATGGTGATCGGCAACCATGGCAGCTGGTGATGTTGGGGTGGGGGTGGGGTAGGGTGGGATGGGGGAGACAAATATAAAAGAATATATATTTAAATTATATATTATATATGTATTATATTATATATATAATATAGTATCTATTGATACATATGTATTATATAATATATAATAATATAAATTTTTACTTCTATTGATTATTTTTATTTTTTTCACTCAACATTTTTCTCTTCTTTTCTTTTCTTTTTTATTTCAGCCATTTTGTTGATGTGGCAGCTGAGGTGGACGCGGATGTAGCGCTGGGTGACACATGTCACAAAATCCCCAAAATTAGGCCCGATTGAAAATAACTGGACAATTTTTGGGCCCAATTAAAAATTTTCTAGCCCGATGGACCAAAATTGCGAAAAATATTATAAAATAATTAAATATATTGAAAGCATAAGTTCTATTTTAGTAAATGTTGTATGACAAATTTAATTTTATTCATTAATGTAAATTTAAGATATATACAAATTAATTATTATGAAATAATTAAATATTGAAAGCATAAGTTCTATTTCATTAAACGTTTTATGACTCATATTCTATAAGTGAAATTTCATGAAGATATGATTTATGTGTGAGTGAACTGAATAAGTGAAATTAATTAAGATACTAACATATAAATTTATAAATTATATAACTGATTAATCAATAGGAATAAAATTATCTCAAGTGTCATGTCACACTGTTAACTTTTATTATAATTATTAATTACATTAATTAAGAATCAATAATTTAACTTTTATGTCAAATGTCATGTGAAATGTTATTAAGAATAAGTGAGAACAACATTATCTCAAATGTTATTTGACATTGGTAAATTTTTGTGATATTTATTATTAAGTACGTTAATTTTGAACAATAATTAACATAATATGTAATGGTAAATTTAATGTCAATTATTCCATAAGGGCTCGTTTGCTTTTTATGATATATTTGAATGTGATTGATAAGTGTAAGATTTATTAGCTAATAAATATATCAATACTTTATTTGTTTGCTTGGATTACTAATTTGGATTTCATAATTTTAGCACAATCAGTTGTCTGGATGCTTAACATTGTAACTTATGATAAGTATGAAATATCAATTTCATCCCCAATCTTATTTTAATAATTGAATTATTTTCATTAAAAAGGTTTAAATATATGTAGTATTGTAGTGAATAAGTCTCTATTTTAAAACCTTTTTCTCAAATATTATTACTTAAAAAAAAGTTGATTTTGTTTTGAAAAAAATTATTTTCAAATTTTATAAAACCATTGAATTGTTTCACAAATTAAACTATTTTATATTTAATATGTTGGTGGGTATTAGTTTGTAATTTTCAAAACAAATTCATGGTAAGCGTAAATTTATATTTGAAAAATATTATATTTATTTTTTAATTTACAAAAGAAAAGTTTATTTTTGAAATCTTATTATCATGGAAGAAATAATTTTCATATAAAAAATTTAGATATATTAGATAAATATTGTATAAAAGAATATTACAAAAATAAATGTAATTGAGCAAATAATTTAGAAAAAAATTAATAATAAGAAAAAAATTAACTAAATCGAGAATAATTAACTTTTTAATTCTAAAATAAAATACTAAAATTATTAACTATCTAAATGGAAATTAAGAAGATGTTCAAGCTAAATTTATTTAAAAGATCTTATAAGTTCCTACATCTTATAAGATATTTTTGGAGTTCCTACATCCTATATTTTTCAATATGCTAGATTTTTTTTTAAAAAAAAAAAAGGTTTTCAAAGTATTTGAATAATAAGATCTTGGAGCATATAAAGTATTAGTAATGACAATTTCATAATTAATATAATTAAAATTCATGAGCTTATTAAAATTTTAAAACTAATTTAAGAACTTCTTTTTTTTTTAAAAGAATTTATAAATTTCTACCATATTATTTTAAAATCTTTATAAGATTTTTTCTAAAAAAGATTACGAAAAACTTTTTTACATTTTATTAGCTACCAAACATCTTATAAAATGTTTTGAGAAGTTTATAAACTCACCCAAACAACTTTTAAATGTTTTAAAATATCTAACTATACTCTATACTTATAATATAAGATTAATATATTATTTCATAATTTTATTTTGTAGATTTGTACTATTATTAATTTAGAAAACAAAGAAAATTTATCTAAATATAAAACTTAAACTCTAAATTCGAAAATCTCACAACTTCTATAAATTTTAAACCTCAAAAATATTAATAATAGAGAATATTTTTATTGATTAACATTATTATATCTACATATTTAAAATTAAATGTCAATATTCAATAATCATCGTAAAATTTAATTTTTAAAAATTATATTAAAATATAATATGTAAAAATATTAAGTATCAAAATATGAATTAGAGTCATATATAACAAACTAATGAATAATTAAATTTTAAATTTTAAAAATTAAGTATTATAAATAAATAAAAATTGTCAAAATAAAAATATAAAAAGATAAATGTAAGACAAGAGTCTTGTTCCTTTGCATTTCAATTTCATTTCCCACTCACCCATTTCATTTCCCTCCCACCCATTTCGGTACTCTCTCTTCTTCCTTTCTTCTTCTTCTTCCTTCAATTTTTTTTTTTTTACTGTAACATTCTTGGCTGGTCGGCAAGATGCTCGTCACCGAGAGCCGGAGTTGGTCAGGCCTCCCGTCAGGAGACCCAGCTCCACGGGAGACCCAGCAGGGTGGAGGCCTCCCATCGGGAGACCCAACTCTACGGGAGGCCACCCAGCAGTAACTCCACGAGAGAGTAGGCGTCGGGTGCAACTCCACGGGAAACCCAACAGCAACTGGGTCTCCCGACGAAAGGCTACCTAGCTGTTGCTGGGTCTCCCGACTGCTAGGAGCCTCTCCCGTCCGGCAGTAGTTGGGGTCTCCTGGCCAACCCCAACCCCCCCTTTTTTTTTAAATTATTATTATTATTATTGCAGTGATTTTTTATTTAAATATTTCAGGTGTGTCGTTCCAGGTTGTGTTCCTAAAATTATTTTGGTCTATTGTGCTTCATTTGGGCCTGAACTAGAGGCGAGATTCTAACTTAATCATGAAGAGATGATAAGGTAGCATTGTTTTTTAGAAAATTTATGTGCAACCATTTCTTATGTTCTTTGTGCTTATTTATCATCTAGTTTTTCTTCTTTGATAATATTACTTGGACTTGAACATTTGTTTAGAAGAGAAGTAGTTATATATAGTTCTTACCTTTAGTGTCACAAACCTATTTTCTCTATTAAAATATGGAAGTTTTAAGTTATGCCTAGAAACTATTCTTTTAGTTGTGCTGATTTATGCTGATTGAGATGTATGGGATGCTAGAAAAACTTTTGTTATTAACTTGTTTTAGGATGTAATAGATTATCCAATTTTTATTGAGAATCAAGTATATTTGGAATACTTAGTTCTATACTTGCCACATTTCTGAGTGCTTTATTCCTTCTATTTTCTATTTTAGTTACTTGTCAATGAATGGTATGTGAAAATTTACATTTCCATTCAAACAATGTGTAAAGTACTTTTCGGCTTGTAGGACACAAGGAATTATGGGTGGGAACTGAATGAGGGAATTGATTTCAGTTGGTAGAAACTTTTGCACAAGAAGGTCAGTTAAATATATTGGAAAAAGTTCTTTGATGCCTATTAGGCTGTATATTAGTCGCATACACAAGCTTAGCATCTTCCATTTGGGAATCTTTAGGACTTATGGATACTTCTTTCTTGAACATATCATACTTATTCAATCTAAGAAAAAAATAGATGTGTAGTGACTTGTTAAACATATGTAATTCCTAATTTGATGTTTTTCATATTCACAGTGTGTTGTGGAATCTTTTTTTGCAAATTGTTGGAAGTAGCCGTCCTTGTGATGATGTTGATGAGAATTAAGGAATATATTTTGGAGATATCTTTTGTTACTTGAGCGATAACACTTCTTGAAAACTAAACACTTTTGTTTGATTGATATACCCATTTGGTTATCATGGCTTGTGGTTGTGGTTTGAATTTGGGATTGATGTTTTGAAATTATATTTATGTCTATAGATAGATGAATGTTTGTGGATGGATGGATGTGCTTACTCTTTTGTTTATTGAAGAAATGACTATGAATTATCTATATTTAGGATGTGATATACTTCAAATCTGAATTTCTTATGCAATTTTGTATCCATATTAACCTCCTGAATAGGGCAAAGTGAACTCTTTTTGTAACAAAAGTAGTATTGTTACAAAAACAATTTATTGATAACGAAATTTGTTGGTCACTTTTCTTAATCGTAACAAACTAATTTGACGTATCCGTAATGAATTATTTTATTTATTTGTAATGAACAATTTACCAATTCATAACAAATAATTACTCAATCTTATTTAAGAAATTAATTATTTGTAACCAATTCATTACTTATTTGTAACAAAATATTTTAATCTTACATGTCATAGGTAACGAAACATTTAGTTGTATATTGTAATTGTAACAAAACTCTTAATATTTTTTGTAACGAAATAATTAGTTATGTATTCTATTAGTAACGAAAAGCTTATTAAAATAAAAATATTATTTAACTAATCGTAACCAAATTTTTTGTTACACAGACAATTTGTAACGAAACTAAAATAAATAAATAATATTATTATAATATGCATTGGTAACGAAAAATAAAAGGCAATAAAACTGCCAACATTTTGGTAACTAGGTATTTTGTTACGGTATACAAATCAATTGTAACTTACATTATTTTGTCACTAATACGAAACTTTTGGTAACGATCGATTTCATCGCCATAAGTCCATCATTCGTAACGAACCATAAATTCCGTTACTAATACTTTTTACGACAGGCTTTAGGGCACTAAACTTAAGTAACGAAAAATTCATTACTAATATTTTGGGTAATGAATTTCAGCCTTATGGTAACAAAATTATTCGTTACTAAAAGTGTAATTTGTTGTAGTGGGGGTTTCGGAAACGAATAACAGACATGTTCATTCAATACAAATACTAAAGCGATAGGCCATCACCTCAATAGCCTAAAAAATGCTATCACCGCCTATTGGTATGTGGAACCTAGTTCCTCATCACCTAATCCAAAAGAATATGTTCATAGTCAAAATCTCCATTCAACTCTAATGATCCTTAATAATTACAATTATACCATTAACAGTCTAAAATCACTAATTGCTCAGTTAATACAGTAGTTTTAGGGTTCAAATCGATTCCAGTAATGGGATGTAATCCGGTCCTTAATTACATAATTATCCTTATAACATTGTCCCAAATCAATAATAATAGTCCAATCATCATAATTAACCCAATTATAGTCACTTAGGTCTCAAATTCATGAAATCCTCAAATTAGGATTTAAATCCTTTAATAAACTTATTTAATCAAGTTACCATATAGTATAAGATATCTGGATCCACTAGGCACATGCATATATATCCATACATGGGAATATATATATATATATATATATATATATACCAATCATACATTAATTCTTCATTCTTGGCATATTACAAGACTTATTAGATTGTTATCTATGTCTCGAGAGACCACTAATTTGCAGATTCTCCAAGATTTTGAATGGTCTTCCCTAATTCCCTCAACTTGAATTGTTATCTATGTCTCGAGAGACCACTATTTGTTGCAACTTCTTGGTTGGCGCTTGGCAGTATGAGCTTGAGCTCTCCATTTGGATCTCAAGTATGTGGGCCGATCGTATGAGTTCGGCTCGGGGCCTGTGCAATTTAATCCAATCAAATTTCTTGCTATGCGATGCGTTTGTCTTAGTGGGCTTTGTAAGCTTGGATAATATTTTAGGTCCCAATATGTTAGGTTCAAAATATTTTAACTTTCTTCTCTTATCTGTTTATTTTAATAATACTAATATGCATGCTGTGCTATGCACAAATTAAATTAATTATGATTAAAAATATAATTTATATGTATTATATTAATTTCATGTAAAAATAAATTTAATGCATGAGATATTTAATGAAACACATGGCACAACATTAAAAACTTTTTCACAAAATCACGATTTATAAATATCAAAGACAATGAAAAATTCATGCTCAGCATAATATCATTACATCTATAAAAATACAACTTAAAAATATAAAAAACACTTATATTTCCATAACAAAAAACAATTCAATAAATTTAAAGCAACTCAAACAAAACAAAAAGAATATAATGCCTGAAAATATGAGAAAATGAAAAACAATATAGAGAATATAAAAACCTACTAAAATAGAAAAACAAAAAAGTAAACTCAAACGAAAGGTGAAAACTGTATTAAGTTAGTTTAAAAAGTAAACATAATACAAAATAAAAATTAATTTACATATATAATAAAAAATAATTGTACACTCTTTATTTATTTATTTTTGTGCATTTGAATCATGAAAGTTCATGAAAATTTTGTGCAAATAAAATAATATTACAATTTAAAAATAAATATTCAAAAATACTTTTATTAGATAAAATTTGGAATGTAACTCTAATTTTTTTGTAAAATTTTATTGAAAATACAATACCCTCTTGACTCCTTTCTCGTTATTTCTCTCAAAGACTTGAAAAACAAATTTTTTGATCCGAAAAATAGTTGGGATTGTGATGTCTTGATGGATATATAATGAAACAAAGAATTTAAATGAATTGTGAAGTATTTATTTGCTAATAAGATTTTGAAATAATTTATAAATTATTTCCCTATCTCGCCATTGAAATGTAAAATCTTTCTTCATACAAACAAAATCCCTCACTATGTAGTGAACTAAACAAATATTAATTATTCAAATATTTTAATTTTTTTTAATATTCATTTTACTTCATGTAATTAAATAATATAAAAATATTTTAATATGTCAAAAAAATTATTATTTAATTATATAAAATAGAGACTTGATTTGAAAATGTGAGATTTTGAAGACAATTTATATAACTTGATCAAATTGTTAAAATTGTTATATAAAATATATATTTAATAAGATATATAAGCAATATATTCTTTTTAAATATAAAATATTTTTAGTAAGATTTCGATAATAATGTAAAAGTAATAGTAACAATTTTATAACACTTGAGAATTTAAAATGTTGATTGCTTTTCAACATAGTAAGACTTGTTTACTTTGCTTTATGTATTTGCTTGATTATTTCTAAGATTATACTTAGATAACATATTTTTGCATTTTATTTAGGTTATTATGAAATAATAACTATTTCTTTTAATATTTAACTTATTATATAACAGTACCTATCTGATGAGGTTATTTTTAGTGTGGTGGGACTTGGGGTTTCAACCTGTATGATACTCCAACTTGAGAGATAGTTTGTGTGGACATTGGGTAGAACCTGCAGCTAAGGAGCAAACGTCAGGCTAGCCGAGAGGGTCCTCAGCTAAAACCCATCGACCTGAAGATATTTGAACAGAGTAACCATTCAAAGAGTGCATGTGTGCTTACAATTATATCAGGATGAAGGAATATTTATAATGTTTGCCTATAAATAAAAAGATGGATTTTGTAACACTCCTGAAATTCAAAATTTTGAGAAAATAACGATTTAGAAATCAAGATATTAGTTGATCGGATTTTAGGGCCCGAAATATTAATAAAAAGGACTTGATTGCAAAAAATTTGAAAGTTTTGGGGTTAAAGTGCAATTAAGCAAGATTTGATTAGACCACATTTTCAAAAGTTTTGGGGTTGCATGGTTAATATTTTGGGTTAAAGGGGTCAAAGTAAGACACTCACTTTGTTAGGGGCTGAATTGAAGTTGGTGGAAACCTTGGTGGACCTAATTATAAGCTAGACAAAAGTTTTAGGGGCCAATTTAGAATTCTTGAAAATTTCCCCTTAGATATTTCATTTCATTTCATTCCCCCCCCCCCCCCACCATTTTCTTCTTTCTTCTTCACCGAACTACCTTCACCTTCACCGGTGACTTCTCCGATGAGCCCAAAACTTGCCAAACTAAACCAACCATCATATTCATCTCCTCACGGCGAACACGCCGGTACCAAGAACTTCCCATTTGGACCGGTGAAATGCCATAAAATCAAGGATCGAGGCAAGCGATGGTGAAGGGTGATGGGTTTCTATGGTTCGATGACTTTTGGAGGCGGACCAAGGGTGGGTCTTGACGGGTTGAGCTCGATGAACAAGCTAGTAGCTTTACTTTCGCGAATAGGCAATCGGCAAAGCTGAATTGGGCATGGTGGCACACGGTAATGTTGAGTTGGTTAGTTGGGTTATTGGGCCAATTGGCCTTCAATTCGGTGGCAAAATGGAAAATTAAAGTGGGTATTGGTGGTGAGTTTGACCTTTTCCAGTGACGATAGATGTTGGCGGTAGCGGCAGCCGAGCTAGGATAGAATCTTCAGCTCATCGCGAGGATCATGACGATATATTCGGTTTGTGATTTCGGCGCTTCTATAGCCGGATCTTGGGTAAAGAGTTGGATTGGGAATTTATATATACATACGCATATGTTGTACTATTATTTTATAAACCTTGTAATATGCTAAAGATGAGGGATTTATATATGATTGATATATATATTCCCATGCATGGATTACAACATAGCAAAGTGGACCTAGATCATGTATTATTAGGGGTGTAAACGGATATTAAACGGATCGGATACACTATTTTCATATTCGTATCCATTTAATTTTTCGAATATGTGGATATGGATACGAATTTGACAGATATTTAAAAATGATATCCAAATTCGTATCCGTCGGATATCGGTCGGATTCGGATATATCCGTATTCGATTATAATTATTCAGATACATTCATATTTTATTAAAGTTATCTGTATTCGAATTATTATTTTATATTCATATTCGATGATAACTATTTGGATATCCATTTACGAATATCCAAATACGTGAATCTATAAAGCTATAACAAATACATATTTTAATTAATAGAAGGAACTATATAATTTCATTAAAATGAAAGCAATCAAATAAATAGCATAATTTTTAATTAATAATTGACTTTATAATGGATTATTAGTACTTATTATTAATAACAATGGCATTTAAGTATATTAATTATAAAGTCAACCAACAATAACTATGTTGATTAACTTTATTCTTCAATTTTTTCTCTATGTGACAATAATTTTTTAAATTTATTCTTTTTTCTTCTCAATTCTTCAATTATAATTTATATATATACATATATGGATTATGAGATTTTTATTGAAAAATATAAATAATATATTATTTAATAAATATATATTCGGATCGGATATTAAACGGATCGGATACGCATTTAGCATATTCGTATCCATTTATAATCGGATATTTGCTAATCGAATACGGATAATATCTGCTTTAAATGAATGCGGATAAATTTGGTATAAATGGATACAAATGCGAACGGTAAATAAATTTTTGAATATCCATTTACAGCCCTATGTATTATTAAATGATAAGTTTGGATTAATCGAGTTAATTAAGTGATTAAACTAAGATTTTATGAAATTGGACCCTAATTAATGACCACTGGGTTATTTGAGGTAATATGGGACTAAGATTTGAAACATGCATGTGTCATTATAAGCTTAATGAACTTGGATTGTATTATTTTGTGTTAATTTTGGGATTAATTGAGTTAATCAGGAGAGAAAACCCGTATTTCATGAAATTGAGACCTAAGTGGCAATAGTTGGATTAATTAAGATAATTGGATTATTATTGTTGATTTGAGACAATGATAAAAGGTTAATTATATAAATAAGGACTTGATTATGCCTTTTTGTTAGTACCGATATAAACCCCGTATATATTTTTGTATTAATGGGATAATTAGTCGTACTGTAGTGATACTATCGATCGAAATAGTATCGATCGAACCCTTAACTACCATATTAGCAAATAGCTATTGATTTTATATTGTTAATAGTAAGATTGTAATTACTAGAGATTATTAAGGTCAATTAAAGATTTTGATTGTGGATTTATTCATTTGGTTTGGTGACGAATGAGTGGGTGCCTTGGACCAGTCGACTACTGATTGAGGTTGCAATTTTCTGAGACTATAGAGGTGAGGGTCTGCCAACCGGGCATTACTTATACCTATCTGTTCTTGTGGATTGATCCTGTGAGGGTTTAATATGACTGCGTTCTGTATTTACTCTTGTTTATTGAAATCTGTAATTTGTTTAAAGTTTTGCTTGTTATCGGTTAACTGATTGGTATACCCCTGTGCGGGTTGCTTGCCTAACTTTTTTCTGATACGATGTTAGTATGTCTGCTCTGGCGCCCAGAACTCTCGTTGTCTGTTGGTATTGATTCGTTTGATTCATATTGTTCGCCATACGATCGGTCTTGTTGATCTATCTGAGTTTGATTGGTATGTTATTAATTCTGTTAGCAATAAGTTATGTACCAACTACCAAGTTGTTATGCCTGGGTAAGTTATGTACCAAGCTGGCATGCCTGGGTAAGTTATGTAACAAGCCATGCTTGGGTAAGTTTTGTACCAGGTTTTCACGCTTGGGTAAGTTTTGTTTGACTAGAACAAGATACATCTGTTGTACATATCCATTACGACCTGTTAAATATCTGTTTTACCTGATTGATTCTTGATTGTTCGATTGTTTCTTGATGGTTCGATTGTTTCTTGACTACTTGATTGTATCCTGATATGTTTTAACTTGACTGTTGATTTACTATCTGTTGAGTCGATTGTTCCTAGATAGATCCTTTTTTCTTATGATTACAAATATCCCTCGCTAAGTCTTTGGACTTACCCCCCCCCCCCAAATATCACTTTGCTTTTTTCAGGCAGGGATAACTGATGGATGCGAACTTTTGGCTTGAATTGGAGAAAATTATGTTTTGTAATAAATTAGGTGTTTAAATGTATATATAGAATCATCTTAATGTTAAGCCTGGACTTGAGATGTTGTGATATGTCATGACTGATGTTGAGGACTTCAGGCCTGTACATGTTATGTTAGATGTAAGAAATTGAATCATGGAATTAGATAAGTTTGAAATTTCCACTGTTGTTTATAAGTTAAGTTTGAAACCTTTTGTGTCTATTGCTTGTTTATGGATTAAGATTTAAGTCTGAATTGAGTAGCGTCTCAGCTAAGGGCTATCCCGAATGGGGACGTTATAGATTTTCCCCTAAAGTGCTTCTTGCACTGTTCTCAAAGGTAGGGATAGTTTAAGGTTTTTTAACCTAAGCCCAAGCTCCACACTTATTTGGTTGAACAGAGGGGCAAACCATACTGCCATTAATGCGAAGGCAATGACATTAATGACGGGGGTGATGTGCCATCACACCAATTAATGCGGACAGATTGGTGGTTGGGGCACATTTAATGCGGATGCGATGGGTGAAAGGACTGGTATTATCCGCCATTAATACTTCTGTTGTGCTTATGCCGACCTCTAGGTTGCTAATTCGACCCCTAGGGTCAAGTAAGGTCTTGGGCTACGAAAGTTGGGTCCGTTTTGGGATTGTTGGGCCTGATGGCCTTAGTTGGCCGGCCTATTGGGCTGACCCATATCATGAGTCTCTTCTACTCCGAAGCCGACCCTAGTGAGGTCGGAGTTGGGAGTAGCTTGCAAAAGTAGTGGGAAAAATTATTTTGAATCTTTACCAGAAGAGCGAAGGCGAGAGCCATTTTAGGTAGTTACACAAATATTGATGCATGGCTAACTAGTGGTCATATATTTATTAGCCGGTTACTGATTATTTTAACTAGTTGAAATTTCGACTTGCCTATAAATAGCGAAATTTCACTACTCATTTTCACTTTTGCCACAATGTTTTGGGGTCGAGAGGTGAAGAATTCTAGTCGATCTTTGATCTACTTTGAGCCCTTATTCTCTACACGCAGCTTTCATAAGTGCTCTTTTTATGCGTTTTAAAGTTTGCTAGTGATATCTTCTGTCAATATGTCGAGTTGTAGTTTTTAGTCTGAGGCTACACATTCGACAGATGTCTCGAATAGGGGGGCAGAGTTGAGTGAATCCTCTAACGGGAGGTCGGGTACTCCTTAATAGCTAGAATTAAGTGTAGGTAAGGGAATGTTGGGAGTAGATGAGGGGATGGGACCTTCCAATCCTCTAGTCGATGAGATGGGGCTATTGGGGCATGGTGTTGATGAGGAGGAGGAGTTAGAAATAGCATAGGAACCTCCTAGGTTGAGGGGTAGGTTGTTCACGATGACTCACTAAAGTGATATTGTGCCGGAATATATCATTAAATGACCTTGGTCGATTAGAGGAAAGTATTATGTTTTGGAGGGATTCGAGCTAATTAAACCCAGGGTTATCGATAGAATGCATACTCCCCCAGAATGGTGCATAACTGTTTTTGATGACGCTATGAAATGCATTCTTAGGTTTCCTTTAACGAACCCAATAGTCAACCTGTTGAGAGGTTTCCAAGTGTGTGTAATCTAACTCCTACCTAATTACTTCGTCCTCATGTATAGCTTTGTGGTTATAATGAGATTGTCGATGAAGTACCTTCTTAGGCCAATTTCAGTCATTTATTCCATTTACCGATATCGCATAAGTCGAGTTTGGTTGGGGAGTCTGGGTTTTACTACTTAACAGTTCGACCTCATAGAAAAGTGTTTAGAACTCTATCTTCATCCCATGGTTAAAAATGAAAAGAGAGATACTTTTATGTCCGACCTCTCAGTAGGGTCAATTTTAATATTCCCAGTGGGTGGATGATAGGTAGGGTCGAGCTGAACACCAATGACAAACCCGTCCTGGAATAATGTTTTTGTTTGACATCTTCTCGAATTTGGTAAGATGGATGTGTCAATGTTCATAAGAGAGATATTTGGTTCTGGCGGGACTATCGACCATCGCGTTGAGATTGCATGTAAATGCATAGAAACTAACCTTTCTAAATAATGTGATATATTATTTCTGGTTGCTATCTATTTGATTGAAAATTATCTTCTTTCAGGTCAACCGATAATGAATCACGCAAGGCAAATAGCGATGCACAAGCAGCAATAAGCGCATTAGGGCAAGGAGGCTGCCGTAGCTTGACAAGCAGTTGCAACTCAAACTGCTAGGGTCAACCCAGTAACTCAAGAAAGCCAACCTGCTGCTATGATGAGCATGGGAGCAGTAAGCAGCTCCCTGCAAATAAAGAGAAAGGTAGTCAAGACAGCAGGGCAAGGCGCTCCGAAAAAGGTTGCGATCGATAAGGGAAAGAAGGAAATAGAGGAGATCGATAAGGCTGCATATAGTGTGCTTCCACCAGAGCGTCTATGTAACCTGCCAATATTTCCCAAGCAGCGATTCAGAGAGAATGTGAGGTATTAAACACCGCGACAATGATGGATGTGGGTGCGACCTCGATAACGCCGCTGGCTATTTTGACATATAGGTATTTCAAAAAGATCAAGTAGAGATGTTCAACCACGAGCAAGTCGATGTCTGAAAGCCTTCACCTATCATGCGAACATGGTATGTTTCTTATTGAGGCTGAGCATATGCTCTATTTAAAAATTACTAATTCCTTATTATTTATAATTTTCAGATTGGGTAATAGGGGTACAACCTCCATCTTCGGTATGAAGTGTGCGAGACCCAACGTCAAAGGCTGCTGGAGAAATGCGAGGAGCTTGAAAAGAAGCAAAATGAATTGCTGAAGACTAAGGTTGGCACATTGGAATCGAGGGTCGCTGAGCAGATGAAGCAGCTCGAAGAAAATGATGTTGGGTTGCTAACTGCTATTGAAGGCAAAAGCCAGGCTGAGGATCAGCTCAAAAAGATACTAAGCTCTATTTAAGAAGCTTCTAAATCGGGTCGAGTGTACGGTTATGAAAATGCGATGAGATACGCTTGATTGGAGTTTTTAAGGTGCTACCCGGGATCCGTAAGGAAGCCGTTCAATAGTTTATGCTCTCCTCAGCCTTTACCTATGCAATCATAATTTTCGGCATGGACGATGCAAAGAAAGCCTTTGACCGCATTGTGAAACAGGTAGAATTTATAGGTTATGCATTTTGACCTAAGGACAACGCCAGATGCGACATGAACAAAGACGAGCGTCTTCAAGCATACGATGAAAATGTCTCCGCTGAAGAGGGTGAGGCTGTTGTTCTGCCTCTGGAGGAAATCAACGAGCATGCATTCCATATTGGGCTCCAGGTTTGTTCTTATCCTCGTCGTCTTATCAGGATTACTAAGGTTGAGTTTGACTGTTTTAAATTCTTCAATGGGCTCGACCTACATGTCTTCCCTTTTCCTTTTCTTGTTGGTTTGTCCCTTCTGAGGTTCAATTATGGGGATGTCCCCTGAGACTTTCAGTTTGGGATCGAGCTTTCTAAGTGTTAGGCTCGATCGAAATGGTATAACAACGCTACGCTTCTTTTATATTACACAACATCTTGTATGTTCCAGCTGTGATTGGGAATTTGACTTTCATGTGATAAGTAGATACAATTGCTTGAATATCATTCAGCGTTGGTCTTCTGATGATGGCGTTGTAGGCAAAAGGTATGTTGACGACAAGAAATGTGATCATAAGGGTGCATCTTTTGCGAGCCTCTCCAAATAAAGTGGATAAATTGATAGATCTGACGAGCACAATCTCTGATCCCCCAAATCCTACTAAGGATGTTCTGATAAGCTCAAATTTTAGCTTTTCCAATTTCATTCTTTCCATTGTGGACAAAAAGATGATGTTTGTTGAACTTTCATTGTCCACCAAGCCCTTCCTAACTTCGAAATTAGCAATTTCCACACAAACCACCAACGAGTAGTCTAAGTTGCTCCCTGCACATTGACCTCCTAAATGAGAGAGGTCGAAGTCTGAAAAAGATTTGGTTTCAGCTCTTATGGAAAGTTGGTAGACTGATTTTATCTGCATCGACCCGCTGGACTCAAGACGCCTCTGCACCTACTTTCTAGCTGCTTGGAGTCCTCCCCAGTTCATCCTCCAGTAATTGTATGAATCATATCTCTCAAGGGGGAGCACTACAAGAAAAAATGGTTTTAGCGATCATTGTTCTTAGTCGCTAAAAGTAAAAAAATGGTTGTTAAAACTTATAGTGACCAAAATAACGATGGTCGCAGGTGGTTACAACAAAGTAGCTACTAAAAGTGCTAAGTGACGAGTTATTAACTTGGATGCTAAAAATACATTTTTAGTGACCATTCAATAATGGTTAGTAAAGATGGAAAAATTAGCGACATATTTTTTACTCGCTAATGTAAAAGTTTGTGGTCACTATAACATTGAGATGGCTGTTGTAGGTACGCATACAATGACCACATCTTTTGGTTGGTAAAAGTTGATTCTTTAGTAACCAAATCATTGGTTGCAATGACTTTTAGATTATTGCAATATTTGTGTTATTTAATATGTTTTAGCAACCACATTGCGATGATAAAACATAATTGCTAAAGAATATGTTTTAGCGACAAAATAATTGGTTGCAATAATTTTAATCTTGTTGCAAGACTTATTGCATTTTTATGATTTAGTAACCAAAAGTGTAGCTATCTGTCGCTAATATATTACTTATTAGAAACCAAATGCTGATTGGAGAAATATTTTTAATTGGTTGCTAATGTGTATATTTTAACAACCAAATAGTGGCTGCAAAAGTAGCTTTAAATGATTGCTAATATATACTTTTAAGCCAACAAAAGATTGCCAAACAATTTTTATTTTTATTTTTTTTAGATTGCCAAACAA
This sequence comes from Jacaranda mimosifolia, assembly GCA_018894105.1. Lineage (NCBI taxonomy): Eukaryota > Viridiplantae > Streptophyta > Magnoliopsida > Lamiales > Bignoniaceae > Jacaranda > Jacaranda mimosifolia. The sequence continues at coordinate 5,256,265 of CM032120.1, forward strand.
TTTGAGTTGGAATAGGTTCAGAATATATTATAAATCAAAATGGGATTACAAGTGAAGAGTAATTGTGCCAAAATAAAAATAAGGATGTACTTACTTCCCTTACAATATTTTCGAAATAAGGAAAAATTACTACCTAATCTCCCCTGGAGGAAAATAAAAAGAAAGATAAAAAATGAAAAGAGATTGAATTACATCATATTGCAACCCTTCTCAAGCACTTGCAAGGGATGTTTCCAGAGATCAAGAACAAATCTCCATTTCTGCAAAAAGAAATTTTCAGCTAAAGCCTTTGATCCTTCAAAAAGACTGTGGACCGTATCCCCTTTGTAGCAAATGTGCCTCCAATTTTCCACCCCTTATCCAATATTGGTTCTAGTCCCCACAGTAGCAAAAAATGAGACAATTTTAGTTCCAGACTGAGGATCGATTCTTGAATGTAACAAAATTTCAACAAAAAACTTGGGTACCCAAAACCGAGTTCCATTTCCCATAATTTCTAGCAAAGAACTTTAAGCCAGCTCAACAGAGCCATGAGAGAAAAATGCACAACTTCCAAACCAAAATAGCTGATTCATGGAATCCAAATCAAAGTTACACGGTATGCAAACCAAGCACTGTGCAGAAACAAGTGTTCCTAAATAGGTCTTTCAAGGTACAAAAACTATCTCAAAAAATATTGCTTGCTTGTATAGCGTAGCTCGTACCTATTATATTTCTCTGTATACATTTGTTCTTTTCAGAGCTAAACCATTTAAGAAATATATATTCATTAAAAAAATGTATCAAAAAAAAATGGTACTATTCATTCATAGCAACAACCTATCACTTTTCAACCACAATGGATTGAACAGCAAAGTAACGCACAAAAAATACAACTTTGTACTTACCAAGCACCAAACTAAAAAATGCCAAAGAATAATTTCAAAAGCATTCCTGTATTAAAAGTTTCCAAAGTATATATCAATGTATTTTCAAGTAATCCACATCTTTCAAAACAAAATGAACTACAGATAAGTGGATTTATAAACCAAATTCCCTTGTCCAGATACATCTAATAAAGCTCTAATAATATAAAATTCTCTTTGGTACAACCACATCAATTCTTCATAACAGTTTCAAAAGTAAACTTATCTTCAAAATAATAGAGTTCCATTATTCTTTATCCATTTCAACCTATCAAACCAAGCAAATATGAATTAGATTCAAATAAAAATAACAAAACTAAATTCTAAATATAAGTAAAAAAAGCTTATCAAAGTATCACATAAGATATAAACTTAAAATTAATCACAATAAGAACTAATTAATCAAAGTGTTAAATAAAATTTGGAATTAAAAGCTAATCATGATAAGAACTTATTTTTGAAGTTGACAAGCAAACTATAGTTTGAAGTGCCATTAAAATATGGACTTAAAAGTTGATCTCGTTGAGAACTTACTTTTCAGGAAATCAGAAAGCAGGGTACAGATCATGCAATATTTTCACAATTTTTGAGAAATGCGCAAATCTCTCCACCAAACAATATCTTCCATTGGTCGAAGGATTCTCAATCTCCAAAATGTGTCCATATGCAACATCTTTGACATCTACCCATCCAAGCGATACGTAGCATTTGAGTACATTTCTGCACCTGCATATTCCACAATGCAGTAGAGATGTCAATGTAAAGTTTTTAATATCACATTTTAAAAAATAAAAATTATGTAACAAAGCCTTAACCCATAAACTACTTTATGCATATTATTTTGTTACTAAGAAAAGATGAAGTGGAACTTCTTAATTTAATCTGCATATCACCATTAATTTGCCAATCTACATATTATGATCAATTTGACTAACTACAACCTGTAAACATGGCTCGTTCAGAAACTTGAAAGATACGTAAACAGAACAAAGAGAGATCTAGAGAAAGGAACCAGTTATAAGAAATAGATATAAAATTCCAAAAGTGATACAAAAGCAAAGAAACACATAGTTGGAACAATATTAGGAAGCAAATCAACTATAGAAACAGTGCTTGTCCAGAAAATAGGGGAACTAAAACATAAGCACCTGCTGTAAAGAACTTACACTTTATCAAGTTCAAAATTATAAGGGAACTTGTCGAAATGCCGGTTGCAAGGATGCATTTGCCATTGTTGGGATTACAGCAATGGTGTCAATACCTTTCTCTTTCACAAACTTCCAGGCAGCATTCTCAGTATATATCATGTTTATTGCTTGGCTTATTTGATCCTTATTCCGAAAATTAAATGATGAATCAAATAGATATTTTTTCCAAGAGAGATTTTATGGCAAAGCAAGGAATCTGCCATATAATCCACGTTTAAAGTCATAAACTTCAGAAATAAGGATAGGAAGTTAGTAAAATAACCTTCCAAAAGTATATTAAACAATTCCTAAATAAGCTGAAAGCATTTTTAAAATCTTGCACCAAGTATAACTCAAGTCATATATATATTTTTCATTTGGATAGACTAATTCTTCTTGCATGCTCCAAAACTTAATGTTTAGGTAAATTCTAAGCAGCATCACTACTATATACGATCGTAAATTTCCATAAAGACAGTATAGATGTAATTTTATTTTAACCTGATCAGCTAAAAGTAGTCCCTAAATGCAATTTAATATCTATATAAAAACTGTAGCACCCCCCAGTATATCTTCGGCATTGGGATTTCAATGTAGAAAATAATAGGAAAACATTTTTCTAGTCCTAGTACAATGTGCTTCATTAATCTTGATTCCAAGCATAGTATTGATTTTGCATGAATCAAGAAGTTTGGGGATAATAACTAAAGTTGAACGTGAGGAATGAAATCTCATTTTAGTGTAAGTGTAAATAAACCAAACTAAGAGAACTTAAAATATTAACAAGGTAAAGAATTCTTTCGAAAAGAATTACATCCATTCTCTGGAATACCATATCCACCCTCAACCTCAATCCTCAACAGTATTGGGATTTGGGCCTCTCTCTCTTTTACCAAGGTAGCATCATCATTTGAACTTTGAAGTATATACATATATATATATATATAATGGGCCTCTCTCTAAGTTTTGCTTCTAAAGAATATCCATAACGACTGAGCTAAAGCAAACTATATAGAGAAGAAGGTTCAAGAAAGAAACAATAGATATCTTAAAAGTTAAATCAATACTTTGCACTTGGAAACTATCATCAGTGACAGTTACATAGAGAATATGACAAATGCTTCACTGTTAATTAGTACCTCACCTAATGCAATGAGTCCTCTCCCTCATCTCTAGACTTAAATTATAAAATTCTTATAGGATTGCATTTGTACATGCTATTGAATATAAGAGAAACTTAGCCAATTTATCAGGACTTGCTAGAATTTATGTAATGCCCAGTTTACTTAAATAGAACTACATCCTTGAACACATGAGATGTAGCATGATATGATGCAATAAAAGATGGAGTTAAGATTAGGATTATTTTGTGTTTATTATATTATATTAATTATGTAGGATGATATTAAGGATAAAACTGAATATCTTTATGTGGATTGAAATTATTGGGATGATCTATGAAATTTCTAAAATATTCTTTATAAGAAAAATTTTAAAAAAAAAAGAAATAGGGATCTCAAATATATCAATTACTGTGTGGAACTACATCCTTAAACACATGAGATGTAGCATGATATGATGCAATAAAAGATGGAGTTAAGATTAGGATTATTTTGTGTTTATTATATTATATTAATTATGTAGGATGATATTAAGGATAAAACTGAATATCTTTATGTGGATTGAAATTATTGGGATGATCTATGAAATTTCTAAAATATTCTTTGTAAGAAAAATTTAAAAAAAAAAAGAAATAGGGATCTCAAATATATCAATTACTGTGTGGAACTACATCCTTAAACACATGAGATGTAGCATGATATGATGCAATAAAAGATGGAGTTAAGATTAGGATTATTTTGTGTTTATTATATTATATTAATTATGTAGGATGATATTAAGGATAAAACTGAATATCTTTATGTGGATTGAAATTATTGGAATGATCTATGAAATTTCTAAAATATTCTTTGTAAGAAAAATTAAAAAAAAAAAAAGAAATAGGGATCTCAAATATATCAATTACTGTGTGGAACTACATCCTTAAAAACATGAGATGTACCATGATATGATGCAATAAAAGATGGAGTTAAGATTAGGATTATTTTGTTTTTATTATATTATATTAATTATGTAGGATGATATTAAGGATAAAACTGAATATCTTTATGTGGATTGAAATTATTAGGATGATCTATGAAATTTCTAAAATATTCTTTATAAGAAAATTTAAAAAAAAAAAAAGAAATAGGGATCTCAAATATATCAATTACTGTGTGGATGGGCAAACAGATTCAGGTGGGTAAAATTTATTTCAAAATTCACGTACTCATTTACATGTATAACTCTCCACTCCCATAACCAAAATCCAAATCCAAAACCTTTCTTAACTTCCATTCATCAATGAAGAATCCTGCTTAAGACGATTATCTCCTACCAGAGCACTATATTCAACACAGAACTAGTGCTTACTGCGACTAATTTGGGGTGTTTTTTTTTTGGTGGGAGGTTAAATGAGGAAGAAAAATATCCATTTGAACTCCACATGGCATTCATAGATTTTAGGAACAAACAAGTAATTGGCCATTTGTGTAATGAAGACAGATTTTGATCACCTTAGTCTCATCCTTGCAAGCCAAAATAAAGGGATATTTACAATTTGAACTATTGAATTCTTTCCTTATTCTTCTTTCAAAAAAATAATCTGAAGATCGAAGAACGTGGGAACAATCGAAGAACTTGGGAAAACGATGATCGAAATGTTACCTGAAGATCTGGATTTCACTCTATTTCAGCCTTCGGAAGAAGAGTTTTGCTGCGACTTAAGATTGAATGGAGCGGTAGCAATTCCCACATAATACTGACGCGAGTATTTGGATTTTCAGTCGAGCCTAGATGGATTTCTTCGGCGGATTTGGAGTACAGCAGTTTTGGAGAAAAGAGAAATTAGAAGAAAATATCTTAGGGTGTGGGGAGATAAGAGAGAAATCAGATAAGAGAAATTAGGGATTAGGGATGAAGGACCTATTCAACATGTGGTGCTTTACTATTAAAAACCCACACTTCTCTATGGATGTTCGCGGTTCTGTTTGGATTAGTTTTGAAATATAAAGTTAATCGATTTAAATTATATAATGTATAGTGGATCGGTTAGATTTTTATTATAAATTAGATCTAATCCAATCCACTTTAAATTGATTTGGATTGGATCGGTTAGTTCAATTTTTTAATTTGAATATTTGATAAGTTATTATTGATAATTAAACTAATTTAATCAATCAATTTGTAAATGTCATTTAGTTATCATATCACACTAATCTTGTGGAATTAAGTTAAATTATGTAAGAATATGCAACTATAAAGTTATAAGTCTACAATAATTATTCCCATGTATCTAATTTTTGAAAGTAAAAAAATCCTAGATTTAGTTTATTTTAGTTTATTTGTGTATTTCACAATTAAGATATATATTTTTTATATTATTAGTATATAAATTTTGGTTCGGTTTGGATTGGATAGATTTTTGAGATTAAAACCAAAAATCGATCCAATTCGATCGGTTTTTAGAAAAAAAATTCAGTTTTCATTGGTTTTCGATTTTTTGGATCGAATCATTAGTTTTTTTTTTTTTTTTGGATTGGATTGAATTTGAACACTTCTCGACTCTTCTCTGAACGCTGATTCACCTTGTTCAATTGTTAGACATGTGTTTTTCTTTTTCTTTCTTTCTTTTTTTTTCTTCTGATTCAGCAATTGTTAGACATATAAATGAGAAAAATATTACAATATAAAGAGGAAGGTGGCAATTATAATTTGAGATTTAATATTTTAGGCTTGAAAAAACATTTGTTAATTTTTTTTTATTGAAAAGAGAGAAAAATTATAACAAGTTTTTCATGCTCAAAATTTCATGTTTTTAAAATATATTTTTTGTTATATAGACATCTTTTAATATATATTTAATTCTAATAATAAAATATGGTATTGAATCAATATATTTAATTGAAATCGTGAGTTTTTATGCGAATTGTCTTCGAGTATATATAAACTAAAATGAGTACGCTCTGTTCCCAAAACTTTCTAAAATTTAAAATTTGATTAAATAAAGATAAATTTAATTTTTGAATAAATTCAATAACAAAATTTTGATTTAAGATCATTTTCTTAGATAAAAGACATGTCATGAACTAGTTGGGGGAACTATCGTGTCTTTCTTCTTAATTGAACTAGATTTAGAGAGAGAACTTTAGAGATTTCATTTTTTTCTTAATGCCTTCAATAAAAAGTAACACTAGTTTTAGTTTTTCGACAGAAATTAGTATTTATAATGCGTCAATATTTTGGTATTATTCTTTTATTTTGAAATAAATATAAAATGAAGAAAATCAATAATTCCTACATTCCTAGTTAGGAGTGCTCATTCGACAATATTGATTCGAGAATCGCTACTTAAGATAGTTCAATTGATTTTTGAAATCATGGACAATGCTACTTTTACTTTAAATTAAAAAAATTATTTTTATTATCAAAATATTTCTTTTAAAATAGACTATCTTTTTTCTTAAATTGAAAATTATTCTCACAAATATTAATTAAATTATTTGATATGTTCAAAAGATAATCAAACCCGCCAATCAATGCTACTTTTACATTGAATTTTAAATGGGACAATTTACTATATTTTATTTTTAATGTTATAAATTGACACATGCTTTGAATCAATAATTTTAATTTTATTTTCACACAATAACTTATTATCGTAAAAGAATCTAAAAAGTTTAAGTTAGAAGTTTATATTACGTAGCTATATATATATAAATATATATAAGATAAACATATTATAATTAAATTGGTTTTTCTTTGAGATTTGTTTAGAAATTAAGCTTCGATTTGTCATCCTTTTAATTTAGGTATGAGGCTTGAAAATATTTCATTTTTATAGGTTAAGTTTGTATTGTTTTACCTATTAAGTGCTATTTGTGTAATTTAAGTATACTATAATAAATATATATATATATATATATATAATAGTTTTAGGCTTTAGCAAAACTTATCTCGACTAACATCAAACTATATTAATTTGAAGTCATAATTTTAATTAAAATAAGTGCATTGTATGTCTCCTATCCTTATGTAGGAGTCCTCCACAAGAAAAACTTTGTAATAGTTTATTTTCATATATATTTATCATTAAAGACAGCTTAATAAAATATAAAAATAAAAACAAGGAATAAATATTGATAACATTTTTTTGTACCTTCGCTTGATAAAATTCAACAACTACGACACTAAACATATGAGTTTATACACATTGTAATGTTTGTACATATTAAATATAAATTTATTTTATTTTTTTATATCATAAGTGAAGTTTTGCAATATTAGATGTACTATGCTCTCATTGGCCTGAATAATAATGTCTTGAAAGAAAATTTATTAGTGTATGACATATACAATTTTTTTTTTTAAAATTACTTAGTTTTTTAATTAAGAAACAATTTAGTTAAAGTATATATTTTATTTTTTATTCATTTTTTCTTAATTAATATTGTCTTTTAATTTTTTATTTCTTGTGCTTTTAATTAATCAATAAATTTAATTTCAGTTATCTCATTAATTTTCAGCATTTTTTATTTTTTTGATTATTTTTCATTTAAGACATTTTGGATTTTTCTCAAATTCCATCTGCGTGACAACTAGATTTGTTAAGCTTGCACTGGTTATTTACTTTTTCACTGCAATTGATTTGCTGAGCTTGCATCAGTTATTTGCTTTTTTGTTTAAGTAATTAAAGTTGTGCAATAGATGATTATATTTTCTTTTTCTTTTTTATTTGAAAAATTCGCCTGTGCCATGGCGCGGGTGGGGGTGGCTCGGACCCCTACCATGTATATTACCAAAAGAAAAAGTAGATGCATGAATATTAAGAAACCAATAAACAAGGACGACTCCGGCCTTACATTAATCCTCACTGTATGAAATGTGTCAAAGGTGTCCGCTTATATTGCCATCCCCACAATGTTGCAGCAATTCTATTCTCCAGTAGTTTGAAATAAATGGTTTGTGCTTGAAGTAGGGCTGTCAACGGGTCGGATTTGGATCAGATCTGTCATATCCGAATCTGAATAACAAATTTTATATCTGAATCCGACCCGAAATTCGATAGGATATTTGTTAATCAGTATCATATCCGAATTCGATGGATATCTGAAATCCGGTTAAAAAATTCGATCCGATTTCATTTTTTTTCTTTCTTGTTTTTTCCTTTTAAATTTTATAAAAATATTGTATTTATAAAGTAAATATATATCATATTTGAATTTTTAACAACTTTTTATTATTTATTAGTCAAAAAGTTAAATATTTGAATATTAAAGTCCTTTTTCACATTATATTAATGTATAGATAAACTATTATATGTTATTATATTTGATATTTTATCAATATCCCTATTATTTTTTAGGTTAAAAAATTCAATATTAATAGTATAATATAGATGTTAATATAGATATTAGGTCAATATAATATATAGATTTTATTTTAAAATATTATTAATATTATATATAAGAGTATTAATTTAATAAAAAATATTAAAGTTCGGATTCGGATATTTAACGGATCGGATTGCTTAATTTCATATCCGATTCACTTATTTCGGATTTTGAATATTTATAATCGGATCTGATCCATCGAATATTTTAATCGGGATAAAAATTCTAAAATTCGGATCGAATTCATATCGAATTCGGACTAAAATCCGATCCATTGACAGCCCTAGCTTGAAGCATAACATGGAAGGTAGCCCAGTTGGTAGGTGAGTCACCCTTTTGTAAGGGCCCAGGTTCGAGCCTTTCAATAATGTTTTTTCTGATTCCGGCGGGCTAGAGTTTATCTCATTTGCTAGCCCAGCTTAGGCTCACAACCCCGTCGGTGACCCATCAAAAGGCCTCCACTGCTTTAGAAGTTCAATGAGGCCTAGCATCTCTATCAAGTCCAGTCAACTGGCCCAGCTCCGCCAGTTGTCCAAATAAGGCTCCCAGTATTTGGGCCCATCACTCTCAAATCAAATCACCACAGCCCACTATTCCAAGATAAGTGCTTATTATCTTGGTTCAATAGTGAATTGAACTTGGCACTTGGGAGAGTGCTGCCTGCCTCTTAATTGCTCAATTTGCCAGAATGGGTAATCGAACCTGGGTCAATTGAGTGGCTGTTTTCTCTTCTTTTATGCTGAATTTGTGCTAAAGTGAGTATTCGAGCCAGGAGGCTTCGACCTTTGGCTGAAAATTGTTGCCACTTTAAGGAATCGATCTTGGGCTTGTTTGAGTTGTTTGCTAAATGTTCATTGGATTGAGGAATCGATACTTGCCCTTTGCGTGGCACCCAATAACCTGAAATTGCTTCTCAATTTTATCATTTCTTGCTGAATTGGATGTCAAAATTGCCTCTTAATTGGTGGAGAAGCTCAATTTCGCTAATAGTTGGAGATTTGAATGTGGTCTATCCATCTACAAATTCCTTTTTGTATTTTAATTTTATGTATTTTCCTTCTCTAAGGAGAAAAACTTTTAATTTCTAGTATTTTCATTTTCCTTAGAGGAATTTAGTTTTAATTAGAATTTTGTAAAAAAAGTAAGTACATCCTTATTTAAGATTCGTGCTCAAATACTCCCGACTTGTAATTTCCTATTTGATTGCTAATATATCCTAAACCTATTTTCAGCATTTAACCATTTAATAAATTATTTTTTGTATACTTAAATTAATTTTTTTAGCAAAATTTACATCAAAATCAGTTTATCTCTTTAAACTCTATTTAAAGGTTTTTTTTGTGATATTTTTTCAAGAACTAATTAAAAATAAAGCACATTGGATTGATATGAGTACTTTTTTAATAACCATGTAAAATTGGTTAGTGTAAATATTTTTCTTAGTGACCATAAAATGTTGGTTGCTATAAGTTTTTTTTAGCAACCAAAAGAATTGGTTGTTAATCATCATATTAAAAGACTTACAGTAACCATCCAATATTTTGTCGTTAAATTGGTCACAATTAATGTTCATATTTAGCAACAATAAAAGTTCTTGCTAAATACTCTAATTTTGGTTGCTATACTACTAGCTAAGGTTGGTCAAATTATCACGACCAGTTACAGCTACCAAATATTAGTTGGCTACCAAATATCAGTTGGTCACAAAAATACTTGTGTAACATGATTTCAGCAACCAGATTACTTTTGGCGGCTAAAATTATATATTTAGCAAGCATTTTATCATGATCACTGAGAATTTGGTTGCTAAAATCATTTTTTTCTTGTAGTGGATGGTCTTCCTTAACCTTCTGTTTTCCCTTATCTTCTTGTCTTGGGCTGACCGACCGTTCTCTATGGGGAGTCTGATCGATCTGAGCCATCACCTACAAAGCTTCCTGATCGATGTATTTCTTTAGATGGCCTTGTCGAATAAGGCATGCAATTTCATCTTGGACGTTGAAACAATCCTCTGTGTCATGCCCTTTTTGGTGATGGAAGTGGCAATATTTTTTAGACTTTTTCATGGCCTCGGTCGCATTAAGTTTTCACGGTCTTTCAGGAGGTTGTCATGTTGTATAGCGAATAAGACCTCTTTTCTGGGAGTATTCAGTGGGGCGTAATTGTGAAAGTGCTATATTGGAGATCGGTGGCCCTCCTTCTGGTGCCTGCTATCCTTCTTTTTGCCTTTCTTTTTATTGGTTCTCCTCCACCAAACTTCATCGTATTCATTTCCTCTTGAGTCATATACCTTTCCGCCAGGTCGAGGAGTTCATCCATTGTACATAGTCGCTCCATAATCAGAGCGTTAACACATTCTTTATGCCTCAGACCTAAGAACAGGACATCAATCAAGAACTCAATTCGAGGGTTATCAATTTTTAGAACTTTAATGTTGAACCTGGAGAAGAAATCTCTTGAAGATTCACCCTCATTTTGCTTTACAGTGTGGAGATGAGTGTGCGGTAGTTTTGCTTTTCTTCTACTAGTGAACTGGTGTAAGAATTTGTCATAGAGTTGATCATAAGAAAATATGGATATAGGCTCAAGTTGAACAAACCATTCTAGTGCTATCCCCTAAAATCTAGTGACCAACATTTTTGCATGTATGTGGTCGTTATGACCATGCAACTACATCATATGTTCAAATTGCAAAAGATGCTCATTAGGGTCTGTGGATCCATCATAGCGAGGCAGTCCTGTGGGGACTTTCGCATTGACTGCTATGCGCTCATCAACAGTTTCCTAAATAAAAGAGGATTCTCGCTCTCGTCGAAATCTAGGAGCATTATCAAATTGCATCCACTCTACATTCTTCCTTGAGATCTCCTCTAACCTTTTATTAAGCTATTAAACCTAGTGTGACACATCCTCCCATTCGTCTCTGTCAGCTCTAGACATATCTCGACTAGGATGTGGTCTATGGCGTTCAACCAACTCATGCCGCTGGTCTTGATTAGGCCGAGCGTAATGGTCTGCTGAATCGGCCACCTTCTCATGCAGGTGGTAACGCAGTTCGTCATAGGGAAAACGCTGGGACATAGGTCTCGTCTACTGGGGTAAGGCTAGTTTCATTCCTAGTCCTGTCCTCCCTTGGCGGTCTCTCCTCCTGGTGCGAGGCGTGGGGTGTGGCACTTGCACTGACAACGAGCTGATGGTTGTGCCTCTGTAAGGCGACAAATAGTTGTGAAGAAAGTTAGGTAGAAATCTAGTCACTAATCATCTGTATAAGTTGAGGGATGGTCAAGGTGACCACCTACTCAAGTTGAGGGCTAAGGCTTCCTACTTGCTGATCAGGTTGTTCTTGCAGCGGCGGTGGGGGTGGTGGTGATGAGTGATGGTCACTTTGTCTCTCAGAAGTGGTTCACCTGGTGTTGACCATTTCCGGCTGTAAGTTTCGTGTTCCCATAGATAGCGTCAAATGATGAGCTTATTTTTAGTATGTTGGGAATTGGGGTCTCGACCTATATGGTACTCCGACTTGAGGGATAGTTTGTGTGGACGTTAGGTAGAACCTGCAGCCAAGGAGCAAACATCAGGCTAGTCGAGAGGGTCCTAGGCTAAGACCCTTCAAAGATCAAGTCAGTAAATCGACCTGAAGATATTTGAGCAGAGTAACCGTTCAAAAAGTGTATGTGTGCTTACAATTATATTAATATGAAAGAGTATTTATAGTGTTTGCCTATAGATAAAAAGAGGGATTTCACCTTGAAGTGCTTCTTACACTGTTCTCAAAGGTAGGGACGGTTTAGGTCTTTTTGACCTAACCCCAAGCTCCACACATGTCCGATTGAACAAAGGGGAAAACCATACTGCCATTAATGCGGAGGCAACGTCATTAATGGCGAGGTGATGCGCCGTCACACCAATTAATGCGAACAGAGTGGTAGTTGAGGCATATTTAATGTGGATGTGATGAGTGGCAGGGACTGGCATTATCAACCATTAATGCTTCTGCTGCGCATATACCGAGCTCCAGGTCGCCAAATTCGACCCCTATGGTCGAGTAAGGTCTTGGGCTACAGAAGTTGGGTCCGTTTTGAGCTTGTTGGGCCTGATGGCCTTATTGGGCCTATTGAGCTGTCCATATCACTATCATTTTATTAAGCATAAACCGTACAAATAATTTAATATGAATTTTAATTTAAATAAAGTTGTATTGATATAACACTATATCAACCAAATATTATGTATGTAACAGTCTTTGTAAATCTTATAATAAAAAATGTGTGAATAAATGTATATGACATAAATATTGAAAATTGTGCAAATAAATATACTCAAAATTGTAAAGGTTGATGTCACTAGATATTTAGGTGTTCATTTATCAAGCTTTTGAAAATTTCATCAACACTAACAATATATTTATATATCCTAGGAGAAATTTGCTTCACATATTGAGAATAATTTTTTTATTATTGTGTTACCTGTTAAAAAGCTAAAACTTTTTTGGTTCAAATTTTTGATAATATAATAATAAAAATGAGATATTATATAAGTTGTGGACTGTAATCTCTCGTATTTATAATATAATACTTTAAACTCAAAAGAAAATATTAGTAATATTCTAAATGATTTTATCTAAATAATTTTTGCATATTTAAAAGAAATTATTTAAAAATAATTATATTTGAAAAACTTTTGATAACCTTAGGATTTACATAGCAAAAATGCAAAATTATTCATTTATCAAATTTAAACTCTTTCACCAAAAAAGTAACGATATTCCACAAGATAGATTTATTATCCTGATTGTAAGAATAGGGTTGCTAGGTAATAAGGACACGAACAACCAAATCAACTGAAGGAAATTGTACCACCACACATACTTGTTAGCTAATATACTCGATCATACAAAATTTCTTGCTGGAAAAATGACATATATATATATATGTGTGTGTGTATGTGTGTGTGATATCTGCGTTAGTATTTGGAGTACTCGAAATTATTTGAATTTAAATTCAAATGTGCATAGGCATGAACATGCTAATCTCATCTTGTGGAGGTGTGGTACGTATCTTACCTCAAATATTTTGTTTGATATTGTGGCATCAATGTGGACATGTTTTACGTAGAGATGTGGTACTTTATCTCACCTGGAATACTTGGTTTGATATCGTGGCATCGAAATGAACATGTTTCAATATGAACATATTTTCCGCAGATGCATAGTACTTTGTCTCACCTCGAGTGCTTGGTTTTGATATCGAAGTAAATGATACTGTATTTTGAAATTGTGAACATTTGAATTTATTCAACTTGAGTGTTGCACAAACTATTCGAGTAGCATTTGGCTTGCCGAATTGAATGTGTGACTTATAGTGTATTCCCCATAAAAATATGATATTGGAGCTGTTATCGCGCGTAAGGTTCATAGGATTGCATGATCCTGGGGATGTTTATTGATTGCAAGGTCACACCTTTGATGGAATGTTTGATTGATCATTGTCGGTGAGATAAGGCGTCAGTAACCACTCATCATATCCTACCTTGTTAGATAGCTTAATTGTCATATTACTTGATATTTCATGCATAGCAAATTTAATAAGTGTTATTCCATTGCATTTATTATAATACTCACTAAGTCATTCGTACTCCCAGTCGCAAACCCCTGCCCCTCTCGTCCTAGGACTGCTATCCTGCTAGCTTGCCCCCCTTCTTTCCCCATCAGCCCACAATCGGCAATTTGGCCGCCGGCCGCCGGCCATGGTAGTGGATTTGGGTGGGGGATGGGGTTTATATATATGGATGTATTTATTTATATATCTAATATAGATGTGTATATATATATCCACATACATGTAACTATATATTATTTTAAAATATTTTTTTGTGGAGGGTTTTTGGTATATAATTTTTAGCATTTTTATTTTTTTTAATTTTTTTAATAGGATTAAATGGACATTTCATATTATGAGGGTTTTTGCATAAATATATTAAAATTTTAGAATTTTTTTCATAAATAGATAATAGTTTCCATCAAGATTTTGATGAAAAATTGGACGGAGGACAAAATCTATTTAACAAGTGTAAAATTTGGAGTAAAAATGTTCAATACTATAAGTTTGGAACTAACAGTGCACACACAATTAAATTATCGGACCAAAAAGGTAATTTTTTTCATTTGGTTTAATTAAATAAGTTTTTAATAATAAATTTATTATCTGTAATAACTTTTTTAGTACAATGAACCATTAAAATATGATTAGAATCACCATCAATCAGTTGTACATGTAGTATGTTAAATATATTTATTATGTTGCCAATTAATTATTAAAATAAAATGTTATGATTTCACATTTTAAATCAAACGGCTTATATTAAGTATATTTCTATATCCCTCATATGAGATATGTTCAATCAAGATTGTACCAACTAACAAAAAATTGGAAAGATGAAACGACATAGTTGAACTCACTTAATGTGATTACGGAAATGTCCTAAATTAAAGCTCATCTATAAAGAAATATATTAAAAAATATTTAGATACTTATATATATACATATATATGTAAATCATATACATATACATATACATATATATATCATATGCATATATATATATATATAAAATAGATACATGCACTCCTAGCCACACCCCTAACCCTCCATGGCTGCCATGGAAACCATGCGGCCGCCGTTGTCAGCGGCAGCATGGGCTGCCCATGGCAAGTGCTAGCAACGAGGCTGTCATGGCAGGGTGGGGAAAAGGGTGTGGGGAGTGTGGTGAGGAAGATAGTAGATTCCTTTTTTTCCAAAAAAAAAAAAAAAGTTATTTATTTTATTTTTTAATCAATTATTTTGTTTTATATATTATTTTGATATTATTAAATATGTAACTCAAAATTATTTAAATTATATTATTTAAGGTGATAAATTCTATACCAAATAAACCTTATAAATTCAAAAGTATTAGAAATAGGTTTAAGGGCAGTTTTGTCTCAATAAATTAGATGGATAGTAATCTAAGGGCATCTTTGAATTTTTATATAAACTTTTTGTTGATGCCATCAATTTCGTTAATGGAAGCTAAGAAATCGCAAAATGTAAGACAAAGCCAAACTTGAGGGGGTTCTTTATAATTTCTTCATAATTGTATATGAGTCAGGCCTCAGGGGAATGTATGTAATTAACCTTTTATTGTACTTCAAAAGTTTTTGGGTGAGCTTATAAATTTTTTGAAATATTTTATAAGACGTTTAAGAGTTTATGAAATGTTAAGAAGTATTTGGTAGTTAAGATTTCTAAAAATGAGAAGCCTTTTTAGAAAAAGTAAGGAAATTCTAACTTAATTTTCAAGATCTCAACAAGCTTCTTTTAATTTTAACCATTTTAATTACAAAATTACCATTACTAACATGTTATAAACTCTAAGATCTTATTTTATCCAAACACTTTAATAACTTATTTTAAAAATATGATCTAACATCTTATAAGTTTCAAAAACATCTTATAAAATATAGGAGTTTATAAGATCTTTTAAATAAGTTTAGTCAAATACCCTCTTAATTCTCTCATAGTATTTTTTCTCCCTCACAATATTAAAGTAATATTTGAGCTTTGGAGGACTTTTGTTGGGCAACCCCAATGACCCTAACTTTTCGTGTGATTTCAAGATATAAATTTTGATAACTGAAACCTAGATTTCGGAGCTCAACTAGACCCAATCTTGTACTAGAAGAATTATTTTCTAAATTCATATCATAATTAAATATTTTACTCCATTTGTTTAATTTTTTCATTTTTGTTATTCTTGTTGCGTGGTGACAAGTAAAATAAAGTCCATGGTAATATATGAGAAGTATGTCCATACCGCAAAGGCTTCCAAGGTAAATTCCCAACACAAACATAAGTTGATATATTGAGGCACAAGCACAAATAGGTAGGTGGCCAGGTTTGGTAACACCTATACGTTTTGGAAACTATTTATAAGATAAATTTACATAAAATTTATTGTAGAATTGAGTTTTGGAAACTATTACAATTATTTATATGATAAATTTATATAAAGTTTACTATAATCAGATGACTGTAACAATATGAACGTCAAATCATGAAACCTTCTAAAACTTACTCCTTTCCAAATATGCCTAAACAGTTGATTATAAGACAACACGATGAAAAACAATTATATATAGTATGTTTCCTAATGTTACCGGAATGTATGGGTATTTAATAAAAAAAAAATGATCGATTATCATGTATCATTTTCTTTTAAATATCTTTCTTGCGTTGTATATTTCTACGGAGAAACTGAATAAGGTTATGCACGAAAAAACGGGTCCAAGTTTAATTATTTGGAGATATAGAATGGAGGAGAGACATTTAACATTAATCATCAATGTTTATGCAGTGAGAATTTTGAATATAGAAGACCTTTTTTTAATTTAATTGTTTAAATTTTTAGATAAGCTATTCGTTTAATTTTATATAAGAAGAAAATGAATAATTTTATTTAATAATTTAGTATAATTTTTCTTTTTTTGAGAGAGCATTACAAATAATAAAATATTATCCTTTCAACAAAACAATATATTCATATTTTCAAATCAAATAATCAAAGTATAAACAACACAAAAAGCACATAAAGTGCACAACACGCCCATTACGGGTCGAACACAAGATTTCCCATTTAATATGGAAGACGGATGTCACTTGAGCTATAAGTCACTGAATAATTTAGTATTAAATTTTAAAAGACCAGAAAATACCACATAACAATATACGTTAAGCTTTAAAAATTTATGGTGAAAAACACGGATAAACTTACACTTTTATACAGAATAATTTATTGAAAAACATGAAGTCTATTCATCCTCTTAACTTTATTAATTTTCTTGAAATTAGAGTGACCACTGACCAGTGAACTATCTTCAAGTCAAAAATTTCATTTAAATATTCTTGAACTGCCAAAACCATTTTCTTGATTGGAAAATTTTAGTTCTTCATTTATCTCTAAAAATTTTAATCAATTAAATTAAGATATTATCATTGTTTTGTTAGTTTTTAATTTCATATTAATTAACGCTTACTTATTCCATTTAAAGATTCTTAAAATTTTCAAAATCATTTTCTTGAATGAAAGAAATTATTATTTATTTATCTTTAATACTAAAAAATTGATTAAGTTCTGTGTGCTCTTTACTCTAAGGGCTCTTTTGCTTTCTATGATAAGATTAGATGTGGTTGATAAGTGTAAGATTCATTAGTTAGCAAATATATCAATACTTTGTTTGTTTGCTTGGATTTCTAATTTGGATATCCTAATTTTAATACAGTCAGTTATTTGGATGCTTAGGATTGTAACTTATGATAAGTTTGAAAAATCAATTTTATCCTCAACCTTGTTTCAATAATTGAATTATTTTCATTAAAAAGGTTTAAATATATCTACTATAGTGAGTAAGTCTCTATTTTTAACCTTTTTCTCAAATGTTATCACCTAAAAAAGAATTGATTTTATTTTGAAAATATAATTTATTTTATAAAACCATTGACTTATTTTGCAAATTAAACTATTTCATATTTAATATGTTGGTGGATATTAGTTTGTAATATACAAAATAAATTCATATTAAGTGTAAATTTATATTTAAAAAATATTATTTATTTTTCAATTTACAAAAAAAGAAAAAGGTTACTTTTGAAATCTTATTATCATGGAAGAAATAATTTTCATATAAAAAATTGATATGCTTTAGATAAATATTATATAAAAGAATATTATAAAAATAAATTTAATTGCGTAAAATAATTTAGAATTTTGTTAAAAAACTTAATTCTATATATAAATCAAGTCTTAGCGATATATACATATTTGTTAATTAAGTCTCGTTTATATATAGGGATAATTTCGTCATTTGGTACATTAATCTTAGTGTTTCTAATCCTAGGATTATTAATCACACCAAAAATGGTGAGATACATAATCCCAACATTTTAGGATAAAATATTGGGCTTTTTATTAATCATGGACTTTAATTATGACAACCAAACAATTAATTACACTAGATTATATATCTATCCTACACAATCCTACCAAGCAAACGAGCCCTAAGGGAATAAATATAAAAGACTTGTACTCAATTTAAGTATTTTTAATTTTTTGAAATAATTTTCTGATTGAAACATATCAAATCTTTTTTTTTTTTTATCTCAAATACTAAAAATAAAAAGAAGAATGATTGTGTTATATAAACGCATACCAATTGCATTCCTGAATAAATAGTTATAGGTAGTTGCAGATACATTGGAAAGTACTTTTTCATAAAAGAAGTCTTGAAATTTCATATTGTTTTTCTTTTAAATGTAAGTAACAATACATATAGTCATTTCATCACAAGCTTATGTCCTAGCTCAAAATCTCCCAAATACTTCACCTGAGGATGCTAGTGATGGGTTTTGTGATATTTTCATGAAGTAGGTGGAGGATGGCGTGCAAACCCAGTGCCTTATGATAGCATCAATGTCAAATGAGCTTAAAAAATAATATGGAAATATGTAGCACAATTTGAAATTTTACTAACATTTGCGCGAGTCGTATCAAGTGTAAAACCGCAATGAAAGATTATCAATGCCTAAGGAGCCTTTTCAAGCTAGGATTGGTTAAAAGATGGAGTGTTGATGAGCATGGTCCAAAGATGGTTGTTCTTATGAGAAGCTACCTAATTTAGATGTGATCATGGACAACACGCTCTACATAGATTTGATCATTCAATCACTCCCAAGCTCGTCTAACCAATTTGTTGTGGACACTAATATGCGTAAAATAGAAGTCTCGATTAGTTAGTTTATCAACATAGTAAAGACGACAGAAGCCATTATGAAAAAGGATAAATTGATGGTTGTCGCTAATACTTTTCAAACTAAGACGAGTGGGCCGAAGAGAGGGAACAAAAAAGTTCTGCAAAGATAAATTAACTGTCTAAGGCTACGGATGGAGCTAAGAAGAAAAATAAGCTGATCAAAAGAATGTCATGTGTTATCATTGCAAACAATGGGATCATTAGAAAAATTGCAAAGAATATTTTTCAACTCTCCCTAGAAATGGTTCGTTTTCATTGAAGTTAATCTATTAATTAGTGATGCATCACTGGAATTTGATACTCTTGCGTTAATTATATTGCTAATGATTTATAATGATGGGAAGAAATGAGACATTATGCAAAGAGGATATGAGCTTCCAACTTGGCAAATGAGCAACAGTTGCTACCGAAGCCATTGGTCAAGTTTGCTTTAGTCTTAGAAATGGAAAGTTTTTATTGTTAACTTTCAAAGAGAATCTTCTTCCATCTAGAAGAAATACTCATTTATTAAGTACTAGCCATATTTCATTTCATAACTAGTTTAGTTGGGAGAGAGTGGTGGGGACATATATCCCTTGTAAAGTTTAGCTAATAATTCTTTGTACATACCTTCCATTTTCAAGAACATTATATATCCATCTCTATATTATATTATATATGGAGAGATATACTTTTGAAATTTAGAAAGAAACCTGTGGTGCAATAAAGAATGCTTCTTTAATTGTAAGTGGTGTACTCTAAAATAAATTATATGCAATTGAACATTCCACCACAATGATGCATATTCAACAAAGAAATAAGGGGAAGTTAGATAATCTAAACACCGTATACTTGTGGCATGCAAAACTTGGTCATATTTCTAGAAATAGGTTGGAGAAGTTACTCTTTTGGGGCACCCAAAGTTTCGTCACTTAGAAGACTTATTTTGTGAGTCTTGTTCGATAAAAAAATGATAAGCATCTGCTTATAGGATAAGTGGAGCGTGCCACTAATCCCTTGAATTCGATCTACACTAGTGTATGTGGGCTACTAAGCCTTAGCACACAAGGAGATTCTAATTTATTATTTGTACTGATGATCATATGTTGTATGGGTATCTACATCTAATTTGAAGCCTTTAAAAAGTATAACTTTAAACATGAAGTGAAGAAACAACTTGAACTTAGTACTAAAACTCTCTAATTAGGTAGAGGAGAGGAATGCTTAAGCAATGACTTCCCAGATTATCTTGAAGAGAATAAAGTGTCGTTGAGAGAAAGAACTACACATTGTTGGATATGATACGTTCCATGATGACTTTCATAGACTTACCTCACTTATTTTGAATTATGCCTTTGAGATGGTAGCGAGGTTGCTAATGCAGCCTCAAAGTTGATGCCAAAGATACCACATAAGAAGTAGTTTGGCAACGCACCTTTATTTTCTTACTTAATGATATGAAGGTCTCCCACTTATGTGAGAAGCTCAATGGCTAGGGGTATAAACAGATATTAAATGGATCGAATACACTGTTTTCATATTCGTATCCATTTAACTTTTTGAATATTGGGATATGGATATGGATTTGACGGATATTTAAAAATGATATCCAAATTCATATCCATCGGATATCGGTCGGATTATATCCGTATTCGATTATAATTATTCAAATGCATTCATATTTTATTAAACTTATCCATATTCGAAAAATTATGTTATATTCATATTCAATGATAATTATTTAGATATCTATTAATGAATACCCAAATACGTGAATTTATAAACCTATAACAAATACATATTTTAATTGAAAGAAGGAATTATACACTTTCATTAAAATGAAAACATTCAAACAAATAGCATAATTTCTAATTAATAATTGACTTTATAATTGATTATTAGTACTTATTATTATTAATAATGGCATTTAAGTATATTAATTATAAAGTTAACGAACAATAATTATGTTGTTTAACTTTATTCTTCAATATTTTCTCTATATTACAATAGTTTTGTAAATTTATTCTTTTTTCTTTCCAATTCTTCAATTATAATTTATATATATACAATATGGATTATGAGATTTTTGTTGAAAAATATAAATAATATATTATTTAATAAATATGTATTCGGATCGGATATTAAATGGATCGGATACGCATTTACCATATCCATATCCATTTATAATCGGATATCTACTAATCGAATACGGATAATATTTGCTTTAAACGAATGCGGATAAATTTTGTATAAATAGATACGAATATGAATGGTAAACGAATTTTTGAATATCCATTTACAGCCCTATCAATGGTAGATAAGTTGGATATGGGATCCACCTTATACAAGTTTATAGGATACGTTAGAGCGCCTATGGGCTATTACTTCTATAATTTTTCAAAACAAAAGATGTTTGTTTCAAGAAATGTCACCTTTAGGAAACTCCTAATAGATAGGAATGATGAGTTGTTGAACTTAATGAAGCTCATGAAACAACAAAAATCCAAGAACTAATAAAAAGCACACGAGCAAGGTGAGTCTTCTACTACACATGCTTGTAGAAGGTGTGATCAGCAACCTAAAAAGTTCAACTTTCTTCATGAAACCGGTCAATCTAAAAGAGATTCAATAACTTATGAAAAGGTTATGTTGGATATAGATTCGGGACGATCGCTTGAAGCTATGAGACCATAGTACTTATTGGTTGCAAGTGGATCTACAAATGAAAGCTTGAATTAAATAAAGAGGTAACACCCTGTAAAGTGCAACTAGTGGCTAAAGATTACACTAAAGGCTGGATATTGACTTTGAAATTTCTTTATGGGTTGCAATGTTGAAACCCATTAGAATCTCACTTGCCATAGTCATATATTACGACAACTGAAACCCTTTCATCAACCCACCTATTGTAGAAATTAAATCCCTCATCACGTTTTTCTCATCAAACCTATCATTTCTAGGGATGTCAATGGGGTTGGCCCCTAGTGAGTTTGGCCAAATTCAACACCTATCCTGTAAAGAAATTAGTAGACCCAAGACCCGTTCGAAACTCGCCTAAGTTTAGCCCCGAACTCGCCCCCCATCGCAAACCTAGCAGGTTAGATCTGTGAGACCCATATCATTTTTTTTTTTTTTAACATAAAGTTGTTACAAGAATATTAAAGAGAATGCTAAAAGTTACACATACATTTTCTTTATAAAAAATATGCTTCATTACACAAGCTCACAAAGTAAAGAATCAAATCATAAATGACAAGGCATCAATATAAGAAAATCAAAATAAATCCTCATCATCATATTATTGCTAGACAAATTGATTGAAGATTTAAAAACTCATAATACAAGTTTCACATCACACAAATTACGACCTTCAATTTAAAACAAACCACATTCACCATTCAACTCCTATACAAATTACTACGATCAAATTAACTATTAAATATCTCATTAACCAAATTCTTGTTGATCATCTTCTTCCTCATCAACCATTGTAGGACAACTTCATAAACCTAAGAATATTTTCATCTATGGTGTAGGAATGAAGAGCCAGAAACATATGCACATGACTTTTACCAAGTTGGCACATTCTTGAGAGCATATGAGCATATTATTTTTGGAGTGAATGGTCTTGAATTATGGCCTAAGAGTGATTTGCTAGCCCCATTCCCACTATTATATGAAAATAGGCTTGGCAGACCAAAGACGTTGAGGAGAAAAGAACCTGATGAACCACCAGCTCCTTCAAATCCAAAAGAGTCCAAAAATCTTTAAAATGTAGCAAATATGGAGTATTAGGCCATAATGCAAGGACTTGAGAGAAGAAAGATGTTTCAGCTTCTGCTTCATATGAAACATAACCTGAAAGTTCTGTTGAGATGACCTTTTGGGACTCTCAACCCCTTGTTAATATTTTTAGTAGTGCTCTTTCTACTGCAGATGTTAATATTGGTACTTCAAGAAAAAAGAAACTACTTGTAAGCATTAATTGATATTTATGTTTTTATATGTACTTTTTTTATTATCGCTATCAAACTAAAGTTTTAGTTTTGTGGTTTCATGTCAAAAAGAATTTGTCTATCAAGCTAAAAGAGAAATCGAACAATATATCTTCATTAAATATAAGTATCAAAAAAATTTATTTTATACTTTTTGATTTCTTTTTTTCATGTTTTATTTACATGTCAATTAATACAATTTATAGATTAGTTAAACTTCAAACATGAATACTTCAGTGATCATGAGGGGTGGGATGAACTTTGTGATAATTTCTAACCTAAAAGCTATAGTGGTAAGTCAAAAGAAGAAGTAAAAGGATGCATCTGAAAAATTGAGAAGAGAAGAGAAGAATTTTGAGGGTTGACTAGGTTTATCGAGATAATGAGCTTGTACTTTTGCAGTTAGGATTGCATTTGAGTGGAATGTAATTTATTTTATTTTGAATTTGGTGATAGATTGTGTGAGCTTATTTATTTTGTTCTAAAATTTGGTGATTGATTATGTGGAGAATAATGATCTTGTTAGTCTAAACTTAGTCTTCTGTTCGAAATTAGTTTCCTCTATTTTGAAGTCAAATTCATCTATTTATATACCGTGATTTGGATGTTTGGTAGTCTGAACTTAGTTTCAGCATGGTTTGTTTGCTTTTCTTAGTGATTTGGAATTAATTTGCTCTGTTTTTCATGGTCTTATTGTATAGGTTCTGGTACTTGGAACTCTTTGATTGCACATCTTTTGGTTGCTTTCAGCTTCTATTGTACTGAATCTACTATTGTTTGATTGCATAGCCTTTTGGTATAATTTTGCTTCAAGCTTCGACCTTTTGGTATTGAATTAAAGCTATAGATTACTATACACTATGCTACTAGCCACAATTCAATTTGGAATCTTGTTGCCTTGGATATACTTTGTTGCACACATTTTGCATAGAGCTTTATAGCAAGCTGGTCCATCCTTGTAACCGGCTTTTAAATGTATTGTTGGATTCAGGTTTTTTATTTTTTTGTCGATTGGATGCATAGGAAGCAAGTTCTCTAAATAGTGATGCAATCCATTGCATTTTGTTTTAATATATCATCAACCTATTCAACAAGTTAGCACCTAAAGTCAGTACCTAAAGTTAGTTGGAAACTTTCAAAAATTGCAGTCAAGAATAAATTTAAGTATATGATTCACACACAAGCAATAACAATAAGCACAAAAGTAGGCATTAAACAAATGTTACTAGAACAATTACATAATTTGAAAATTGTTCACATTTTTCTCTATATTATTGTCATTTAACATCAAAAACCTTACCATTATTGCAAATAAACCCACAATAATTGCTAACATAAGTAAAACACAAACTTTTTTCATCTTCAATGCATCAACTTCATTTTCTAGAAACTTTACTTTGCTCTTCATTTTCCTCAATTCAGCCTCCAATTTTTTCTCCTTCATCAAGGATTCATTTAATTGATCTTCTAATTTCTTCTTCTTTTTCCAACAATTTGTGAATTATTTGTTTGGACCCAAGGCACATTTTAGGATCCAAACATATGAAGATTCCACAATACCCTAGTTTGTAAAAGAAAGACATACAATTAGCTTGTTAATCACAAATATATATAAACTAGGTCAAATGAAAAGAATAAAAACTTACCCATAATTTGGACATGCCTAATACCTCTTTCCAAGATTCAAATTTGTCCAACTAGTTTTTGGTGGGAGTATTATCCCACATCCACAATAAACTTCTTTCCTTTGTGTAGCTCCACTGTTGAAACTGCTTGAAGATGAAGAAGATGCCATTTTTGTTGCTACATAAGAAAGTAGACTAAAACCTACTTAATATGGAGAGAGAGAGGTAAAATGTTGCAAATATAGCGGGAGAAAGGTAGAAGTCTATTAAAAAGGTGCCAAAACTTCCCTCTAATTTTCAACTGTGAACTATTAAACGACTGACTTTGACAGTTGGACCACATTAAACAAAAATAAGGAAGTTTGGTGATACAATGTGGAACATGTTAAAAGACGATGGGGACCAACATTGAACTAGTGATATATTTGAGGGAACCAAAATTCAAAATCTCCCTTCTTGAAAAATAAACATTACATGTAAAATGTCAAAACCATAGTTAAAAGAACATAACTTAAAAATTATATTATATATAATTATTGTATATAATACATATATATATGTATGATACACAGGGCAAGTCTAGGAGAGGTCTGAAGAGACCCGCTACCTATCCTAAACCGATGTAGGTCTAGAAAACCATACCCATAACCCACCCAAGACTCATTTAATCATCCCTAACCCGCCCAAAATGGATCGGGGTTTGGGTTTGGGTTTGGTTCCAATTCTGGGTCCTAGACCCACCTGACCCGGACCTATTTCCATCTCTAATCACTTCCCACCCCTTATTCACCAAAAACCACCACTAGAAAGCCCTCAACTATCACCTCACGACAAAGCTCTATCATGAACCGCCATCCTGTGTAATTTCTCCACTATTTGACACAATTCTTATCATCATCTTATTCCTCGTGATAAGTAGACTTCAATGCTAAGGTTCATTTAATATTTCTATTTCTTGATATATTCTAGTATATCAGAATAAGTTGGGTAAGTTTATGAGATTTAGATAAAATTGAAGGTGAGATATTTTATATAAACCTTTTTATATTTCAATTGAGCCCAGAATATTTGACCAACCTTAAATCAAACCTCAAAATTCTTTGACTGCCTTCAAATCTGACACAATATTTCTAATTTGGCCTTAATTTTACTATTTCTCCCATATTAGGCCGCTGACATTTTAATTTTTTTGCATTTAGGACCCTATTTTATTTGTATTTCAATCATTCAACTTTTATTAATTATACATAAACTCTAATTAACTTAATTGAAGTTCAATTAAGGCCAAAATTCTTAGCCCATAGTTTATTTTGTCGAAATAATTGTTTTAGTTTAAGAGCGAAGTTTGGGTTATAATCTCACATTGTCAAAAGAATCTTTTAATTCTCATATTCTCATTTAAAATTTGGAAGAGTCAAAAGTATCATTTCTTATTATCTTCTCATTCCCAAGTTATTTCTTTTAACAAACCTTCCCTAATCCTATTAGTTCCATATATTCACCTTTTTAATCCACAGTAACTCACGCTTCTTCAATGTTGAAATCAATCTTTATTATTTGAGGTTGCTTCTTATGTTTCTTAATACAAACCTAAATTTTCTTATGTCAGTAGGTGTCAAGTATCTTCTTTCTAGATTAATCCAAATTCAACTTTACGTAAGTTGAATTTAGATTGGTATCCAGTGCTTCTTCCTAGATTAGATTGATACCCACTAACTAGACCTACAACATCATAAATATTAGAGAAAATGCACATCATATTGTATATCAAGCTTCCAACAACACTTTAATATGGTACTTTGGAAATCTCAAGTTTTTCCTCAAGAGTCTTTGGGCATATCTAATGGCTTAAACATTCGTCTTTAGCCACATAAGTTCAATTAGCTTACAATTTTCTATTCTAAATCGTTCTAGCACTTTCTATGACTATTTCTAAGACAAGGCAAGTAATCTCCTAGAACAATCGTTGTAGATTTTGGCGCCCATTATGTTGATTGCCTGACTCTTGTCCTTCATCTGGAAGTTGACATCCATTTCTGTATTATCTCTACATACTCCTCATCACTTTAAGATAATAGTATGTCATCAACATTAAATAATAGAATTACAAACCCTTATTGGACCTCTTTGCTTCGAGAAAAGATCTACATACATCATAATGAAATCATAAGAGATTATGCTATTAAGTCCATAGATTAATCTTTTCAATTTAGAGACCTATCTTATTAACCTTGTAGAACAAAACCTATCGACTATTTTATTTAGATTCTCTTTTCAAGTTCTCCATTGAGAAAAGCAATCTTAATATCTATCTAATGTAATTCTAAAGCTAAGTTAGACACTATTGCCAATAATAGTCAAAATCTCAACATTGAAGTCCCTTCATAATCAATACTCTCTTGCTGAGTTTAATCTTTTGCCACCAGTCAAATCTTCTACCTCTCAACAGTTTTATTAACCTTTCTTTTAACTTTAAGAATCCACTTGTTCTCTATAGGTTTTTGTTTGGATGGAAGATCAACATCTCTTAGACATGGTTCGATCTCATCAACTTCAGCTCTTCTTCCAGGAAATGATAGCGCCTCACTAACCATTGTAAGCTCATCAGTGTCTTTTATATATATATATTATATAAATACTATTTAGAATCACCTTTATCTTCAACATAAGTCATATGGTTTTCCTATTACTTGTTTTAGATTAGCATTCAAATAGATCATCTGAACTTAGATTGCTCCCACTTATGTCAAATGTTAAAGTATTGTCTTCAGTCCTCATTCTTCGTTGATCTATATGGCACATAGCTATCTTTTGAATCTACCAACTCAAATAGAGGTTTATTTCTCTTTATTCACCCCTATCAGTAAAGTCTTTCTTTAGAAATGTTACGTTTCATGATAGTTCCATCTACTTACCCACTTATTAACACATAACCTTTTGCTTGCTACAGTATCTAATGAAGATACATTTTTTCCTTGGGGACCTAGCTTTCCAAACTTAGAAGAGTCTAATATATAAGCAGCTGACCTTAGAGACAGAGGTTACTTAGGTCAAATTTCTCACCAGTCCACAATTTATATGATGTAGATGGTACTAATTTTAAAAGCACTCTGTTCAAAATATAGGTCGTAGTTAACAAAGCATCGACTAAAAGGAAATTAGTAAGTTAGCTTGTGTTATTATGGACCATGTGATGTCCAATAATGTTCTTTTTTTTTTCTCTCAGCAACACCATTCTGTTAAAGGGTACAAGGTATGGTCAGCTGTTGCATTATTATCTTTTTTGTTACATAGATCCTTTGAATTGATCAACGCTCTCTCAATCAATTTTCAAAGTTTTATGCTTTTATCCATATGATTCTCCACTACATTTATATAAAAATTAGAACACTATAGTGTTTTAGACTTGTGAGAAATCAAATACATATCGCATGAAATCGTTTATAAAATGTAACAATATATGAGGCTCTATGCCCAATCATTAGACCACGTATTTGAAATGATTAATTGTAAGGGAAATTCTGCACTAGTGGCCTTTCAAATGATTCTCATGTCATCTTACCAACAATGCAATGCTCACGACTAGGTAAGTCAACACTAGAAAATGACAATTGCTTGATTTTCATCAACTAGCTCATCTAGTCTTGTCCAATATTACATAATCTAGTGTGTCAAATATAAGCATTTGCATTTACATGACTAGAAGAATAGACATTTAACAGAACAAGACAATCAACATAATGGTTAAAAGCTTGTCTATCTCAATCCAAAATTAGAAGTTATTACTAAAGTGTCCACTACTATTACAAGTACTATTCAAAAAAATTAATCAACTTGTTTTGAAGTTCAAGCTAAAACCTAATCCTAAAAAACAATAGTTGAGCTTAAGTTTCATTAAATCTTTGTTGCATAGAGGACATGATGTAGGATAAGAATTTGGCTACCATGCAGCTGCAACTTACAGGTGCCAATTTTTAACTTCCACTTTAACATTGTTTCCTCCATATATCTACTTAATGATATTGGAACTCAAGGAAAAATCCACAATTGCTTCAACTTGTAATTTGGATTGGAATTGTTCTTCTTAGACCCTTCACCAATCTTATTACTCAACTTGTATTTCTTCCATTTCCTCTTTACATGAAGCACCACGCTTTTTTAGAACCGAACTCAACCACAAAAACACTAGCAATGGACTAAGTAGAAGCAAGTTGCTCATTTTCAAGTTTACCATGCTAGGCATATCAGCGAAAGTTTGAATGCTATCATTACAAGTTTGATTAACTTTTAGATGCTCTCAGTTGCTATGAAGGGACCAGATGAAAACTTGAACTTGCTTCTCGTCAGAGAGAATATAACTAGCTAATCTCAATTCCCTTATTGTGTTTGAGGTAGTCCTCAAATGTTGTTCAATATTATGACTAAAATGAGTCACAGTTGTATCTTTATACTTTTCATAAAGGTACACTCAGATGTCATGAGTAGAAGAATGTTGCTCACAATCATGAATGGATCATCAAACAGAGTGCTAAGAGGAATAACTCTAGCAGTTCATCCTTTGAGTCCCTTTCCGTAGCTAATAAACCTCTTCATGTCTCTACTAAGTAGTATTACCTACCCTTAGGTTCTACACAACATAGTTGTTTCCTTCCAAAGCATCTTGCTCTTCCAACATATACCAAATCTTATGGTGCCAAGTGTCATAATTTTCGCCATTAAGCTTCACCATATTATTCAATTCAACTATAGACATAATTTTGTACGTAAGATTAACACCTTCATATACGTAAGTAGAGATTTGAGAGAATTTCCAATCATCATCCATAAAACCAAATATTGTATTATAATAAATTTAATTCCAAAGTAATAAAATTTTGATGAATTTTAGATCAGAACTGCTCAAATTTTACTAACTTAAAACTCTTGCTCAAATAAAATATAAATTGCATAGTGCACAAGAACTTATCTTATGTAATTCAAGAAACATAATATGTATTATCAAAATATCAACAAATTTCAAATCACTTGTAATCCAAAAATATAAATGCATGTTACATAAGAACAATGCTAATGAATGAAGTATTCAAAGGAAGTACTAAATCATCAATAATACAACACCTTAAAAATTTCTACCCATTTTGGTATCTCGATGCACTTGAAACGTGAAGCCTAGTTAACTGTCTAGGTTGGAAGTCTATCATGCACAAGGAACCTCAAAGGGCTCTCACTCTTCCTGACAATGAACCTTGTTTCACATAAATTAATGAGTATACAATAAAACATTATCACTTTCAACTTTGCCTTGATTTCAATAGCCCACCATCTTAGTCCCATTATTAATAGAAAGATATTTCCCATCTTATTGTTTTTCAATTCAATGAACTTAAGTTCCAATGGATAAGGGAGAGACCATCACCAAATTTGTATCATCTTGGCATGGTCAGCTGCAAAGTAAATTTCCCACGATGAGGAAATGTATCTAATCCCATCATTATATACATGAGAAATTGCCCAAATTTCTCTAATTGTTCATGAGTTCTCAATTCTTTCTTCCCCATAAGGAGTGCATTTAGTGTATCTCTTTCTGGTGGAAAATTTGTACTTTTAATCCTGTAGCATAGAGTGTTTTGCACTTTTGATCCCAAATTAATTAGGTTTGATAATTATCGGACAAAGTTTTCAATTTTTTTAACACGTATAGTCTACCATCCGAATTTATGTTAGTCTTTTGATGAGAAACACCTCATGCAATACACGTGGCCATTTATGAACAAATTGAGAATGCCATGGGGCAATTAGTTTGAAACCAAAAAGGCAAATATCTTATATTATGGGACCAAAAGTTCTATTTTTCTTTAACATCCCTTCTCCCTAAAATCTTTTTTCTTTTATAAGCTTCTTGCAAAATGGCATGCCACAAAAAATAATTAATTTAAAAGATTTTACGAAAATTCAAATAATTATAAGCCAAATTACGAAGTGCTTTTTAGATTATAAAAAAAAAATTTATAAATTTCAAAATCTTATAATTTATTTTTTAGAATAAACTTCTAAAGTATTTAAGTAAATAAAATTATGAAATTTATAAGTTGTTCAAGCTTTGTAATTAATATGGTGAAAATGAAAAATATTTGTTAAAATTTGAAAATAAGTTAAGAGTTCTTTATTTTTTTCTCAAACAAGTGTATAAAATTTCAACTTTCTCTCATAAATTTATCAAATATATTTAAACATCTTACAAATACTCGAATAACTTATAAATCCATACATTAAATTAATTTAGGAATTTTATGTCACCAAAACAAAAAAAAAAAAAGAAAATCATCTTTCTTTTCTATCACCAAAACCAATCATGTACCAAGGCAAGAGGCTATTGTTATGTTCAACAATTTCCAATACTCCAAGTAAAATATCCTTCTCAAAAGCCTACATAACATTTTGCTAGTTCACAAGAAAAGATCACAATAAAAAATGATAATGCAACTCGTCTTCCTAAAGTTTCCATGCATGCCATATAGACAATATAACAAGCCACAAATATGGTTTAAAGTTCATTGTTCGCTCTATTATTACCAAGCCCACCACCACCAAAACCACTAACATTGCTGAACTTGTTGTGAGGTGTTCTTTCCCAGGCATAGCTTGCTCAAACATTTCATCCCATTAATTTTTGTCCATCTTTGGTGAATAGAGCTGAGCTAGTAGATTTAGCACTTGAGAAATTAATAAACCCAAATCTTCTTATCCTCCCCCAAGTCTTTGTTAGTAATAATTCTTGCAACAACAACATCATCAAAACTTGAAAATGCATCTCCTAGAGACTGGTAAGTAGTTCCATAAGAAAACCCTCTAATGAAGCTTTGTTGACATGCAGAGGATAGCATTAAGCATGAAAGATTGTCCATTCAATGCATTGTTGGCACAACTGCTTTGCCTCAAACATGCTTCAACGTTATTGCTGCATACCATTTTGCAAAGAACTTTTAAAATAAAAGGGTTTTGGAGACAAAGAGTTTTAAGGGAGATTGCATTTTCAATTCCATAGTATAAGGTTTTCTACACTTTTGGTCCCATATTAATTACCTCCTGACATCCTCAATTTTTTGATAAACGACCGCGTGTATCTGGTGCTTCCATCAAAAACTAACCAAAATTAAGATGGTGGACTATAAGTAATAAAAAAAAATGAAAAGTTTGTCCTACAATTATCAAGCCCGATTAGTTTGGAATTAAAAGTACAAAACACCATATACTATGGGACCAAAAGTGTAATTTTTTCCCTTTTGATGATATCTTAAATAGAGATAAATAATATTACAAATAATATAGCAAACTTTTAACACGACTAGAATAGAAACTTCACCCATTTTCATAAAGAATCACAATATATTTTACAAGCACATTAATACGAAGTTCAAAAGTGTCTAAAATTCAACTCCAAGTAGCTAACTCTTAGATTTTATTTTCCTAAGTTTGCAAAAAAAAAATTCAGAATTTGTCACACCCCAAAATTAAACCATATTTACACTAGAATTGAGCGTGAAATTTAATCCCAATAAATGAAACTAACAATCCAAAAACATAAGGTTAAATAAGAACTCATCAATTCCTAGCAAACTCACAACATAAAACTCAAACTATCGAAATGTTTCCGGAACTAAACACAATAAAATCCATAACAAATAAAATAAAACTAACGAACTTAATAGAAAATATATTAGTCTACTGAAAATTCCAAAACTACGTCTTCACCCTTGATTATCATCATATGCAGGATCCACCTCCTCACTAGGACTAGAATTTATGTCTGCTAGAAGAAAGTTAAAGAAAAAAAAAGAGTGTGAGTAAAAGACGCAGTGAGTGCTAAGTGTGTGTAAAGTGAGTTCTTGAATTAAAATTATTTTGTACAGTGGGAATTTTTCCAATAATATAAGTGGGATCATAAAACAGTCTAATAGTAACAGTCGAGAAATTTATGAACGATCAAGCAGTAACCAATCAAAATTTTATTAAACGATTTCCTAGACTATCAACTTAAATACGATGATCAGTCAGTTTTGCTGTAACCAGTCAACCTTATGACTCCCACCGTAATAGTCCCTTATCGCTCCGGGTAAGGTGCGACCTTACCAAAACAGTGCCCGAGCGTCCCCGGGAATTCCTACGACCCATCTCAGCCGCAAACGGCTTATGTTGTGTGCTGGGGGGGATTAGGCCATGGGGGCTTGGTATTCAATTGGCTAGCCCCGCACTGCTGCCTAGTGAAGTCCCTCGCACACCCAGACCAAGTTGGATCCAACTAACGGTAACAGTAGCAGTAAAAATAATCAGTTGATCATCGAATTTAATTGCTAGTCTAGAAACATAAGAAAAGTCATAAAAACGTAGGTTTTCATTTATCCAGAAATAAGACAGCAAGAGAAAAAAAAATATTTCTTTTATCTAGAAATAAAACAAGATAATTACTTCTTTTGTCCAGAAATAATACAAGAAAGGAAAAAATTCATTTTGTGCACAATGGAATACATATAGAGTGCAGTGTATCTTGAAAAAATTTACGAGCAATTGGTACGATAGCATATATCCTTCTAGGTTTTGAAACATAATATCGTATAATACATAGGTTTAGACACTCACCCTTGAGATCAATCCTAGACGTCAATATCCTATCTCAGAGTCAGTTGAATCAATAGATGAGTCACCTGATTCATTTAATAAGTACTTTAATCGCCAATTCAACTGACTAACAAGACAAAACTTACTTAAGATTAGCCTTATAGGTATCATATGTTCGTAGTACCTTAAACCCAACAATCTTAAATTTCCATCACTATAATAAAAGCCACACATCATTAACAAATATAACCAAGCCCACTTGGATAATACATTCCACTGCAAGTGATATCTTAATATGTAATTTCAGACAAGCCTGGTATTGTTTTATAAAGAATACTACTCTCCCTTTTCAGTAAAAACTATCAAATTAAGATTATAGCCTAAATACAAATTATAGTCGCCAAATGTAAATCCAATCTAGATTAGTCCTTTCAAGACAAACAAGCATAATCAAGCAACAAGTTAAAAATAAACTACTGAAACCACATATTTAATGACATACTAGAAAGAGCTAATAAATATCTTCGTTCAGTTATTGCTTATGTTTAACAGGGACATTCTCCATCAAGAAAACAATTAACTTTAGTCTGAATTCCTCATGTCATCAATAAACCCATATTATACTTCAGCTAGAATAGTGCCTCAGCTTCTCCATTCATGCAAGAGTAAATTATCTTAGAGTATTGTTGTTATTCCAGATTGGATATATATTGATATAGGGTGGCCCAAAAGGCCCAACGTTCCAGACAATGGCCCAGGGCCCATGACCCACGTCGACCATGTTCGACCAGATAGTGGCCCAAAAGGCCCAACGTTCCAGATAATGGCCCAGGGCCCATGGGACATGTCGACTATATTCGACCAGCCTCCCCCACGCCCGGGCGGGCGCCTCAGAGCCCTCGGATAATATCAACCATATTCGACCCCAGTCAGGCTGACAGGAGGTCGAATTATGCACAGTACTCTGCCACCGCATTAAATGCGTGGACTGGCACCACGTCACCACATTAATGGCGCATGCCATCCCCTCACTGTCTGACACGGCAGGCGCCACCCCGTATACTGTCCCGTCCTGTAGCATGAAAGGACATCTAGCTGGCAAAATTCAAATGGGGGAATAGACTAATTGCAAGCCAAGGGCTTACCAGTCATTTCCTACAAGGGGAAGAATATAAAAACTCATCTGTCTTGCCTCACCAGGTATGCGCAAAGACACACTAAACCTATCTTACTTCATTGTTAGATACTGGAAATACTGACTTGAGCGTTGGAGGGCCAAAGCCGAGGGCTACTCGGCTAGCCTAAGGTTTGCCTTGATTGCAGGATTCTCAAATATCATCAACGGAAGATATCCACATTTGGGGTTAACCCCTATAGAGATCGGAATCGAAGTACCTGTATTACGATTCGGACCCTCATCATTTGGCGCCGTCTGTGGGAAAATGGAATCCTCTATCGAGAATGGTGAACACTAGGCGAGCCCCTTCCGGGAGGGAAGAGAACAGAAGATCCAGCTCCCCCCCACTCCGCCAGAACGAAGAGAGGACTGCTCAGGGCCCCAGTATACAGCCTGAGCCCGTAGTCACCCTCACTATGCCCCAGTTGATGCAGCTCATCAGTGAGCAGATCTCCGCACAGATATCAGCCCAGCTTTCAGCCGCCTTGAACAGACAAGCCGCGTCGCCAGAACCGGCAGCCAGCGTCATGCCCCATCCGACGGGGCATGAGCAAGCACCGCTTATAGAATACTCACGGTGTCCCGGGTCCCCCGGGCATCCAGCTAGGCGAGAACCAAGCCAGAGTCGTTTTCACCGGGAAGCACCCCACCCCCCGCCGAGGGAAGAGGTAGCGGACTCCGTGGACCATGACGTTCGGCCCCTTCGAGCCCCGCAGCGCGATAGGACCGAACGTTCCTGAAGAAGAAGAAAGCAGGATTAGCAGGAGTGAGAGGAGGTATCCCACCAGGTGCAGCAACTAAATAAACGCCTGGAGGAGCTGTCGAGGGCGAACGTAGACAGGCCCCTTCAGCCGGAGGTGCCCTAGAGATTTAGAAGGGAACGGGACTCACCCTTCACACAAGAAATCATTAATGAACGTATCGCGGTGGATGCCAAGATCTCCACTGGTCTCCCGCGGTACGACGGGTCCACAGACCCGAGCGAACATTTGCTGCAGTTTGAACACATGATGCAGTTGCATGGACACAACGAGTATATTCATGCGAAAATGCTGGTAACCACACTTCAGGGGGTGGCCTTGGAGTGGTTCGTGAAGTTAGAGTCGGCGTCCATCTTTTCATATGACCAGCTTTGTGACAAATTCCTGCACCAGTTTGCCAACAGAAGGAAGGCGAAGCTGCCACACACCCATTTGCATACGGTGAAGCAAGCCGAGGGGGAGTCTTTGAGAGATTTTTTCACCAGATTCAACACAGAAGTGTTGAAAATTGACAGTCCGAGGATTTAGTTCTTGATTGATGTGCTGTTTTTGGGATTGAGGCACAAAGAGTGCGCTAACGCTTTGGTGTGCGCTTAGCCTCGCACGATGGAAGAACTCCTCGACCTCGCAGAAAGATACATGACCCAAGAAGTGATAAAGAAGATGAAATACGGCAGCATCGAAGCTGACAAAAAGAAGGGTAAAGAGAAAGATGACAAGCAGAACAGGGAAGGACGTCGGTCCCCGATTAGACGCTTTCACGACTATACCCCGCTCTCCATGGCGAGGAAAGAAGTGCTCTTTTCCATTCAACATGACAACCTGCTGAAAAAGCCCCGCAAAATTACAGAGACAAAGGCCATGAGGAAGTCAGGGAAATTCTGTCACTTCCACAGACATAAGGGGCATGACACCGAAGACTGCTTCAACTTGAAGGACGAAATTGAGAGGTTGATCAGGCAGGGGTACCTAAAGAAATTTGTCGAGGACAGGAATCGACGAGAGGAGGGCGCCGTCGACCGGACTCCCCGTAGAGAAAGGTCGGCCAGCCCACGAAGAGATGACAAAGGGAAGAAGCCCTCCCATGAAGCCCACCCGCCCATCAGAGGGGTCATCGACATGATCGCTGGGGGACCCACAGGAGGAGACTCCCGAAACGCAAGGAAGCAAACTTAACGGCAGCTTGACTCGACCAAACCATCTAAGGTCGAGATGGTTTTTCAGCTTTCAAACAGCACAGAACCGATATCCTTTTCAGACGTGGACCTCAGCCACATCGAAAACCAAGGAATGGACCGAAAGATCGACTGCCCTTTGGTGGTCGCCCTCGAGATCGCCAACTTCGAAGTTAGAAAGGTCCTAGTCGACAACGGTAGCTCAGCCAATATCATATTCTCGTCGACACTAAAGAGGATGGCCTTGGGCAAGCTCAACTTTGATCCAGTCAGAACGCCCCTAGTTGGATTTGGGGGATCGGAGATAATGCCGTTAGGATCCATCTCCCTCTCCACAACTTTTGGGCAGGGCCATCGCAGCCGAACCTTGATGATTAGCTATTTAGTGGTCGACGCCCCATTTGCTTACAATGTTATTTTGGGAATACCGGCCTTAAACGACTTCAGAGCCATCGCGTCCACATATCACATGAAGATAAAGTTCCCGACCCCTGGAGGAGTTGGTCAGATTTTGTGCAATGTTAAGGACGCTTGGCGCTGTTACACAATCTCCGTGGACTCCGGTGAGCAGAGAAGGAGGCCCCAGTTGACGCCCTCGGGGGACGCCCTATAGCGAAACCCGAGGAGGAAACTTCATCGAAGAAGAGAAAGATCGAAGATACCAGGGTCGAGCCGATGGGAGACTTCAAGACAATTGAGCTGGAGCCCGGGAATCCCGACAAGACAACCAAGATCGGCGCTGATTTGGGAGATCGACTAGAGTACCTCATGGTCGACTTCCTCCGGAGGAACATTGATGTCTTAGCTTGGAAAGCAGCCGACCTGCAGGGCATCGACCCGGACATCATTGTCCACAGGCTCAATGTGGACCCTACGCATAAGCCAGTCCGCCAGAAGAAGAGAGTTTTTAATGCCGAGCGGACACAGGTTATCCAATAAGAGGTAAGCAAGCTCCTGGAAGCTAGTTATGTTGTTGAAATTCAGTATCCTTCTTGGCTATGTAATGTTGTCTTAGTCCCCAAGAGTTAGGGAAAATGGAGGATGTGTAATGATTTCACATACTTGAATAAAGATTGCCCTAAAGATCCTTACCCCTTGCCTCGCATTGATTTACTTGTCGACTCCACAGCTGGATGTGAATTACTTAGCATGATGGACGCGTTTCAAGGATACTATCAAATATTTATGGCACCTGAAGATAGGGAAAAAACCTCTTTTGTTGTTCCCAATGGGGTATATTGCTTTTTCGTCATGCCGTTCGGACTTAAAAATGCCGGAGCAACCTATCAAAGGCTTGTTAACTTCATGTTTAAAAATGAGATTGGGAACTCAATGGAGGTTTACGTGGACGACATGATTGTAAAAATAGACAGAGCAGAAAATCACTTGGCTGACCTGAATCACACATTCTCTATTCTAAGAGCCTTTGGCATGAAACTAAACCCCGAAAAATGCACGTTTGGAGTGCGGGGCGGTAAATTCCTCGGTTTCATGGTCAGCCAAAGAGGCATCGAGGCTAACCCTCAGAAAATTCAAGCAGTTCTCGACATAGCCCCACCGCGCACAATGCAGGAAGTTCAACGCCTCATTGGCAGAGTAATTGCTTTGGGCAGGTTTGTAGCCAGGCTGGCAGACAAGAGCTTACCTTTCTTCAAAATCCTAAGAAACGCAAAGAAGTTGGGGTTCAGATGGGATGAACAGTGCGATAAAGCCCTCCTCGACCTCAAGCAATATCTCTCTTCACCACCTCTGCTCGCCAAACCTGAGCTCAAGGAAGTCTTACAAATATATCTGGTTGTCTCTTCAGCCTCCGTTAGTTCGGTGTTGACCGCAATAAGAGATGGAAACCCTTGCCCCATTTATTATTGCAGCAAAGCTCTCCAGGGGCCAGAATATAACTATTTGGAGATTGAGAAATTCGCTCTAGCCCTCGTCTCATCAGCAAGGAAGCTGCGACCTTACTTCCAATCACACACAATCTTGGTATTAACAAATCAGCTGCTGAAACAAGTATTGTCAAAGCCCGACACTTCAGGTTGACTCACTAAATGGGCAATCGAGCTCGGAGAATTCGACATCCAATTTCAATCGCGAGCGGCCATCAAGGCACAGGTCCTCGCAGATTTCATCCTCGAAAGGATCGACCTACCGTGTCCGGACATTGACAGCACATACTTGTGGACGCTGCATGTCGATGGGTCTGCGACGTTGTCAGGGGGAGGGATAGGAGTTTCTCTTCGATCCCCATTAGCAGAGGGTTATGACTTCGCAGTGAAGCTCGATTTCCCGGTTACGAACAACGAAGCTGAGTACGAAGCCCTAATTGCAGAAATGCGCACGGCTGCCGACCGGGGGGTTGGTAGGCTAGCGGCTTTCACAGACTCTCAGCTCGTGGCGAAGCAATTCGAAGGGAACTTCGAAGCAAAAGAGCACAAGATAGCGCAGTACTTGGCCAAGGTACAACACTTGAAACAGATGTTTAGCCACTTCTCGCTAAGCCAGATCCCCCGGTCAAAGAACGAGCGAGCAGACGCACTCTCTAAGCTAGCTCGTTCGGCAAAAGGCCCGCGAGAAAGAACTATAACATTTCTTGTGGCCAATAAACCCTGCGTACAGTCTCCCGACCGGATCCAGGTCAGATGCCTCGACGAGTCAACCCCATCCTGGCAACATCCAATCAAACTCTATTTGAGTAGAGGCTCCTTACCAGATGACATTAAGCAGGCTCGAAAGTTGAAAGGCTTGGCGCTTAAATATGCATTAGACGAGCATGGGCAGCTGTACATGAGGTCGATCGCCGGCCCGCCACTCAGGTGCTTAGATCCTGGCAAGGCGAACGAAGTATTGCAGGAGGTGCATGCAGGTATCTGTGGCAACCACTCGGGTGGAAGGTCTCTGGCTCACAAGATTACCCGCTACGGATATTTCTGGCCCACTCTGCTCAACGATTCTGTGGATTTCGCTAAGAAATGCCCATCCTGCCAGGTACATACGAACATTCAGCATCAACCAGCCGCACCAATGACCAATGTTAGTATCACATGGCCGTTCGACCAGTGGGGCATCGATATATTAGGGTCGCTCCCCAAAACCTCTGGCCAGCGGAAGTTTATCATAGTGGCTGTCGAATATTTTACGAAATGGGTGGAAGCAGAAGCAGTCCCTAAGATCACCGACGCGGCTATCAAGAGTTTTCTATGGAAGAACATCGTGTGTCGGTTCGGGCTACCTAAGATCCTTATTTCCGATAACGGCACTCAATTCCAGAGCAAAAACACCAGAAGATGGTGCGAAACTTTAGGCATCATGCAGCACTTCACTTCAGTAGGCAATCCACAAGCCAATGGCCAGACCGAGGTTACTAACAGAACAGTCCTAGACCACATTAAGAGCCGGATAGCAGGGACAGGAGCCAGTTGGGCAGACGATCTCCCAGGCGTTCTTTGGGCCTATCGAACAACCCCCCGAACGGCCACAGGCCACAGCCCCAACAGTCTAGTTTATGGCTCTGAAGCAGTGATACCATCCGAATTGATTCAGCACACAGTTAGAGTAATTCATTACAATCCAATAGCGAATACATCGGAGAGGACGCTGGATTTAATTACCAT
The DNA here is from genome assembly GCA_018894105.1 of Jacaranda mimosifolia. Classification (NCBI taxonomy): domain Eukaryota; kingdom Viridiplantae; phylum Streptophyta; class Magnoliopsida; order Lamiales; family Bignoniaceae; genus Jacaranda; species Jacaranda mimosifolia. The sequence goes on from CM032120.1 coordinate 5,296,630, forward strand.
AGACGAAAAGCGCCAAATAGCCTACAACAAGATGCAGAGGTACCGCTCAAAAATGGCGGACCGTTACAATAAGTCAGTCCGTCCGAGAAATTTTAAAGTGGGCGATCTAGTCCTGAAGAAAGTGGAGATTTCAAAACCAGTCGGGAAGCTGGACCCCAAGTGGGAAGGACCTTATGCAGTCGTCAAAGTATGCAAGAACAACGCCTACCGATTAGCGGACACTACAGGCACATGGCGATTGAAAACTTGAAAAGATCTGGCAACCAAGTCGAGGCCACCGGCCGAGACCACCTTAGTCGACCCCAAAGTCGACGAAAGGATTTAACATCTAAGTCGAGGCCACCGGCCGAGACCACCTTAGTCGACCCCGAAGTTGATGAAAGGATTTAACATCCAAGTCGAGGCCATCGGCCGAGACCACCTTAGTCGACCCCGAAGTCGACGAAAGGATTTAACATCCAAGTCGAGGCCACCGGTCGAGACCACCTTAAACGACCCTGCAGTCGCCAAAAGTTTTTAAAACAGCAAAGTCGACACCTTCGATGCATATTTGTTGGCTCGGCCATGCCGCCAAATTTAGGAGACCAATGCTTTGTAAGAAGTGTTCTACAGCAAGCACAAATACTAAACGCAACTAATTCTACTCGACAAAGCAGTAGACAAACCACAATATAGAGCGAACCACCAGCAGAGAATGGGCAAAGAAATATCATTTCATAAGGCCTCAGTAAGACATATATACAGAATGAAAAGTCAAAAATACAAGGGAAAGGCCTAGCTAGAATCGCCAGACCCTTCAGCAGCAAGCTCTGGAGCCAAAACAGACAGAGGTTCAGGTGGCGCTTCTGCAACGGGAACGGCCGCGGTAACCACGTAGGAGGAACTGGCAGCAGAGGGCATAAACAGCCGTGGAGCAGCTGGGAAGAATGCGGCAGCATCCGCCCTGTTCTCAGAAATTTCATAGGCAAGGTCGCCAGCAAACTCGAACTCTCGGCCCACCGCATTCAACTTCTTCTCGAGTTCTGCCTTCTGCCTCTCTTCGGGGCTCATGTCAACAACACCGGCAAATTTGACCTCAGCAGTATCTGCCTCGTTTACATCTTCCTCGACTAGCAGGCGCAGTTGCTCATCGAAGCCAAAGCCCATCTTCGAGTGATCCTCATCACTGATGTCGTAACCCAGATGTTGCAATTGGGCGATGGCCCTCTTAAACGCACCCCGTGCGTCATCCAAAGCAAGCACAACGCTTGCGTCTTGGAAGGCCGGGCTCACCATAAATTGTTGGACGGCCTCCTTCTGCACCTCGGGCACCACCCGAGCAAACTCCTCCCTGGCTTCGACCAGGCGCTCACTTTGGCCGGCCGCACGACCAGACTCGTAGGCGACTTGAATATCCAGCTCCAATTTTTTCAACTTTGCCTCCATTCGAGTCTACTCCGTTACCGCTAGCACTACCTGATGGTCTTTCGTCTCCATATCTTTGGCATACTGGGCGTTTGCCCTCTCAAGCTCCTCGACCTGCATCTGGGAGGACTATAGCTGAACCTTCAAGGTCGCGGCGTCCTCACCCCCCTCCAATCGTTCCCGATCGGCCAGCGCCACCTCGGAACGGCGAAATATGTGATAGCCTAGCTGCTCGACCTGAAACACGACACTATGTCAGAAGGCAGCTAAACGAAGGAAAAGAAGAGTTAAACAAACAGACATCCAGGTTCCTGGATCTTACTATGTTTGCATGACATGGGAACTTACACAGCAACCCAGGCTGGGTTAAACCCAGGAATTTATTCTGGTCAGCCATGAACTGCGCAGCCATCAGCACTTTTAAGGGATCTAACCCGGCCGGCCCTGAGGATACCATGCTAGATGAGTCACCCACAGCTACACCTAGGTCCGACCCAAAATGAAGAGATGGGAATTTCCACAAATTAAAGAGGGCCTCGGGGCTTCGGTCCATGAAGAGCTCTTTTCCCGTTGGCACGTTCAGCCCCGTGCCCTTCGGTTTCCCTTTCCCGGCAGCTGCCTTCTTCGGGGGGGGGAGCAGCCGGCTCGCCCATGGGTCTCTTTCCTCGACCCGCGGTTCTCTCGACATCTTCTTGACGAACAGGCGAAGGTGTTCTGGAGGGCGCGGGGGCAGCAGTTAATCGGCGTGGCTCGTCGGCCCCCGATGACTCTTCCCGAATCGCGCCTCCTTGTCGGCGCTGCTTATTCGTTTCAACTCGAGCCAGCGCACTAGCCCTAGACCTGTTCATGATTTCGCCGTGGTCTGCACAGGATAAGCAACAGAAAATGTCAATTACATGAATGTTCATAAGCAAACAATAGGGTACGGCGTATGCAGTTAGTCTACCTATCTCATAATCAGCGGGAAAATTTAATGGGGCTGGCGACAACCCTGCCAATACCAATTGCCTCTCCTCGAGGAATACAGTGGCTTCGACGGGACCAAACTCGACCAAGTCCCTCACGAATGTGCTCGACCAGGTTGGAGCGTGATTCCCGGCTACCTCGACCGGACCCCTCGCCCACTCTCGGGGAATATCGAACCCTTCCTTTACCCGCACAAAAAAGTAGCGTTTCTTCCACACCTGACCATAGGACGAGGAAGGCGCCACGAGAAACCTCCGACGAGGCCGAGCGCTCAGATAATAAAAACCCGTTTCCTCAGTGCTGCCGGATTTACGCGACACGCAAAGATAAAACAGGTTTGAAAAATTTTCAAAGGTTGGGGGTTGGTTGTATAGGAACATTAGAACTATAAAGCTACACAACGTCGAGAAACAGTTGGGCAGTAGTTGCGTGATGCACACTCGAAGACCCCTAAGCAGACCTATCATACCCTCGCTTAAGGGAAACCTAAGACCACACCTAAGTGCATCCTCGAAAATAGTTATGCAACCGGTAGGGGCACGGTGCATTCGTCCAGCAGGCCCAGGTGCTAGCAACTGGAATTCGCGAGGAATGTGGTAAAGCTCTTGAACGCGGGCCAGTTCTAAGGGGATGACGGTAGAGATTATCTCGCTATAGTGGTTTGGGGTAAATAATCACCCGCGAGAAGAAGGTACCCGGCTGGGCCCAGCTTTCCCCCCCCCTCCGCGCGCCGTTCGAGCCGCCGGAGTTGGAACAGCTTGAGTCAGGAAACTCCCTGCGGCCCTCAGACACAGTCGCTTCACTACCCCCACTACCCCCACCAGAAGTACCACCAGAACTGAATAGCCCAAACATTTTCTTCGAAGAAATGTGGAAAGAAATAGAGAGGGAAGAATACTTACTAGATTTAGAAAGCTAAAACCCAGAAAATCTTGGAAGAAAGCGCAAAGGTTAGTGATTCTTCCAGCAAGGAATATCTGAAGCGGTAAAGGCGAAAGCAGCCTGAATGCCAGTTAGTATTTATAAAGGAAAAGGCGCGGTTATCCAAGCGTCCGCATTAATGGGGGAAACTATAACGCCTTCCCACGCGCGCCACGAGGTAACCGCTCAGTAGACGCGCAAAACCCTGGTCGATTTTTAAAATCCCTAGTCGAGACACGTTAATATTTGCTACTTCCCAATGCCGCTCATCGATTCCCTCGATCCGCATTGCGAAGTGGGGGAACTCATGATATAGGGTGGCCCAAAAGGCCCAACGTTCCAGACAATGGCCCAGGGCCCATGGGACATGTCGACTATATTCGACCAGCCTCCCCCACGCCCGGGCGGGCGCCTCAGAGCCCTCGGATAATATCGACCATATTCGACCCCAATCAGGCTGACAGGAGGTCGAATTATGCACAGTACTATGCCACCGCATTAAATGCGTGGACTGGCACCACACCACCGCATTAATGGCGCATGTCATCCCCTCACTGTCTGACACGGCAGATGCCACCCCGTATACTGTCCCGTCCTGTAGCATGAAAGGACATCTAGCTGGCAAAATTCAAATGGGGGAATAGACTAATTGCCCCTTGGAGGAGGCTGAAGACCCCAAGGGTAAGCCAAGGGCTTACCAGTCATTTCCTACAAGGGGAAGAATATAAAAACTCATCTGTCTTGCCTCATCAGGTATGCACAAAGACACACTGAACCTATCTTACTTCATTGTTAGATACTGGAAATACTGACTTGAGCGTCAGAGGGCCAAAGCCGAGGACCACTCGGCTAGCCTAACGTTTGCCTTGATTGCAGGATTCTCAAATATCATCAACGGAAGATATCCACATTTGGGGTTAACCCCTATAGAGATCGGAATCGAAGTACCTGTATTACGATTCGGACCCTCATCATATATACATATATATTCATTATATATGTATACCTATATACATATAACACACACACACACACACACACACACACACACACACACATATATTCTCCTATATGCAAATTCAAAATTGCTTCTTCCCTAGTCAAGATTGACGGCTCCATAAAAAAAATAAAATCAAATTACCAAGTGCCAAGACACATCCGCCACTACACATAAATGGAATAGGTTGAATGGAAAATTCAAAATTGCTTCTTCCCTGGTCAAGATTGATGGCTATTTGGTAAATAATTTTCCATTCAAGTAACAGAGACCAACAACTTACCCTTCAATTGATAGGTTTTGCGGCAAATTGGGGGCAATCTCTTCTTTTCTTGGTGATGCACCCGACGGCAGACAGGGCTTGGGCGGGGAAAACTACACCTCTTGTCTTTTTCTTTTGAATTATGATTGAGTGGCAAGGGTTTTTGAGTATAGGGTTGTATATGTGAGAGGTGTTTTATTACAACTGAAACTCTAGTTATTTAATTTCTAGGACTAAGATAGTCCTATAATAAATCTGATATCTCAATTTACTAATTCTTAATGTCTCAATTATTAATTTCCTGGTAATGATATAATACTAGTTTCTGAAAAATTATAACCTTTTCTCAGGAATTGTGATCTCTAATATATATATATATAATCTTAAATATTAAATCTTACTATTTAACCTAGAGGTAAATCTAATGCAAAAAAGTATATAGATATATATGTGTATACACATATATATTATTCTAACTTATATAATAAGAAAGTAAGACTAAGCGAAATTAAAATAGCATAGGATAAAATAATTAATTAATTTAAAATTCTAAGGCTTTACAAGTAATCTATTAAATATGAAATGAAAATTTTTGGGGCATTACAGAATTTTTCTCTAAATAAAATATTTTTTTTCTGATTTTTTTCATTTTGAAAAGATATAAAATTCTGGAAAAAAAAATTCTTTTCTGAAAAATTTATTTTATTTGTCCAAAAAATAAGAAAATTATTCAGATAAAAAATTCAATTTGTCAGACAAACACAATGGTCGGAACAAACATTTGCATATGGCACTATTATGACTAGGGTTGCGTGAGATTTGATACATGCCCTTTTTTTTCAGTTTCCTAATATGTCGATGATGCTAGCACCACATGATTAACATTGTTGATGTGGCAGAATGTCACTCTAGATTGAAGTGTCTACATGATGAAGCAAATAATGTGTCAAGTGGCGTGGATGATAGGGTGGCACACCATATGGAGGCTTCCCTTACATGTCAGCTTATACAGCATGCCACATGGCTTAATTACCATATTTGTTGCTTACTCAGCATGCAACGCGGACACCATATCTAATTTGGCGCCACAGGGCCATCGGCTATTGGTCTTGTTTCCTGACATAGCACCAGCAACATGCCACCATGGCCACGTGCTTTTGCACGCATTGCTTTCTTGGTGTTTTTCGATGATGACATTCTAGCTACTCCCCTTTATGACCCTTGTAGTTAGATTTTTATCTGAGACTTCTACAATTGTGTTGGACAAAACATGTCCAACTAAGACTGGTTTAGTCTTCAGATTACTATTCATCTTCTTCAGTACTTTTTAGATTTTTCAAAATTCGATTCAAATTTTATGAATATAAAAATGAATTCTAAGCTCTTTTCAATCATGGTATATGGTTTCGAAGCATTTTTTCATGAACTATACAATCATATAAACTTCATGCCATGAAACGTAATTCACGAAAACACATGCTTCAATTCGTTATTTCTAGTGATTCATAATTTATTTCTACCAATATGCATAACCAAAATTTACAAAATTAAAATTCCAAATATAATCTATATATTATACAAGAATGTTACAGTAAAAATTTGAAAGCATACTATGAATTAAGTATATATGAAGTTGCCATTTTTACTCATTCAAGAACACATAAAACAAGACATGCATGCATGGCCTCTTTTCGAGCATATGAACATATTTTTATACAGCAAAAAAAGGATAAAAAAAATAGTCTTATAACTTTGATACCAATGCTGAACAAATATAATATAGAATTTGAATCAAGAATACTAATCTTGAATTTGAAACTTAAGATTGTTTCACTGAGCTTTGGATGTTTTCTTTTTTCTCCTTTTGTCTGAATATATTTACAAGAGGAAGCAAATTCGTTTTCACAACTTAAATATAATGTTCTTTAATAGTTTAGTATATTTCCTATAAAAATTATTTCCTATCAGAATTAGTTCACTTAGAATTCTATCCCTAGAATTCTCTCTCAAATACTTCATCTACCTTAAAAATATCATATTTCATATTTCATATGATGTATATCTAATATCTATGTTATTAACAAAATACATATCCTCTTTTGGTGTGTTTTTTAATGATTCAACACTCGAATCAACCCGATCCGATGAACCCGACGATCCAAATTGAACCAATCTAATTGGTTCAGTTTGGATCAGGTAATTGGGTTTGATCGGGTAAAATCCGATCAAACCCAATTACATTTGGTTTGGTTCTCAAATTTAATATTCATTTACCTGACCTGACTCAACCCGACAATTTAATTAAAATAAATAATAATTTATTTTTTTTGAATTATGACTTTTGTTATATATATTTATATTTAATGTTCAGCTATGATTTGAATTTGGGATTTTATATTATCAATCATGACTTGTGGTAAAGAAGGAGATAATTTATAGTAGTTATGATTTGTGGTGCTCTCATGCAATACTGTGTGCTTTTGAATTTTGATGAATATTTTGAAAATAATTTGAATTTTCTTGATTTCCTAGTTAAAGAACTAAAAAAATTGCAACTAGTGATTTCTTCTCCTTCTTCTTCTTCTTCTTTTCACCTTGAACCCAATTACCCCAAACCAAACCAACCCGATCTAGAGCGGGTTGGTTTGGTTCGGGTTCGGGAATTAAAAATGATAAAAGCCGAACCAAACCAAACCAAACCAAAATAATTGGTTCTGATTCATTTTTCCCCTAAACCAAACCAACCCGACTCGTGAATGCCCCTAATTCACCTTAAACACCCTCACTTCTTAATAACTATCATTTACAGCTCAACTATTTTATGCCAACAATTACTATTTTATCATATAACTTTTTAATTATTGTATATAAAAAATATTCTAAAACTTAGCACATACATCAAATCTGCCAAGTTGCTAGTATGATGTAAATCTCATAACCTCTTAGAGGTTTCAAAGAGTTATATAGGAGTTGATAGTGGTCACAACACGTCCAACCTCCTACTTCTCAACTTGCTAAAATGTGTCAGCAAGTGAGTGGGCAAGTCCACTTGGCCAATCCATTTTCCAACAACAATTATCTTTCAAGTTTGAAGTGATCAACACAAATTCGCACAATATACTTTTATTTTAAACTTCTAATAACATTAATAACATCTAATTTCTATGCAGAAAAAGTATTAGGACAAACTTTACGTAATATTTGTACATATTCTATAATCTTTATATAACTACAACAAATTCCTCCCCCTCCCTCCTTTCTAGTTTTAAAAAATTATTACGCAATTTGTTTAGTGAAATATCATCCATAACATTTGATTATAGAGTTTTTGTAACAACCAAAAATCGTAAGTTACTCATGTAAAAAGATTGACTAATTAGGCAACTCTATTCAAATATTGATATTTTAGTAACAATTTAAAAGCCATTACATGTGCCATAAGAATAATGTTATAGTTTGGTTCATAATAAGTGCTATAAGCATGAAAGCTTCTACATCTAAAAATTAGAATTGTAGTTAAAATTTTATTTTATTCTCCATATCCTATTATATTATACAAAATACTCAAGTTTTTCATGCCTAGATAGCGGCTAATACGTGATAAAATTTCTTTATTTTTTAAATACTCATTTAACATTTTTTATGTTCACTTTCTTTCTTAAATTATGTAATTATATCCATGCCAAATTTCACTGAAAAAAAAGAGTATACACACACACACACACATATATATATATATATGAATTATTTCTAGATATATTATTTTTTCTATCTTTTTCTCAATTAATATCTAATTAAATGACCAACTCTTGTAATTATTCAATTATATTCAATATTGAAATAATTAAAAAAATTAACCGTTCAACTTACTTTACAATACAATTTAGATGGGGCTATATTCGACAGCACAAAAAGACAAGAAACTTCTGATTATTGATCATTCTATTATATATATATATAATACAAAATAGTAATAATAATTTATAAGTATTAGTACTGATATAAATATAAATGTGCATCTTGATGAAGAAGGTGCAAAAGACCAACTAAGTACAGGAGTATTAGCTCACAATACAATGAAACAAAGAACAAATAGAATAATGTGTAATTAATGAGCGGATATTAATAACATGTAAAATAGAATAACAGTTAATAAATTTTTACTACTAAAGCGTTCTTCCTTTTCCCCTCGTCTCTTTTTTAGATCGTTTCATTTTTAAATTAGAAAAGATCTTAACGGGTGTTTGGCTAACTTATTTAAAATATCCTATAAAATCCTATGTAAAATGTTTTTGAAACTTATATGATGTTATTTGTAAAGTGTTTGGATAAATAAGATTTTAAAATTTATAAGATGCTGGTAATGATAATTTTGTAATTAATATAGTTAAAATTCTAAGAGGTTGTTAAATTCTTATAAAAAAAAAAGAGGGGGATTAGGTGAGCTTATAAGCTTCTCAATATATCTCATAAAATATTTGGTAGTTATAAAATATTATAAAATATTTGTTAAGTTTTTTCGACAAAGGTCTTATAACCTTCCACAATAAGATGTTTAGGGACTTATAAGTTCTTTTTTCTATAAAAAAAAAAAAAAAGTAAAGATAAAATATATGATTATTTCATAATGATACAAAATATATATAATTTCTAGATATATGATTATTTCAAAATGATACAAAATGTATATTATTCCAAATTGGCTCCGAATCGTAGATATATACTTTGGACGAGTCCAAAGAGATCAAAGTCCTGTTTTAATAACAGCGGAGAGCTCTTGCATGCATGCAGTGCTGTTTAAATTTTCGGTTAATTAGAAAAAAATCCCTAATCCTACTTTCATTTTAGTGATCAGTCCCCATTTGAATTTTTACACACTAAACTCCCTACTTTTTCACAAAACTTAGAAATCACTCCCCATATCTTTTAGAAAGACACATATATCCTTATAGTTAGAGAAAACAACAAAAATACCTGAGAAATGCGTTTTTCTCTTCAAGAAGAATGCTTTCATTTATTTTTTTTCTAAAATCGACGACTTCTCCAAGCGGCCAAACAAAAGGGCGCGAAATCGTTCCTCTGCCATTGATGCGAGAAAGAAAAAAAAAAGACACTAAAATTTTTGCCATTTTTTTTGTGACAATGGAAGGAGAAACAATGGCAACAAGAAGCGAAATACAAAAAGAAGTGATAAAAAGAAACAAATGTATATTTTCTGCATTTACAGTTTTAAATGTCTGTGATTTTTTAGTGTTATACTTATTTCTTGTCTATTTTCTCATATTTAGGGTTTTTATTTCCTATTTAGTTGTTAAACACTTGAACCCAATTGATATATATAATTTTATTTATGAGATGGGAAGTTTTTGATTTGTACTTGAAAGGCATAAAAGTTGTACTTCACTTTTTTGAGGTTTATACTTCTTTTTACCTGAAATTATACGATGAAATTATCTAAAAGTGGTAGTATATTATTTGTGGTACAAAACATCTAAGCTTGCAGTACACATTATGCAAAAGTGTAGTATATAATTTGTATAACTGTAGTATATTTTAAAAGCAAATGTAGTATAAATATTCAAGCTTGCAGTACACATTAAGCAAAAGTGTAGTATATAATCTATGTAACTGCAGTACATTTTAAAAGTATTTGTAGTACAAAATATTCAAAGCTGTAGATTAAATGAAATTATAGTATATAATTTGTGTGCATGCAGTACATTTTAAAAGCATCTATAGTACAAAAGCATTCAAGCATGCAGTATACGTTAACTGAAAATGTAGTATATAATTTGTGTATTTGTAGTACATTTTAGAAGCAACTGTAGTACAAAATATTTAAGTCTGTAGTATACATTAAATGAAAGTATAGTATATAATCTGTGTAAAGAGGAGCTAAATTCATCCGGTGCAAAAAGAGATCAGAGTTGAGTTGGGACACCGTATACACTTCGAGTCCTTATGTATATGTTGACGAGGATGTCAACGGATCAAGTGGGGGAGAATGTCATGGGTCGCTCATTAGAGAAGAATGGCAACCTTGACTTCAAGGGGCATTAGGAGCGACAAGGCGTTGTTGGCTCACTTGGTAAGGCGAAAAAAGCCCATGAGCAGAGACTCTTACGAGGTGCGGTTTGAAAAACTATTTCAATGGCATATTCCTTAAGTTATGAGGATGCTTCCCACCAAGTTTGAAGTCATTCCGTGTCCGTTTGGGCACCGAACATTGAGGGCGACCTGGAGCGGTCTTACTGCACGCAGGTAGTGCAAAGATGCATTGAGTAGAGTGGCTTGGAAAAGGAATTTTGTGAAACTGTTTCAGTGGGGTGTTCCTTGAGGTGTTGGCAACGTTCCCACCAAGTTTCACCGGTAGACGGTTCCGTTTGGATAGGAAACGGCGAAGATCTTTAGAATGCGGCAGTGCAGTGGCAATGCTGTAATTCCAGCTTATTGCGAGGAAAATTACTGTTCCATGGAGAATCGGACAGAGCTGGAACTTTGTGGAGTTAATGTATAAGCCGAGAGCTATCCAACGGTTCAAGCGGCAAGTGATTTGGACACTGGGAGATGAAGTTGCGAAAATGTAGTACAAAACATTCAAGCCTATAGATTAAATGAAATTATAGTATATAATCTGTGTATATGCAGTATATTTTACAAAAACATTCAAGCGTGCAGTACACATTACTGAAAATATAGTATATAATCTGTGTATCTGTAGTATAGTTTAGAAGCAACTGTAGTACAAAATATTTAAGCCTGCAGTATACATTAAATGAAAGTGTAGTATATAATCTGTGTAACTGCAGTATATTTTAGAAGCAAATATAGTATGAACATTTATGCTTGCAGTACACATCAGGCAAAAGTGTAGCATATAATCTATGTAACTGCAGTACATTTTAGAAGAATCTGTAGTACAAAACATTCAAGCCTATAGATTAAATTAAATTATAATTTAATATTTGCATATATGCAGTACATTTTAGAAGCATCTGTAGTACAAAAATATTCAGGCATGTAGTATACATTAACTGAAAATGTAGTATATAACCTGTGTATCTATAGTACATTTTAGAAGCAATTGTAGTACAAAATATTTAAGCCTGTAGGGTTTGAATCATACTTTGTATGTACATACATATGTAAATTGAAGCGTACTTTGTTTATAATATTATTTTGTATGTAAGTATAATTTTCCATCAAGCATTTATAATATTTTGATTTCAATACAATATGAGGGAAATGAAATACAAATGTAGAACGAACAAAGTAAAAATTGTGTTATGTTGAAGTACACTTCAATTCAATTGAAATCGAGCAGTGAATTTGAGTACAATATGATGGAAATGAAGTACAAATATAGAAAAAATAAAGTATAAATGGTGTTATGTTGAAGTACACTTCAATTAAATTGAAATTAGGTAGTGAATTTAAGTATAATATGATGGAAATGAAGTATAAATATAGAACAAATACAGTATAAATTATGTTATATTGAAATACAGTTCAATTAAATTGAAATCGAGCAGTGAATTTGAGTATAATATGAGGAAGATGAAGTACAAACGTAGAACAAATAAAGTATAAATGTTGTTATGTTAAAGTACAGTTCAATTAAATTGAAACCGGACAGTGAATTTGAGTATAATATGATGGAAATGAAGTACAAACAAAGAATAAATGGTGTTATGTTGAAGTACACTTCAATTAAATTGAAGTTGGACAGTGAATTTGAGTACAATATGATGTAAATGAAGTACAAACGTAGAACAAACAAAATATAAATGGTGTTATGTTGAAGTACACTTCAACTAAATTGAAATTGAACAGTGAATTTGAGTATAATATGATAGAAATGAAGTACAAATATGGAACAAACAAAGTATAAATGGTGTTATGTTGAAGTACACTTCAATTAAATTGAAATCGGGCAGTGAATTTGAGTACAATATGATGAAGATAAAGTACAAATATAGAACAAACAAAGTATAAATGGTGTTATGTTAAAGTACACTTCAATTCAATTGAAACCGGATAGTGAATTTGAGTACAATATGATGAAAATATAGTACAAACGTAGAGCAAACAAAGTATAAATAGTGTTATGTTGAAGTACACTTATTGCAATTGAATAATTAGTCTCCAATAATTGTAGTGATAGTCAAATATAATATTTTGAGATTATCGGATCAGATGAAGTACGTATTTGTACAGGTTATAGGGTGAATATTATTGTCAAATGCTCATTTGTTTATATCTTTGAAAGCATAAGTATTCTTTATATTACTGCAATTGATAACATTCATTCGTTGAACATTAGTGGTTAATACTTTAAAACTTTAATATTATTTTATTCATATAATAAATATTACACACATTTTTAGAGTTTGGTTATTAATTACTGAGACTTAAAAAGCAAATCATGGAACAAATTTTAATTCAAAAATATTAGTAAAAATATTAAGAAATGGAGTACATAATGGCCGAAATGAAATACAAATGTCGTGAAATCAAATATAAATCTTTCAGATTAAGGTACGAAAGCACTATATCTTGGACAACATCCATTTGCTAACTTCCACGCTAAACAAGTACATTATTGCCAAAAAGAAGTACAAATGTCATGAAATCAAGTACAATTCTACCAAATTGGGGTACAAAAAAATTGATATCTCGGACAACATGCAAAAATGCCAATTTCACGCTAAATCAAATACATAATTGCCGAAATGAAGTACAATTGTCATGAAATCAAGTATAATTCTCCCAGATTAGGGTGCAAAATAACTGATATCTCCGAAAACATACAAAAATGCCAATTTCACGCTAAATCAAATACATAGTTGCCGAAATAAAGTATAATCGTCATGACACCAAGTATAGTTCTCCCAGATTGGGGTACAAAATAATTGATATCTCGGACAATATACAAAAATACCAATTTCACGCTAAATCAAGTACATGATTACCGAAATAAAGTACAAATGTCATGAAATCAAGTATAAATCTCCTAGATTAAGGTACAAAATTTAGCTAGATTACTGATTCTTTGCAGATTCGATGATTATGCCCTGTTCTACCACATCTTTTACACTTAATTACACGTTTATCAATTTGTGATGGAATCCTCTGTGTCCTTCTATGCCCAGGTTGAGATCGGCAATCAGGTGCATTAATGACGCAATCATCATCTAGAGGGAACATATGCATATCATACGTAGGAATAGTGTTTATCACTGATTGGTATGCTTGTTGATACATCTCAACTCGGTAATATTGATCGGTAAAGTCATACGATGAAAGTGACTTTGATTCGAGAGTACAAATTTTGATAAAATAAAGTAAAATTTAGGAACACTTGAAGTATAGAAATTCAATGAATATAGTATAAGTTTAGATAAAATGATGTATAAAATGAATATAATTTCAAAAAACAGAAATATAATTTTTGATAAAGTGAAGTACAATTTCAGAACACCTGAATTATAAAACCTTAGCAATTGCAACACAATTTTTGAATAATCCATTAGTAGAATACTTGAAACTTAAATAATAGATTTAGATAACTGAAGTATAAGTTTGGAACACTTGAAGTATAGAACTTCAATGAATAGAGTACAAGTTTAGGTAAAATGATGTATAAAATGAAGTATAATTTTAAAAAATAAAAGTACAATTTTAGATAAAGTGAAGTATAATTTCAGAACACCTGAAGTATAAAATCTTAATAATTGCGGTACAATTTTTGGATAATTCATTAGTAGGACACTTAAAACTTAAATAATAGATTCAAATAACTGAAGTATAAGTTTAGATAAAATAAAGTACAATTTCGAAACACTTGAAGTATAGAACTTCAATGAATAGAGTACATGCTTATGTAAAATGAAGTATAATTTCAGAAAATAGAAGTACAATTTTATATAAAAAGAAGTACAATTTTAGAACACTTGAAGTAAAAATCCTTAGCAATTGCAATATGATTTTGGATAATCCATTAGTAGAACACTTGAAGTATAAAACTTAAATAATAGATTCAGATAATTAAAGTACAAGTTTAGATAAAATGAAGTACAATTTCAGAACATTTGAAGTATAGAACTTCAATGAATAGAGTACATGTTTAGGTAAAACAATGTATGAAATGAAGTATAATTTCAAAAAATAGAAGTACAATTTTAGATAAAGTGAAGTACAATTTCAAAATACTTGAAGTATAAAACTTTAGCAATTGCAGTACAATTTTTGAATAATCCATTAGTAAAACACTTTAAACTTAAATAATAGATTCAAATAACTAAAGTATAAGTTTAGGTAAAATGAAGTACAATTTCGAAACACTTGAAGTATAGAACTTCAATGAATAAAATACATGTTTAGATAAAATGAAGTACAAAAGAAAGTATAATTTCATAAAATAAAAGTACAATTTTAGATAAAGTGAAGTACAATTTCAGAACTCTTGAAGTATAAAGCCCTAGCAACTACAATATATTTTGGTTAATTGATAAATATAACACTTAAAGTATATAACTTCAATAAATATAGTACAATCTTTGATAAAATGAAGTATAATTTCAGAAAATCAAAAGAATAATTTTATATAGAAGACGTATAGTTTAGGAACACTTCAAGTATAAACTGCTAGAAGTTGCAGTACAATTTTGGATAATCCATTAATAGAACACTTGAAGTATAAAACTTACATAATAGAGTACAATTTTAGAACACTTCAAGTACAAAACTTTACAAACTGCAGTACAATTTAGATTCTGTAGAAGTATTACCTTAAATCATCACTGCTTTTCTTTGCACTGCTGCTCAATTCATCCTTTCGGTTTACCAGGATGTCAACAACGTTCATCTTCAATGTCAAATGCAGAAAGGCAATATTCATGACACCGTCATCATCAGTCAAACTCATGTATAATCTTTGATGTTGAGCTATGTATTGCAAACTGAAGTGTTCGGCGTTGATTTCACTCCATTTTCTTGCGAGATTAATGTATATGTCCATTAACTTGATTGAACACTCCTACTTCACTACTGGTTGACATTGTCAGAAAATATAAGAAACTCAGAAGCAACTAAGAAGAAACTGAGAAGAAGAAGAAACCCGAAAATGATGAAAATAAAAAGAGAAGAAGACAATGCAGCTATCGGGTTTGTGGTTTTTGGCTCTAACGTTATTCTTGTTCCCACCGTGGAGCTTGTTGCGTTTTTTCTGTTCTTTCTATTTCTAGTATGATAGTGTTTACTGTTTGCTTGTCTGGATGAAGAAGAAGAAGAAGAATTGAGAAAAAATTAATGAAAAATATTATATTTAAGGGCATTTTTGTCAAATCAAGTGAGTGGGAAGTGATCTCTAAACTTTTAACAAAATTAGGGAGTTTTTTCTAACAAAAATTAAGTGGGGACTGATCACAAAAGTGGAAAGTGTGTTTGGTACTTTTAAATAAGTGTCCCTTAAATTTTTATACTGCCTAAATTTCCTTTTCGGTTAGTTTTAATTTGGATTGCGAAGATGGGTCATTGGAGGAACCAGCTATTCCAGTTATTTGTTGATGAGATAGTACGGCATCAAAAACAATTATTACACCAACTATAAGTTATTGAGTCATTGTATGCTATAGAAATATAACTACTCTTAATAAATGACTGAATAGCTCTTGTCTGCAGTCTACATAAGCCATCACCGAACCATATGAATCAGAAAGGAGAAGAATCATACTATCTAGCTGAATAATTTGTATACTAGTTCAACATTACTCACAAGGAATTCCTATATAAACCAAATAATTTGTTCCCGTAAGGCAAGCAGGGAGAAAACAACACGAGGTTTAGTTAGTGATTAGAGATTTAAACTTACATTATCTAATCTTTGCTTAGTAGTCATGTGGAGGCCCATGGAACCCCAGCTGTGGGTTCTGGTAGCTCTCTTCTCCACACTCACTGCATGTGTAAATGCTGACTTTCCACAGATCTTGGAAGCCCTACTCATATTATTCGCTACCACCTCCGCCTTATGTTTACAGCTCACCCCCACCGCCTCCTTATAAGTATGAATTACTACCTCCACCCCCACCCTACAATTATGAATCACCTCCTCCACCTCCTTACATCTATAAGTCCCCACCACCTCTACCGTACAAGTATGAGGCACCGCCACTTCCATATGAATATATAAATTGCCGCCACCACCACCACTGTACGTATACAAATCATTGCCACCTCCACCATACAAATATGAATCTCCACCCCCACCATCTTATGTCTACAAGTCACAACCATTTCCACCATACGAATATGAGTAGCCTCCACCTCCATCATACAAGTATGAATCACCACCTCCACCTCCATATGTTTACAAATCTCCACATCTGCTGTTTTACAAATATAAATCACCTCCACTACCACCACCTTACAAATATTAGGATCACCACCATCACCACCTCACGTCTACAAATCACCGCCACCACCAACGGACAAGTATGAATCACCTCTACCACCACTTTACAAAAATGAACCACCACCACCTTATGTCTCTACAAATTACCGCCACCTCTAGCATACAATCATGAATCCGGTCCACCACCACCTTAAGTCTACAGCTCACCGCCACCACCGCCACACAAGTATGAATCACCTCCACTACC
This sequence comes from Jacaranda mimosifolia, assembly GCA_018894105.1. Classification (NCBI taxonomy): domain Eukaryota; kingdom Viridiplantae; phylum Streptophyta; class Magnoliopsida; order Lamiales; family Bignoniaceae; genus Jacaranda; species Jacaranda mimosifolia. Next base: position 5,313,839 of record CM032120.1, read on the forward strand.
ACCTTACGTCTATAAATCACCGCCACCTTCACTGTACAAATATGAATCACCTCCATTCCCACCCTACAAGTATGAATCACCACCACCATCTCCGTATGTTATAGATCTCCACCACCTCCTCCATAAAAGTATGAGTCACCTCCACCTCCTCTTTTCAAGTATGAGTCCCCTTCTCCACCACCATCTCACTAGTTATAGACCAAATACCAGTACTGAATCACATTTGGAATAGCTTTTGTACAACAGTAAAACCTTGTTCTATGTTTTCTTCATCAGAAACTCTACTGGAAATAAAATTCTTTTCCCATTCCTGTCATCTAAAATATCCAATTTTTTTCTTATCCAATCTAAAATATCCAATATATCTTACAAAAAGTGGAACTTGGTAAAAAGTCAATTAAATTATATCTCAGCTACACACATTATAGTAATCTACTTGCACGTGAGATTCCCGTTGTTATACTTTATACGTTCCATTGAATAAAATGCACTAGTTATCATTGTCATTATAAAAATTTAATTCATGGTTTAGGAGCATTGCGTAAGTTCATACTAAGCTTCTGAGTCTTGAATTCTTTTCTTGCATCTAGTCAAATGCATCAGAAATTCCTCTCCCATTAAGGGAAAAAATGAAAACTTTATGTTATAATCTTCAGATGTTATATTGAAACAGACAGAACTATAATGTTGGATAATATTTAAGCTGCAATCACAAATAAACAGTGTGACAAATGCATATTTGTATTGGAATGCGGTTGCAGTTTTTCCACAGTAGAGTTGCATGTCATGACTTCAATAAATATCAGTAGATCTTCTACACTACAGAGAAAAAAGGAAACTAGGCATTGCTTTTATGTATGAAGAAAAGAGAGCATAAAAGAATGTATAAGAAACAATCCTTTCACCACAGGACTTCCAGTTAATTTGTTTAATCAATGCCTTGATTCATCACCAAATACCTCAGTGTTGCAAACTGGACATGTCTGGAACGAAGAACTAGAATCAGCTATCAGAAATTATAAGAAAATATAGCAAACTCACAGTAAATTTTTTTTCAAATGCAGGTGCTGAAATTACCTTGTTGATGCTAAGCCACTTGGAGCCACAATCAGTGTGATATGCATGCTTGCAAGGCAAATTGATTTGCCGGTCTCCTCTTTTATATCGCATTTGGCAGATCACACATCTGTTTTTCCACAGAAGAAAGCAAGATCATTTTGGAACTTAGAGAACCTCAGGAAAAAGGATCTAGCGTCAAGCATTCATCCTAATTATGAATGATCAACTGAAATGAATTTCCTGCAATTTAGACCACAATCTGTAGTTCGTAAGTTGGATGGAGGAAATTTTTTTTCCTTTTGCTGCCGCACTAAAAGAAAAGGTCAGTGTGAGTCCATTCTAAGGGAGAGCTAATCTTGCTTGTTAGAATAATCTATCCCCTTAAATCACATTCAATTCATAAATGACAATCTGCTAATATTCTGTATGCTATGTGCCACCTATTCTTTATCTCATTTTTGTTCTGAGTTCTTTGATTTTTATGCCCTCAAAGTACCTGATAGGAAATATAAAATCAAAACAAACTTCTTAAGAATCAAAGAACCAATCAGTGTTCCAAGCAACCGATAGTTTCAGATCAAAGTTTGTTCAGTTGACAAAGCTTCCAAAAGAGAAGTAATCAGTTTATACAATTCCCTAAAGAAATCCAGTTCCGCAAATGATTATTCCCCTCATGCCAGATGGAAGACTCCTTAACAAATTCACTCTTAGACTCAAGTACAGCACTTTTGAGGGTAACGAGTTACACAGACATTTGTACAATAGAAGAAGTCTATCAGTAGATCAACTTTCCAATCCAGGCACTACAAAAAGCTCTAACATCCTCTGTAGAACTTGTATAGGATATAATATAATACACATGGCCAGCTACATGCTTTTACAAAAGAGAGGTGATTTGATGCATGCTAACAGATTCATTTCTTGATGGCATTAGATTAGAAGTTTCTCATACAGAAGTGAATTGGAGAACTCTGAATGAAATAGTTTCTCATCACTTGGCAGAAGATTATTCTGAAGATACATGTAAAGTATGCCCACAAACAGGAGATCATTTGATGCTTTTCCTGATGTGGTAGAATGGGCTGAAACACATGGAATATGGTAAAGAAAAGGGGCATAAGACAACAATATCCAAGGAAAATAAGAACCTCATCTGCAGAATTTCACCTGTCTCCAGATTTTCTTCTTGAAAAAATTCCACCAGACTTGTGTTTTGAGGTTGGAAGTAGATTAATGAGCTCTTGTGAAAGTCCTCGACTTTGTGTTCCAACTACCTCACCTAAATCAAGCAGTTCCTACATAGGCAAAATAATAGTAACCAACACATCAGAAAACCAAGTAGTCATATTTTTCCTGGTAAACACTCAGCAGTCAGTAGCTAGGTAATGCCAACACATCTAGAAGAAGCTATTGAAAGCTCAACAGGTCGTAAGACTAGAGTCTGAAAAACCCTTAAGAGGGTTTATAATTATCATGCATTCAGTAGAAATGCTTACAAATTGTCAAAGGAAAATAACAAAGATGATATTCTTTTTTCAGTTAGCATTTTGCATGTCCAGTTCATGCATCTCATTCTCGAGAGCAACTGCTAGCAGTGCACTCTCAAGAGTGATGTCCAACTAAACAATCAATTCCTTTCTTCATACCTCATTGTTTTCTATGCCAAGCTTCAATTTTCTTTGCCAACAAAGGTATCAGATCATTTTGATCATAGACTTAATGTTGGCATTCTTTATAACCACTTCCTATTATTCGCCAGATATCCTCTATTACCAACTTCATGAAGAATGGCATATTACATAGATACATCAATATTGTACTTATCTAACTGCTAAGAATATTGGCACCATTGTTAGGAATACTGGCATCATTGTTATTGACCGTTCAGGAAGACTGTTTACTTTGCCAATGTATGTTGCAGTTACATGCTCTGTTTTTCAGTACTAGCAGTTAATCTTAGGCACCAAGCTTACAAGGAAAAGATCATTGAGAGGGGAAGGACCCGTGCTCAAACTAAATTTCTGTTATGTTACCTAATCAATACCAACATGAAACAATGAATGAAAACCTGTAGAGACATGAACCAAAAGGGAGAATTCCACTACCTCATACGTCATCCTGTCAGGATCAATATCATCTTGCCATAAGACCTACAATAAGACAAAAAACAAGGCACAAAGTTGAAAAACAACCACTAGACAAATTCACCAATTGTATACCCTGCTATTGATCCAAGCAAGCAGAGTTTAACATGTATAACCAGATGAGCAAGAAAGATATGCCTGAGGGCTAGGAGATAGCCAGCAGTGAACCTCATCATAAAAGGATATTTCAGAAAACTTCTCTCAACATCATCCCAACATAATAAGGAGAAGGTAAATGGAGATACAAGCAGTTGTCATTTATTTTTGTTTCTGCTTGAAACCCTTCCTTTTCTAGCATGAGACAAGTGAGCACCATCTTTGACCAATTTCAAATCTACCTACGGCAAGAACCTTCAGCAAAGCTTTAGAGACCAGCCACCATTATAAGCATTTTATTTGTCTTGCACCATTAAAGCTTTCAAACAAGAAAAAATTATCAATTAAACATAATACGTTGATGCTTGAGTTCAATAATTACAGCGCAAAGATGTTATAAGCATATGTGTTGTTTTGGTGGAATGTATGAGTTGCTTTCATTTATTTTCCATGTTTATTTGTAGGCATGCCAATTGTTGCTATTGTCTTGTCTTAGTCTTCACGCAATTGAAAACTTGACCTCAAAATCATCTAAATGTAGGTGAAATTTATGTAGCATTACCTGAAACCACCAATCTCCATACCAAACAGGTAATGAACATATTTATTAGGTTTCATATTGCTTAGCTTCATGTCATTTTATGTTATCAGTACTGATGTGCAATACATAAAAACAAGTAAAAGTAAACGGAATCCTGAAAATGCCAACCTGAGTGCTGACAGCATCTTGATCATTTGGTGAGCCTGTATATTTAGCAAATAGTGCAACAATACATTAAAATAAAAGACTTGAATGAGAACCTGCAGATTAGGAAAAGTTTAGCTGTATATGCCAAGGTTTTTCAATAACACACAGAACTCATCAAAATCTAGTGTTGTCTTTAACCTCAAACTGAATACTCAACAGAAGATAAACAAGTACTTACGTTCCTCTGGAGTAGAATGGACAGCAGAAGCCGTATTTTGTTCAGATGGTATGTCTACAGTTATAGGTTCTTCTGTGGTTGTAATTGAAGGATATTCCCAAGCTGTCCTACTAAAATCCGTCCCTGAGGCATGGTCATTGTTTTCATAGAGACCATAATAAGACGTACTCTCTGAACCAGATTGTCCATATTTGTATGAATTCATATGCATTGACCAATATGCAGATTCCTGAACGAAAACAAGAATACCTTCACCATTAGACATAGAGAATTCCTTGAATGCCTTTAATTCACTATTAGAGCCCACTAAAAGCACGCATAACTAAAGATTTGAAAATATAAATGAAAACATACTGTGATCTAAGATAATCATGAAACGCATGCAGAAACTCATATAAAGGAATAAGAATAGGTAATCAGAAAATTGAACTGCAGGTGTGGTACATAGAGATTCTCCACTTCTTCAAAGCTATCTCAGTTCCAGATATTTATTGGCCTTGCAATCTACCTTCATTTCATACCCCCAAGTAGACATCTTCATCTTAGAAAACATTTTCCAAGAGAATCAAAGTTAACTGTGACTTTGCGTTCAACCATTTCATGATATCAAATACTAGGGTTATAACTGTTTATAAAACAGCAAAATTAGTTTATGAAGCTTTAGGTAACCCCATTTGTCTACAAGGGATAAGCTTTTTTTGACAACACCGGAAGTCTGATGTATTGCCTGAGCGCTATTGTTGCTATTTGTGTTGTTCTCATGATGCTATCCACTAAGCTGAGTTTGGAACATGGAGTATGCAGGGTAACAAAGATTAAACACCATGAGAACACGTGATTGAGTGGAAAAGCTTTCAACACCACATGCATGTTGGTTATGGCAAAAACAACTTTAAAGGTATTTAAGGTGCTTGGTAGTGCAACTTATTCAACATTGAATTAAGCATTTGAGCCCATTAGCTACTGCCCAAGTATGTCGACAAAACTATGACTCTAATTCAAGTCTTTGCAACCCCTGAAGCTGTCCCCTAACAGAATATATGAAAAAATAAGCTAGAACTCTGTTATGGCTCCAACAGGAAATATTCTAAAAAGACATTCTCTCTCAAAAACCCACAGGGAGGTCTTATGTTTTCTGCAGACATTCAAATATTTTCCCTACTGCGCATTGGAAGGCATTTACTAATTCCAGTCTAAGTAGAAGAGCATTATTTAGTAATTTGAATTCCGCTAGATGCGAGAAACATCCCCAACAGAAAAACCTAACTATCCATATAACGATACTTGTTTCTCAAACAGAAACATCTAAGAATTTTGCATACCTGCTGCAGCAAGTGAAAGCATATATATAAACATGTTTCTATCATTGTCTGATCAAACCAAGCAATTTCCAGATTCATTGCGGTTAACTCTATTTTAACAATAATTGGAGCATCATAAGAAAATTACCTGATCATGCATCGGCCCCATATTAAGATATTGAGAAGGAGCTGCAGGAACACCGCCAAAGAAATCCATGAAACCCTCTGAGACAGGGTAAGAGTAGCCGCTGTCCATGTAATGCACCTCTAGCTGCTCATTCTCATTCATTGTTGTCACCAAAAACTGGTCTTCCCGAAACAATTGACAAGAAAACGCTTCAATAATACTGAACATTCGCTTTTGTGTTAAAACAAACAAAAAAGAATTAAATAAGGGTAGGCCCAAGATTGTAGAACTTTTCTGTGAAAAGATTTTCGCCTAAAAACATGAAATTTACAAGGAAACTCAAAAGAAGGCACCTAGAGCACTGACGCATTCGAGAGAAGAAAATGGATTGTTTCCAGAAAAATAAAAAAGAAAAAAAACCAGGCAATACGATATACATTACGCTCTCATGCAATGTTCCTATTCAAAGAATCGATCAAGAAACAGTTGAAGAAACCAAGAAAAGCTGTAAAAGCCACCAACAAATACGAAATAGATAAGCGTATACATTTACCTCTGCTCTGGGGGAAAAACAAAAAATGCGGGGAAATAAGATTGCAATTCTGTTTCTGAAGGAAAGAACGAACACGAGCAGATTCAGACAGAGAGATGGCGTTGGAGGTTTTTCCCGCTTTGTCTCAAGTGTGCAGAGTGGCTTGCTGGCTGCTCTACTTTGTTGAGGCGTTTAGGCCGGACTCGAGATACGCCGTACACGCCATCCCCACCACACCATTTTGTATTTACGTCTGTCGCTGTCTCCCATCATTACACTTCAAACTTTATATGAACTTTATGCAAGTGATCGTTATATTAGTGACATTTATTATTATTAACAGTTCGCCATGCCTTCACATTATTTCGGATTCATATAGACTTTGGAGTCTAAATACATAAACATAGATAATTCTTTAATAAATCAAGTTTGTTATTTTGGTCCATTATTAATCATGATTATAAAAGTCAAAAGGGTTTGTTTGGTTATGTTTTGATTGTTTTGAAAAAAATATTTTGAGAGAATGTATTTTGATAATGAATTTGGAGAACGTGATGTTTGTTTGTTATCGTTTGTCGTTGTTAGATAATATTTTTAGATGAAATGATTTGTTTGGAAATATTTTGAGAAAATACAAATTTCCTGTAATATCACATTAGTCAATTTTTTGTTGGATTAGTGGGCTAAAAGCGATTTTTATGCAATGATTAATTGGTTATAGATATGTAATAGTTGAATTATTATATACATATGTAGATGTAATTATTTTGGAAAGGATATTTTGGAGAAGAAAATATTATTTTGGCAGTAGATTAAGAGAATGTATGCTTGCTTGAAAGTGTCTTGGGAGTTGAAGTTTATCTTAGGAAACATAAACAAACAAAACCCTATACTTTTACACTGTGATTGCTTGTGAGGTCATATCTCATTTTCCATGTTCCTAGAATTTTGGGGTTGTTTTGGTATTTGAGAGATATGAGAAATAAGAAATGAGATTGTGAATGGTTGTGAGATAAAGTGTAATAATTATAGTGATTTGATGGATTGATGTGATGTGAAGTTGTGAATAGTTGTGAGATTGTTTGTGATATATGTTTAAAAGAATGAGATTGTTTTATGAGTTTTTGATTTGTGGGTTTGTTTGGGATTTATAATATTTTTTTAAAAATATAAAATTAATTTATAAATTTAATAAATTGAATATAACTTAATGATTTAAACAATATGCCGTGAATTAGCTTGGTTGGGGAAAAATGATTTTTTCCCAACAATATTTCTACAATTTTTAATTAATCGAGTACGGTTGGATTATTTATTTATTTTTAGTAATTTTGAGAATATTTCAAAATATTATGTATCATCCCAAATTAATGCATAAAATATGTTATTATTTTACATTGTCCTTTATTAGTGGAGGAAAAAAAATAATGATTTTTTTTTAAAAAAAATCATTTTCGTCAAAAAAAAAATTCAAAGGAATTTATTTCGATGTTTTTTTAGTTAATAGGGCAAGGTGGAATTTTATTTTTTTAAATAATACCAAACATATTTCGAAAAATTGTGTATCGTCCAAAATTAATGTATAGAATTTGTTAATTTTCTACATTGTTGTTTATTAGTGGAGGAAAAAATAATTAAAACTTTTGAAAATTGTTTTGGGGAAAGAAATTCGGCAAAATTTAGTATTATTATGGGTTTTAGTTTTTTGGTTTGTTTTGGATTTGTAATTTTTTGAAAAAAAAATTAATATATAAAATTATAAATTTACTAAATTCCATAATTTCTTTTTCCTCGAATAGGTATGATTTTTTATAAAAAAAATATATCCCCAACAAATTTTGTTAATTACGTAAGTTGCCCAAACTAATTTATAAAATATGTTATTTTTTTATATTGTGCTTTGTTAATGTATAAAAATTTGATTGTAAAATTTGAGTCTGATTTTTTGGTTTAGAGTGAAGATAGAAAACAAGACAGAGGAGAGAGAAAAGTACTGTGTGCTTGAGAGCTTGACTCTCAAGAAGCCTGAATTGGGGTCTTTAATACTAGGGCTGTAAATGGATATTTAAAAATTTGTTTATGGTTGCATTTGAATTCTTTTATAAGCATATTATCCGTATCCGTTTAAAGCGGATATTATCCGTATTTGATTAGTATATATTCGACTGTAAACGGATACGAATATGGTAATTGCCTATCCGATCCGTTTAATATTCGCTCCGAATACATATCTGTTGGATATATCCGTTTATATATTCAATTATTCATAATTTAATTAAATCTATTATCCATATTTGATAAATAATATTTAAAAAATTTCTATATATAATATATTATTATACATAATAAATTATTTTTATTTTTGAAATATGAAATCTCATAATCTATATATGAATGAATATAAGTATAAATTAGTAATTAAAGAATTAATAAAAAAATAGTAATTAAGGATTATGAAGAATCGATAGACTGTAGTAATGATAATTAAAAACTACTAAATCAAGAAAAAAAATAAAAAAATAAAAAAATAATATATGAACGATAAAATTGATCAATATAAAATTATTGTTGCTTGATTTTATAATTAATTTTTATTAATGTCATTTTATTAACATTAATTAATCATAAAGTTAATAATTAATTTAAAAAATTAACTAAATCAAGAATAATTAATTTTTTAATTCTGAGATAAAGTAGTAAACTTCTTTTTAAAATAAAATTTATTAGAAAAAAATGCATTTTATTACAAATTAACAGATTCGGATATTCGGATACTTGTAAATGGATATTTGGACATTTTATAAACAGATGTATCCTAATAATTATAATCGGATACGGATATATCCGAATTCGGTTTATATTCGTCATATACAAATTCGGATGTTATTAAAAAATATCCATCGAATACGGATACGAATATTATAAAACTTAAACAGATACGGATATGAATACTGCATATCCGTACCATTTAATATCCGTTTACAGCCGTATTAAGACTAACCCCATAAACCCAAATCCAAACACAACCCTACTCACGTATCATATTTTTGGGGAGGAAAAATAGGGTTTTGTCCCACAAGCAATTGCTACTTTATATGGCTAGTTCCTTCGCCCTACATTTGATTTCTTAAATATGTAAAAAAAAAAAAATTAAAAATATTTATGCTTAATATTTCAAACTCTTTGTTCCTTTATATTTTTTCACTAAAATTCAAATTTTAAATTGATTTTAATATTGTTCATTTGGACCAATTAAACCGCAACCCAACAAACTGAATAGTGAGAGCACAAATATTTTTATTTATTACTATACCCGCGTGTTTGAAGGTTTTTTTAAATTTAACATTACATTTTTAATGTGAATTTATTGAGTCAAATGACCATTCAACAATATAAATATTTAATTAGTGGATCCATGGAGAAAAATATAAACGCATTCTAAATACTAGTAGATGTATGAAACAAATATACTTCCCTTTAAAAAAAAAAGAAAAAAAAAGCGTTACATTGAACTATTGAAAGAGGGGAGAGAGAGTGGGAACAGGCATGTGAATTATAAAAGCCGCTTTGGTAGCCGATGAGAAGTATATATCGAGGCAGAGGCAGAGGCAGCCGAATTCCCACAACAATGTCTGCAAAATCTTTGCTCTACAGTTGTTCCCGCAGTACCATCTGTCCCTACAAATCCATATTGTTTGGTCCCCTTAAACAATCTTGCTTCGTCAAATGAATGCAGATAATATTTTTTATTCACTATTTTCTACTTTTCATTTTCATTTTTTTTTTTCCTTTTCTCATTTTTTTTTTGGGTTATTTTAAGGGCCAACGTTTCCTCTAGAGACTCTTGTTGGGATGATCAATTGTTTGATTCTTTCTAATTTATTCACTAATATATGATGGACTCACTAGCTCAACTTGAATTTCATAAGATTCAATTAATTATATAATAAATAAATTATAATTAACACATTTTAAAAATTATATGTTGTCTAATTGTTTATTTTTTATAAAAGTATTAAATTTATTTATTTATTTGTAAGAAAGGGAGCTCAAGAATGAATTAGGGGCACAAGGTGAGATGTGGTCAATAAATAGGAAACTAGGAAAGCAACAAGAGAAAGAAGAGGTCTATCTTCTTGTTGGATGTGTATATCTTTATTCAATGAATTTATCCCATAAAGGTCTTCAATATTGGTATATAAAGCTTAGCTATAGGCACATTGGGAACTCCAAAGACGGTGTCTTGAGATCAATGGGACCCTTCCTAGACCTTGTATGCAAGCAACGAATTTATTTTTCTTTTGACCGCCACTTACGACATTCTTTCTCCATGTTTGATTACATAAATTATAAGTGCGATTTGAAAAAATAAAATAAAATTTTAAATATTTTCTTTTGAATTTTAAAATAATTGTCAAAAGTTAAAATGATTGAATGAAATATCCCGTATGTGCGTTAAAAAGAAAATAGAAGCATTTACAAGCCACTTGGTTTTATTTCTATAACCTATTTTCATTTTTAGTTATTCTTAAAAGTTAATAAGGTAGTTATAATTTTGAAATGAGAATGAAAATGTGTTTGGATGAATTGTTGAAAAGTAATAATTAGAATAGATATATAATTAAAAATATAATTAATTTATATTTTTTATATTTAAAAAAACTTATTTTTTAAAAATATTTATATATTATATATTAATTTTAAAATAATAATGAGTACTTCCATTATCTTCTTTTTGAACTTTCATACTTCATCGCCCATGCTATTGTTAGATAACTTACTACAGCTTTCACCACTATCCTCTTAAAAATCCATGTCTCAATGTCAACCCTCCCACGTGCATAATGCAATTACTAGTAAGTTACTAAACTTCCACTATCTTCCTCTTGAACCTTCATAATCATACCTCGGCGTCCCTACTATTATTACATAACTTATACTAAAACTTTTACTGCCATCCTCTTAAATGTCTATATTTCAATTTTTTTATAGCCTACTAAAACTTCCACCATCCTTTACTCAAGTGCCCGCACTCCATCACCTACCCACGCCTCCCTCCCACACAACATAATAGTTTTGCTCACCAAACAGAACTCATTGGTACACCTTACCAGTCTAAAAGACATGTAAATGCACCATTCAATCATCATGGTGGCGGTACCTCTACTCTATGCGTAAAAGACATATGTAAACACAAACTTTTGGAAACATATATTCATTAACCATGTAGAATGATCCCTTATTGGGGTTTGACTCAATCATTGATTTTATTTCCACACTCACTTTTTTATTTTATGTTTTACTATTTCAAAAATGAAAACCATCACTTTTTAGAAATTTTCACTCAATATAATTTTTATTTTCATTTTCAAAATACATTGTGCAATAACCTATATATCTTTTCCCAATAAACTATATATATATATATATATTCTCTCTTCATTCTATTATTTCTGTCTCTCTCCATCTAAACATATTAAAACCAACATAATCATTACATTTCCAACATTTCATCCAAATACAAACTCATTTTCAACTCAATTTCACTAACTAACTTTTCAAATTTTAGAAATGATAAAAATAAAAATTGAAAATGAAAATAAAACCAAACAGCCTAGTCTCACAGAATTTGACCTAACCTAAATTTGTATTGTATAATTAGGACTTCTTTCTGTATTAGACTTCTTAGTTTTAAATGGAATTGTCAATAGCTCATAAAAATAGGATCGTACTTATTGATTACTCAGGACACATTCATGAAACTTGTGATACTCATATATTTTTTTTTTGAATTCAAGTGCGGCAATATTAAGGGATAGATTAAGTATTTCTTTGTTAAATTTGATGATTTTATACACGGTTTTTATCAAGGTATGGTTCATATGATCGGCCTTAGCGTTTTTCCCTCAGCAGTTGGCCTAGACAGAGACTTCCAAAAAGGTAGGATCGAATGTCTATGCTACGCAATCAACCTAAAGATGGTTGATCTAGCTGAATGAGCGGATAACCTGAAGGCGGCCATTTGACTGTGGTCGAGGACGTTGGTATGACTCTTAGCCCTTATGTGATATCTCTCTCTTATTATGAGTACTCCCACTTTTCCTAGTGGAGGGTAAAGAAGGTCATTTTTCGACCTAGTGACTAAGCTAAAAGGTATTAATTATGGCATTACCACTTGTATTGGTAAAGTCGATCATAAAATTTGATAGATTGTGATGTACTTAAATGGCTATTTACGGTCAAAATGGGTGCTTTATTTCCCATGCCGAGCCCTTATATAAAAGAGGCCTCAATCATTTTTTATATTTTTCTATACCGAAAAATTCAAAGCTAATTGACTTCAGAGATCGAGCAAAACAAGTTAGAGCTTCAACCGTTAAGCAAAATGCTTTTTTTCTTCTAATTTTCTTAAGTACACACCTCGATCCCTCACTCTTTAAATACTCTCTTCATCTTTCAAACACGAGCCATCAAAGCAATAATGAGATCAAAATGGTGAGTAAGTCCCCCGAGGTCTAGCAAAGGAGGCCACTAGTGGTGTCCAGTCGACAGATGACTCCTCATTATTTGAGTTGATGGTGTTGGAGACACTACAAAATAATTCATCATTTACGATGGAAATTTCCGATCGACTAAGAAAAATTTATGATGGAACGACAAATTTGCGAAGGTTCTCTGACAAAATTTTTATTGTTAGAAAAACTTTCATCGTAAATTATTTGCGGTCAGTTTTTCAATTGAAACTGTTGGTCCAAAAATTTTCTAATGGAATTTCATCTATTTTGTGATGAAAATTTGACCATGTGAAACACCCAAATTTTTATCTATTTTTTTATGGCCTTCTCTATCGGAAAGCTTTCCGACCATCATATCAACAAAATTTTTATTTTTTTAAAATTTTTATCATATTTTGATGGTATTTAGACAGATTTTCATTGAAAGATAGTCCGATTTTTGTTGAAAATTTATTTATTTTTTTAAAATAATATCAATAAATTTAATTTAGTTAAACCTGACCTATCACCTGTTAATACATCTTATATATAAAATAACATACAATTATAATACAAATAAAATAATAATTAAAACAAAAGTAATTTTATAAATGTAAGAGTATTAGAAGTTATAATTCATAATTACAAAAGCAAAAAAAATCCTATCTATTGGCCGCAAGCAGCATCATCACCAAAATCGAAATAGTCATCCTACTGCTGCTGATCATGCTCGCCCTGCTGTGGTGGAAGCTGCTGGTGGTAAAGCGCGAGGGGTGGGGTGGCCTCCGAAGCATCCCTCTGCATAAAACAATTAAGCAATCATATTTTGCATTGCGCCCAACTACTCGAAGAACATGCTCCGCATGCCCTGTATACCGGCTTGCAGACTAGCCTCCAAGTGTGCCTCCAACTAGCTATAGCTGATGCACTAGGCTACTCTTAAGGCGTGCTAGTGTAGTAAGGCGATTGCTAGTAGCTCAACCCATAAACCATCCCTTTCTTATTGGGGCCACTCACAGTCCGAGTCTATAACTCAGCTTGAGATTACTGGGTCTCTGCATTGCTCCCAACACCCTCAAGCTAAGACTGGGATTAGAGCGCCTGCTGAAAGCTCTCTTGCAAAGCATAGAATTTTGAAAAATGAATTAAATATATTAATGTAACTAAAATGATTTTATGTCATATATATGTAATAAACTTACAATAGCTCTCCTTACTCTCTCATCCTCCTGGCTCCCATCGGCCCGCCTCTGGCGAATACGGGCAAAAATGTCCTCCATCGTTGGGGGCCTTTGCAGCTCCTGAGCCTATATAGAAAACAAAAATTAATATAAGTGTGCTATATATACATAATACTAAACTAAAATAAATATACAAAAAAATTCAACTAAGTTTCCCCTAAAATCGATCTTTACCAAAAACATAAAAGCAAAACAACTATAATACATTATCATTTGGGAAGGGCCCCATCCCTTTCCCAACAACCAAATAAACGAATACAAATAGGAAGGGCTCCAACCATTCCCCATGTCATGCAAAATAAACAAATAACAAATGGGAAGGGCTTCAACTCTTCCCCATCAACGATGTCATGCAAAGATTACGAAGACTAAAAGTTAGGAAACTTACTAAATGCTCAACATGTGTCCTGATGGTTATACTCCCTTTGGTATGGAGGGATCCACTGGTCACAAACGCCCTATTCTTCTTGGCTTGAGTGGACTTCTTTTGAGAATCTTGGGATTGCTGGTGCTGCTATAGGGCATCCCAAGTGTTCTCACCAATCAATCGACTAAACCTGAAAACAACAGCGGGTGACCTAATAACCCAATAAATTTGACCCAACCCAACCCAATCCACCTGAAAATGATTGGGATAATATATAAAGTACCTAGTCTCTTTTTTGGTTTGTTTTTATTTTCCTATAATGTCTTCATTATTATTTTTTAAACTTCTTAATTATTAAGTTAGTTTTCTTTTCTCTTCTCTTATATTTTTCTCTCAAATTGTTTACTATTTTTTCTTCTATTTTATTTTATTCTTTTACTCATCATAAAAATTAAATAAATATATTAAAAATATTAAAATTATAGTAACATATAAGAAAATAAGTGAATGCTCTATTTATTTTATACTCTAGAATTTTAGCACGAGCATTGAGTGTTTCAAAATTGCTAGTAATAAAATAAAAGCTTAATATTAAAATCCAAAATCTAATTATCCAAAAGGACCAAACTTCTTAACCAAAAAAGAATATGTTCTTTCTCTCTAAATAAAAGCTTGGCCGCCGCCACCAATACCAGCCTGCCACCGCTACTGCCACAACCATCGCTGCCACCTAACACCAACATTGCATCACTTGCTCAGTAACCTACGTTCTTTATCATTTAATGCTGATAGTGCTTAATTGATTAATTTTCATGTTAATTTGAATATTGAGTGGATCTAATTATTAATGATATTGGTTGAAAAATTGAATTTAAATATTAATTTTAATATAAGTTCGAAATATGCAAACTGGAGTTTGTAAATATAAAAAATAAAATATATTGATTAGGTTGGGTCAAGTTTATCGAGTTATTGAGTAATCTAATTAAAAATCAGGTCAACTTGAACCTGAATCTTTCGAATTTAGCATCGAGTTGGGCTGGGCTAGAATTTAGTATGTTTATGTTGTACCCTATCTCAAACCAAACCTAACTCATCCAATCCACCAAAATTCACACCCTTAAGTCACCATACAGGCCAACTAAAAAATAAATAAAATAAAATAATATTGAAATAGAAAAAAACCAATCAAAAAGTTGTATGGACTCCGTCTTCAAAAACCAAACTAACCCCGGTGTACAACCTATGCAATCCCACTCATTTGATTTAAATTTTTTTGAAATTAACTAAAATTGATATTTTTATGTATCATACACATTAATTTAAATGAAATAATAAAGGAATACATAGAATTAATTTTTTTCTAAGAAAACATAAGAATAGATAGTTGGTAAATTTCATTTAATTTATAATTAATTCATATTACATAACAAAATGAATCAAATATTCTGATATAATGTAAAACTAATATGTACCACATGCTATGCACCGACTTAATTAAATATAATAAAAAATCTTTTATGAAAATTATTTTTAATTTTATAAAAAGTGAGTTTAATGTATGATATTTTTTTTCATTAGATAATACAACAAAATCAAAGATTTTTTTTCCCCGTTAAATCACAATGTATTAATTTCCTTTTTGCATCTTTCGTCATATTTTATCAAATTTTAAATTCCTTTATCAGGAAAATAATATAAATTTCACAAAAATAGGTGTGTTATCCTTCTTGTAAGAAACTAGTAAGTTAGAAAAAAAATTTAAATTAAAAATAAAGTAATTATATTTACAAAATAAGAAAAAAGTTATTAGATATGAGACATTAGTTTGTTTGTTTTGATATAACTTATCAATAAAAAAATAAAATCATATCTAACTTTTTTAGGTGAAAACTTAAGTTCAATATTTTTATTTAACTAGATTATTTAAATTTAAACACGCACTTAGTAGACAAGTATGGCTTTCTGATAAATTTCACAAATAAAAACATAATTTAAGTACAAATTTTAAATAAGAAGTCCGAAAATTTAATTAAAACTGCTTCTTTAATTTGAATATTAAAAAGTTAAAATTTTACAAGCAAGAAAATTTACGAAGAAGTGACTAAGTATTTATAAATAAATTTACAATAAATTGGGAATCTACCACTTCATTTGATTAAATTAGTTAAAGCATTGCAGGGGCCAATTTAATCATTTGACCAACTTGCCCATTCAACCTTATCCAGGTTCGTATTCAATTAAAAATTAAATTAATTACTAATATATTATTTTATATATAATTTTTTTAGTTGGACGTAACATTAATGATTTTCTAAATTCATCATGAATTATGAGGTATGCCTAAAAATAACTATTAAAAATTGGATAAAGATTAAAAAAATCTTATTAAATTAAAGTGTTTCAATGTATAAAGACGTTAATATGTCTTTTTTCAAGTCCCTCAACTAGGTTATAATGATATTTATTCTTTTTTCAAACTGAAGAAATCAAAAGTAGAGTACAATAAAGCTAAGCTCAGCCAAACTTGAGAGAATTTTTTTTTAATCAACCTTATGTGTAAATATCAATCACAATATCTGAAATATTTTTCCTCACTAAAGCCAACTAAGAAGGGTTTATATATTAATTTATTTTCACTATTATTTTCTTTCATTTTTGTAGCGTATACTATAATATCTAATTAGTAAGTAAATAAAATATTATAAATTAAACAAATACGCAAGATAAATTTAAATAAATACTTAATTGATCTTTTATTAAATAAATATTTAATTATTTAAATCTACTATTTAAATAAGTATTTAATTACTTAATTTAAACCCATCCACCCCAAACCACCCCGCACCCGCAACTGAAGTTGAGCATACATACTACCTTCTTTATGTGTGAATAGCCGGGAGGAAAGAATGGGCGGTAGATGATAATGAGAAAAGGCACAGGATCTGGATAGGCGGACGAAATGGATGAGCGAAAGGTGTCATGCCATGTAGTGGGGAGTATCCCAAGTCTCATGTAACACAACTGCTTGAAGTGCGCTTCAGGCGATTGGTTGATCAACCATAAACCCTAGTAAGATGAAGGCTCCTTCTTTGAATGATCCTCCACGTAGTGTTCGACAAAGTCAAATCATCGGTGATTGCATGACCTGGAAAGAAAAAGAAGTTTGTGAAACCCGCACACCCACCCCCTTCCATCCCAAAGTCAACCACCAAAAGAGGTCGAGAGTCAAACCCTCGACTTCTTTGATATTTGTAATGTCCATGCTACATGGACTAAACATTGAAAAAAATGACTACCATACAAGCTTTGGTCAAGAACTCGCTTGCATATATTGGATATCTCTTTTGGCCAAGTTGATCATAACTCAATTTTAGGATGCACTTGGTGGGTTTGGAGGTAACTCTCGCATCCAACGAGCTCGTGAGCCTGAGGCATGACAAATGTTATAAGAACCGTCACCATCCAGAATATTGGGAGTTAAGTGTTATATTAAAATGCTATGTGTGTAGGAGCCACCTCTAGAGTCCCAATGCCTATTGACTTATCTTGGATTGATTTGTGTCATGCCGTGATGAGGAAATCGCATTCTAAAGGAGGGGCAATTGTAATGCCCCATTTATATGGATTAAATACTAAAAGAATGACTACCATATAAGTTTTGGTCAAATAACTCATGTGTATTCATTGGATATCCCTTTGGGACAAGTTGATCATAACTCAATTTCAGGATGCACTTGGCAAGTTTGGAGGTAATTCTCATATCCAACAGGCTCGCTAACTCGAGACATGACAATATTTTTTAATTTTTTTTATTATATTAAATTTGACAATAAATTTTGGAAAATCAAAATTTTCATCCCCAATTTTTGAAAAGAATTATGTTCTTAATTTTATATTTTTCTAAATCTATGTAATTAATTTAAAATTTGATAGAAGAAGTTTGTCTCCTAACATATTAAATATATAAAATGAATAAATAAACAAAAGAAAGTGTAAAATTAATTTTTAAACATTTAATAGCAATTATAATCATATTATAATTTTATGCATGAAAAAAAATTATACCTTTCTTGGCGTAAGTGGGCACAATTTAACCATTCCATTCTATACAAAATGAATTTTAAGTTGATCACAATTTGAACTTTAAAATTTATGATAAATTCATCACAATTAAAAAATGATAATTACTAATTGTTAAATAATTATATTCATTAAGTTTTTTATAAATTTATAATAAATATAACTGTGCATTTTATTTTTTAACTATCTTGATATGGGTAAGCCCACAAACCTAGTAAAAGCGTTGGTCGAGTATCAAACACAAACAAATTAAGTCCTAGGACCAGGCAGTTTCACCCTCGTCGATGCTTTTGGAAGTTTAGATCAACCTCAGAGTTTTATTCCTCCCGACCATATGAGATCAAAATATGCAGATGGTGAGATAGTCGTCTAGCAGCATGAGCATTAATAGCAGTGTCTGCCACCTGTCAGATCCACATTAAATGCAACCGAACTATCCTCATGTCTGTATTTAACGGCCTTGACTGCGCATCATCTCTGCATTAATGGCGGTAAGGGCGCCCTTTTATGGCCGGCTGGTCGCAAACATGATGCTAAGCTAGGTTGAAAAGACCTAAATTGCCACTACCTAAGGAAGAGAAGATCTAACCTATGTTAAAGCTAAGATGGTATTTTCCATTTCTTGCCAAGTACTATAAATACCCTCATTTCAGAGATAAAGGTATTCTCTTAATACATTCTAAGCTATTACTCTCCCAAATTATCTTCAAGTCGAATACTGACTTAAGCATCGGAGGGTCATAGCTGAGGACCCTCTCGGCTAGCCTAAATTTTGTCCACTGGTTGTAGGATTCGACCCATACTACATATCCCTTCTTCCATCTTTTTGGTCAATTTGAACCCTAAAGTTGAATCAAGGAACCTATCTCAACTAAATAGACATTATCGTTTGGCACCGTTTGTGCGACATTGAATCTACAATCGAAAAATATTGAACACAAGGCGAACTAGTTTCGAGAGGCAGAGTGACCATAGATCACCGCCGCCACCACCCCTGTCGCTGCCACAACCTCAGCCAGACCAACAAGCTGAGGGTTCAAGCTCTCAACTGGAGCAGATGGTCAATTTAACCATCCCTCAACTTACGCAAATGATTAGTAACTAGGTATCATCACAGTTGTCTGTCACCTTACAAAGGCACAATAACCAACCTTTGGTTGCAGCTAGCGCCACGCTGCACTCCTACCGCCAAGAAGAAAGACCCCTACATGAGGAAAAAATAAAGAATGAAGCACGTCCCAATTTGAGTAGACATGATGTTAGCCTTGGTCGTTTCCCATAATATGAAAATCGCTATCAACCTTGAGAAGAAGTAGCAGATGCAATCGAACATCTAGCCTGACCCAATTGAGCCCAACAGCACAAGAGAGTTGAGCGCAATAGACCTCAGTGAAGTAAATACTTGCCTCAAGTAGATCGAGATAAATGGGAGAAGGTGTTCACATCAAGCCCAATAGCTGAATAGACGATTGGAAGAAATCTCAAGAAGAAACACTGAGAGAATCCAACTCAACAATGCCCCCAAGCTGCAATGAGAAAGGAAATCTCCATTCATTTAAGTGATAACTGAGGAATGCATAGTAATCGATACAAAAATCCCGATCGAACTGCCCAGGTATATTGGATCAACTAACCCCAACGAGCACCTACTGCAGTTCGAGCACATGATGCAACTCCGTGGCCATAATGACTACATCCACGCCAAAATATTGGTCACCACCTTCCAAGGAGTAGTGCTTGAGTGGTTTGTTAAGTTGGAACTTGCTTCCATTTTCTCCTATGACCAGCTCTATGACAAATTCTTCCCTTAATTTGCCAGCAGAAGGAAAGCAATGCTCCCTCATACTCATTTCCACACGGTTAAATAGAAGAAGAGTTTCTTTGGCATTTCTTTGCCAAGTTCAATAATGAGGTGTCAAAAATTGATAACCCCAAGATTGAATTTTTGATCAATGAGTTATTCCTTGGATTGAGGCATAAGGAGTGTGCCAACACCTTAGTCAGTGAAAGACGATGAACAATCGTGAAGCTCATCGACCTTCCAAAGAGGTACATGACTCAAGAGGATCTAAATAAGATGAAATATAGAAGTGGGAAGAATGTTAAAAAGAAAGGAAATGAGAAGAATGATAGACATCAGAACGATGGACATCGATCCCCAATCAAGAGGTTTGACAATTATGCTCCGCTGAACACTTCTAAGAAAGAGGTCCTGTTGGCAATCTAAAATGACAACCTCCTTAAAAGACCAAGAAAAATCAATGAAACACCAGCCATGAAAAATTCCAAGAAGTATTGCTATTTTCATAGGCAGAAAAGCTACGGCACAGAGGATTGCTTTAACCTTTAAGATAAGATTGAAAACTCATTCGACAAGGCCACTTGAAGAAATATATTGATGAGAAATCCAAACAAGCAATGGCCCAGCCTAACGTAACTTCCCATAGAAAGCAGATAATTAGTCAAAGGAAAGAAGATAAAGGAAAGAGAAAGGTCGAAGAGAAATGCTCCCCCCCTGAGAGGCGTGATTGATACCATTACAGAAGGACCAACTGGGGGGACTCTAAATCAGCAAGGAGACAAGCACAGGATAGCTCGAATCATCCAAGTTAATGCCAATCAAGACAGTTTCTTAGCTTTCGACAAGCACAAACCCTATCCTTTTTCAGATTCTAACCTCTCTCATCTGGGAGGTCAAGAAGTGGAGAACAAATTGGATTGCCCACCTTTGGTGATTTTTGAGATTGCAAACTTTGAAGTAAGAAAGATCCTGGTCGACAATGGCAGTTCTACTAGCATAATCGGATTAGAAAGAATGAAGTTGGGAAAGCTAAAGTTTAAACTAGTATGTACCCCATTGGTCGAATTTGGTGGGTTAGAGATCATACCAGTTGGATCCATTGACTTGTCCACATCGTTTGGGGAAGCACCTAAAAGGCGCACACTCATGGCCAACTATTTGGTCATTGATGGTGCTTCACTTGTAATGCCATAATAGGGAGACCAGCACTTAACGATTTCAAAGTATTAGTTTTGACCTATTATATGAAATTCGAATTCCCGACAATGGGCATCGGAGAACTGCTCTGTAATATGAAGAAAGCATGGCATTGCTACACTATTTCAACTGAGGTAGGTGAGCAAAAACCTCGACCAAAATTAAAATCCTCAAGGGACATCCCAGTAATAGAACCCAAGGAGTGACAAACAAATAAGAAAAGAAAGTGGGAAAAGACTAGGATCGAGCCAGTAGAAGAATTCAAAACTATAGAATTGGAACTTGGGAATCCGAACAAGACTACAAAGATAGGGACTAACTTGGGAGGCAAAATAGAATGTATGCTGGTCAATTTTCTTAGAAATAATATTGATGTCTTTGCATGAGAAACAGTCAACCTCCAGGGAATTGACCCCTAGGTCATTATTCATAATCTCAACATAAACTTATCCTTCAAACTAGTCAAACAGAAAATAAGGACGTTCACTGCTGAGAGATGCTAGATCATCGAGGAAGAGGTCAACAAACTTTTAGAGGTGAGCTATATAGTAGAAATTCAATATCCTAATTGGTTATGTAATGTAGTCCTTGTCCCTAAAAATGAGGGCAAATGGAGAATGTGTAATGATTTCACTAATCTGAATAAAGCATGACCTAAAGACCCTTACCCACTTCCTCGAATAGATTTATTAGCCAATTCGATTGCAAGCTATGACCTCTTAAGTATGATGGATGCTTTCCAAGGATATTACCAAATCTTCATAGCTCCTTAAGATAGAGACAAAACCGCCTTTGTGGTCCCAAATGGTTTATATTGTTTCCTGGTCATACGATTCAGCTTAAAAAATGTGGGAGCAACTTACGAAAGATTGGTAAACTTCATGTTGAAGAATGAGATTGGTCGATCCATGGAGGTCTATTTGGATTACATGATTGTCAAGATAGAAAATAAATCAAATTATCTATCCGACTTTGACCATATATTTTCAATATTAAGGGCTTTCGACATGAAACTTAATCCTAACAAATGCACATTCGGAGTATGAGGTGGAAAGTTCTTAGGCTTTATGGTCAGCCAGAGAGGCAATAAAGCTAATCCACAAAAGATATAGGCAATTCAAAATATTTCACCACCAAAGACAGTAAGGGGCGTTTAGAGGCTAGTCGGAGGAACTATTGCTCTAGGATAATTTAATGTGTGGTTGGCAGATAAAAATTTCAAGATTCTTAGAAATGTGAGGAAGTTTCAACGGACAGAAGAATGCAGCCAGGCCCTAGTTGGCCTAAAGCAATATTTGACTAGTCTACCATTACTCGCTAAACTGCGATCGGAAAGGTATGGTATCTATACTTAGCAGTTTCGGTAATAGCCATCAGTTCAGTCTTGGTATCCACTCAACAAGCTCGCGTGGACCAATAGACTATACCAGCAAAGCCCTGCAAGGACCCAAGTATAACTATCTAGAGATTAAAAAATTTGCTTTTACTTTGGTAATAGCAACAAGAAAGCTAAAACTTTATTTCCTATCACATGCCATTATTATTCTGAAAAATCAACCCTTGAAGCAGGTGTTTTTCAAGCTAGACACATCTGGAAGACTGACCAAATAGGTCATTGAGTTAGGAGAGTTTGATGTCAAGTTTTAACCCTGCAGAGCTATAAAGCCCAGGTGTTAGTAGATTTCGTAGCAAAGCGTGTCGACCTTCCTATAATGGTAGAACAACCAATTTGGTCCTTGCACGTTGATGGATCAGCCACATTCTCCAATGGTGGAGCAGGAATTGCTTGCGCTCTCGTCAGACTGAAGAGTACGACTTCTTCATCAAACTCGGCTAACCTATTGACAAATAATGAAGCAAAATATGATGCCCTTATCACGGGTATGAAGATGGCCCTGGATAGGGGGTTGAATTTTTAACAGCCATCACAGACTAGCAATTGGTCGCAGAACAATTTGGAGGAAATTTTAAAGCAAAAGAAACAACCATGAATAAATAGAATGATAGTTCAAGAAATTTACACTTAGCTAGGTACCCAGGTTAGAAAATGAGAGAGCAAATGTACTATCTAAATTTCCTAGCTTGACCAGAGGTACTAGAGAAAAAACCACAACATTTTTTATCTCAGATAGGCCTACCATAAACAACCTCTACTGAATCCTAATCTTATATTTTGAAGAGATAAGCCCTAGCTGGCAAGACGAAATAAAATCCTACCTCAAATAAGGAAAACTTCCACAAGACAAAGTAGAAGCCTAGAGATTAAGAGGACAAGCAGCAAAAGTTGCTCTCAATATGTTTGGTCAGTTGTATAAAAGATCCATATTTAGCCCCCCATTGAGATGATTGAAATCAGAATAAGGACAAGAGGTCCTACAGGAGATCCATGCCGGTATTTGCAAAAATGATTCAAGGGGATGGTCATTAGCTCACAAGGTTATTAGGCATGGCTACTTTTGGCCAACTTTACTCAAGGACGCAGTCAGCTTTGCCTGAAAATGCCCATCCTGCCAAGTACACACCAATATCTCTCACCAACCAGCCACAATCCTCATCCCAATCCAACTCACTTGGCCTTTTGACCAGTGGATGGTCGATACTGTGGATCTTCTAAAAAAGCCACGGGCTAAAGAAATTACATGCTAGTGGTAGTGGAAACTAAGTAGGTCGAGGTGGAAGCCGTACCAAAGATAATAGATGTAGCGATAAAGAGTTTCTTATGGAAAAACATCATTTGTTGCTTTAGTCTGTCAAAAGTGATCATATCTGAAAACGACACAAAATTTCAAAGCAAGAGAATGAGAGACTAGTGCGAAAGCCTGGGAATCAGATAACACTTCACTTTAGTGGGAAACCCACAATCGAATAGTCAGACAGAGGTCACCAGTAGAACGATACTAGATCATTTCAAAACTTGACTGGAAGGATCTAAAAAGGTAGTTGGGCAGATGACCTCCCAGGCATCCTTGGGGCCGATAGGACCACCCCAAGAATAGCCACAAGGTAATGTCCTTATAGCATGGTCTATGTCTCGAAGCAGTAGTCCCAATAGAATTAATCCAACATATAGCTCAAATAATTCATTATAACTCAATTAGGAATGAAGTCGGAAGACAATTTGACCTTGAGACAATCGGCGAGCTACGACAACAAGCATTTATAAAAATGCAAAGGTATAGGTCAATCATGGCCAAAACTTGACAAAAGTGTTCAGCCAAGATGTTTCAAAGTGGGTGATCTCATCCTCAGAAAGGTTGAAGTCTCAAAGAATATTGGTAAACTCGACCCAAAGTGGGAAAATCCCTACTCGGTAGTGAAAGTGGCAAAGTAAAACTCTTATCGACTAGTGGATATGAGTGGAAACCAGCTCCCTCGACCATGAGATGCAGCAAATTTGAAAAAGTTTTATGTGTAAATCGAGATCCCGTAATCTCATTTAGCCATGCCAAATCGTGCAAGATCTAGTCTTCTAAAAAAAAGTGCAAGATTGTAATTTCCCATTGTAATTTGTTTCAAACCAATTATCAAAGAAAATAAAAGTCGACCCCATAGTGGCATCATTAAGTTGGTTTCTAACCAATTAATAGAGAAAATAAAAGTCAACCCACAATGGCATCATTAAGTTGGTTTCTAACCAATTATTAGAGAAAATAAAATTATGTTGACCTCATTGTTGATGTACAAGAAATTGGAAATACAAATCTAAATCAACCTCCTAGTTAAACCAAAGTGACATGATATGCACATAATATAATTCATGGAAATATACAAGAATGACAAAAAACATGGTCGTAATTAACATTAGAATTTCTAGAATATCCAACATTTGGTCAAAAATGAAAACAAAAGTTGTTCAAATGCCCATCTGGGCTTCACATCATACAAAGATAGTCAGTCAAAAAAAAAAGAAGAAGAGCATTTCTAGCTAGAACCAGCATCCTCTCCTTAACTCCTCCGAGCAACAGCTTCTGCAGCAACTTCATCGATAGCTTTATCAAGCTCATCTATTCTGTCGATTCCAATATCTAGAGGTGGGCCCATGACCTCTTGCTCAGCTCTAGAAGAGGACGCTCCGGCAGGACCAGAAGGGCTAACTTCATCCATTAAGAAAGGATATTTAAGAGCAGGGAAGAATTATGCCACAACCACTTCATTATTCTTGATATCTAGGGCAAAGTCACTGACGAACGAAAACTCCTTCCCTGCTTCGAAAGCCTTGGGATGCAGCAAAGCCTCAACCTTTTCAATGGGAGCATTCTCGTCGAAATCCTCGAGGCATTCATTCTTTAGAATATTGAGACGAGGCTTATATTCAACTCGAATCTCATACCCAAGGAACTCTAGTTGCTTCACAGCTATATCAAACTCCTCCTTCGCATCATCAATGCTAAACATCATACTAGCACCAGTAAACATTGAACTTAACATAAGCTGCTGAATTACCTCCTTTTGGATACTGTGCAACACTTTGAAAAACTCACCCCCAGCAATAGCGGTGGCAGCTCTCATACCACTGGGCCTGACATGATAAAGAAGCCTCTTGGATCGCACACATCGACTTTTTTAGCATCTCCTCTAGTTGACTCTTTTCTTCGATAGCAGCAAAGAGCTCAACATCTTTCTTCTCGAGCTGTCGAGTCAACTCCATGATCCTCAACTCTAGAGACTCGAGCTTAATCTCAGTCAAGTCATTCTACTTCTTCTCTAGATCATCACATTTCTCTTCCTACTTTTGTCGGGCAGTTTCGCATGGCTCAAACTGTATATGGAAGTTATACCCCTACTACTTAACATGTAAGTGAAAAGACACATATCAGAAAAAACTAATTCCAAAAATTAATTATGCTCAAAATTGAATAGCTCACTTAGTATGGAACTTTACCATGTTAGCAGGATACGCAATGCCTTCAGGACGTTGACTTGCTTGTGATTGAACATCTCAGCCTGATCTCTTTGAAACAGACTAGCTGTAAGAATCACTAAGGGCGTCACAACCGTTGGGCAAGCTCTTATCATAGCTACAATATTTGATACCCTACTTTTAGACCAAAACGGGGCTCCAAGAATGAGGGCAGATTGCACAACCGCTCATTAGAGAGAGTCTTGTATACAGCAGCATTGGGTTCAACAGCTTTCCCTTTCCCCTTATCAACTGTAGACTTCTTGGGGACACCTTGGCCCTCGACCTCTACGGTCTTTCTCTTGGGTTGGGGGCTGGACTAGCCATCGCCCCTATGCTCAGAACGATATGGGCTAAAGTAGCAGAAATCACTTTTTTAGCCCTTGCAGCTTAGGATGCAGATTCCTGATGAGCGGCGGCGGCTGATTGATGGTCTTGAGCCTTCTGTTGCTTTTTTTATCTCTATTTGTCGTGCTTGGTTCATGATAGATTAACCAGCAGGAACAAGTGATAGATATCCATTAAGAAAGGATATTTAAGAGCATGGAAGAATTATGCCACAACCACTTCATTATTCTTGATATCCAGGGCAAAGTCACTGACGAACGAAAACTCCTTCCCTGCTTCGATTGCCTTGGGATGCAGCAAAGCCTCAACCTTTTCAATGGGATCCTTCTCGTCGAAATCCTCGAGGCATTCATTCTTTAGAATATTGAGATGTGGCTTATGTTCTACTCGAATCTCATACCCAAGGAACTCCAGTTGCTTCACAGCTATATCAAACTCCTCCTTGGCATCATCAATTCAAAACATCATACTAGCACCAGTAAACATTGAACTTAACATAACCTGCCGAATGTCCTCCTTTTGGATGTTGTGCAACACTTTGAAAAACTCACCGCTAGCAATAGCGGGGGGACCATTTATACCACTGGGCCTGACATGATAAAGAAGCCTCCTGGATCGCAGACATCGACTTTTTTGCCAGCTCGTCCTGTTGACTCTTTTCTCCGATAGCAGCAGAGAGCTCAACATCTTTCTTCTCGGGCTGCTGAGTCAACTCCATGATCCTCAACTCCAGAGACTCGAGCTTAATCTTAGTCAAGTCATTCTACTTCTTCTCCAAATCATCACATTTCTCTTCCTACTTTTGTCGGGCAGTTTCGCATGGCTCAAACTGTCCATGGAAAGAATACCTCCACTGCTTGACATGCAAGTGAAAAGACACTTATCAGAAAAAACTAATTCCAAAAATTAATTATGCTCAAAATTGAATAGCTCACTTAGTGTGGATCTTTACCATGTTAGCATGATACGCAACGCCTTCAGGGCGTTGACTTGCTTGTGATTGAACATCTCAGCCTGATCTCTTTGGAACAGACAAG
Organism: Jacaranda mimosifolia; assembly: GCA_018894105.1. Lineage (NCBI taxonomy): Eukaryota > Viridiplantae > Streptophyta > Magnoliopsida > Lamiales > Bignoniaceae > Jacaranda > Jacaranda mimosifolia. Next base: position 5,341,492 of record CM032120.1, read on the forward strand.
CTGTAATAATCACTAAGGACGTCATAGCCGTTGGGCAAGGTCTAATCATCGCTACAATATTTGACACCCCATTATTAGACTAAAACGGGGCTCCAAGAATGAAGGCAGATTGCACAACCGCTCATTAGAGAGAGTCTTGTATACAGAAGCATCGGGTTCAACAGCTTTCCCTTTCCTCTTATCCTCTTATCAACTGCAGACTTCTTGGGGACACCTTGGCCCTCGACCTCTACGGTATTTCTCTTGGGTTGGGGGCTGGAATAGCCATCACCCCTATGCTCAGAACGATAAGGGCTGAAGTTGCAGAAATTACTAGTTTAGCCCCAGCAGCTTAGGATGCCATTTCCTGACGAGTAGCGGCGGCTGACTGATGCTCTTAAGCCTTTTGTTGCTTGTTTATCGCTATTTGTCGTGCTCGGTTCATGATAGATTGACCTGCAGGAACAATTGATAGATATCTATTAAGAAAGGATATTTAAGATCATGGAAGAATTATCCCACAACCACTTCATTATTCTTGATATCTAGGGCAAAGTCACTGACGAACGAAAACTCCTTCCCTGCTTCAATAGCCTTGGGATGCAGCATAGCCTCTACCTTTTCACGTCGAAATCCTCGAAGCATTCATTCTTTAGAATATTGAGATGAGGCTTATGTTCTACTCGAATCTCATACCCAAGGAACTCCAGTTGCTTCACAGCTATATAACAGTCCTCCATCGCATCATCAATGCTAAACATCGTACTAGCACCAATAAACATTGAACTTAACATAAGCTGCTGAATGACCTCCTTTTGGATGTTGTGGAATACTTTTAAAAACTCATCCCTAGAAATAGCGGTGGCAGCTCTCGTACCATTGGGCCTAACATGATAAGGAAGCCTCCTGGATCGCAGACATCGACTTCTTTGGCAGCTCCTCTCGTTGACTCTTTTCTTCGATAGCAGCAGAGAGCTCAACATCTTTTTTCTCGGGCTGCTGAGTCAACTCCATGATCCTCAACTCCAGAGACTCGAACTTAATCTTAGTCAAGTTATTCTACTTCTTCTCCAGATCATCACATTTCTATTTTTGCTTTTGTCGGGCCGTTTCGCATGGCTCAAACCTCTGTGGAAGTTATACTCCCACCGCTTAACATGCAAGTGAAATGACACTTATCAGAAAAAACTAATTCCATAAAATAATTATGCTCAAAATTGAATAGCTCACTTAGTGTGGATCTTTACCATGTTAGCAAGATACGTAACGCCATCAGTGCGTTGACTTGCTTGTGATTGAACATCTCAGCCTGATCTCTTTGGAACAGACTAGTTGTAATAATCACTAAGGACGTCATAGCCGTTGGGCAAGCTCTAATCATCGCTACAATATTTGACACCCCATTATTAGACTAAAACGGGGCTCCAGGAATGAGGGCAGATTGCACAACCGTTCCTTAGAGAGAGTCTTGTATACAGAAGCATCGGGTTCAACAGCTTTCCCTTTCGTCTTATCAACTGCAGACTTCTTGGGGACACCTTGGCCCTCGACCTCTACGGTATTTCTCTTGGGTTGGGGGCTGGAATAGCCATCGCCCCTATGCTCAGAACGATAAGGGCTAAAGTTGCAGAAATTACTAGTTTAGCCCCTGCAGCTTAGGATGCCATTTCCTGACGAGTAGTGGCGGCTGACTGATGCTCTTGAGCCTTTTGTTGCTTGTTTATCGCTATTTGTCGTGCTCGGTTCATGATAGATTGACCTGCAGGAACAATTGATAGATATCTATTAAGAAAGGATATTTAAGATCATGGAAGAATTATCCCACAACCACTTCATTATTCTTGATATCTAGGGCAAAGTCACTGACGAATGAAAACTCCTTCCCTACTTCGATAGCCTTGGGATGCAGCATAGCCACTACCTTTTCTCGTCGAAATCCTCGAAGCATTCATTCTTTAGAATATTGAGATGAGGCTTATGTTCTACTCGAATCTCATACCCAAGGAACTCCAGTTGCTTCACAGCTATATCAAACTCCTCAATCGCATCATCAATGCTAAACATCATACTAGCACCAGTAAACATTGAACTTAACATAAGCTGCTGAATGACCTCCTTTTGGATGTTGTGGAACACTTTGAAAAACTCACCCCTAGAAATAGCGGGGGCAGCTATCGTACCACTGGGCCTGACATGATAATGAAGCCTCCTGGATCGCAGACATCGACTTCTTTAGCAGCTCCTCTAGTTGACGCTTTTCTTCGATTGAAGCTGAGAGGTCAACATCTTTCTTCTCGAGCTGCTGAGTCAACTCCGTGATCCTCAACTCCAGAGACTCTAGCTTAATCTTAGTCAAGTCATTCTACTTCTTCTCCAGATCATCACATTTCCCTTCCTACTTTTGTTGGGCAGTTTCGCATGGTTCAAACTGTCTATGGAAGTTATACCCCCACAGCTTAACAAGCAAGTGAAAAGACACTTATCAGAAAAACTAATTCCAAAAATTAATTACGCTCAAAATTGAATAGCTCACTTAGTTTGGAACTTTACCATGTTAGCATGATACGCAACGCCTTCAGCGCGTTGACTTGCTTGTGATTGAACATCTCAGCCTGATATCTTTGGAACAGACTAGTTGTAACAATCACTAAGGACGTCACAGCCGTTGGGCAAGCTCTAATCATAGCTACAATATTTGACACCCCACTTTTAGACCAAAATGGGGCTCCAAGAATGAGGGCAGATTGCACAACCGCTCATTAGAGAGAGTCTTGTATACAGCAGCATCGGGTTCAACCGCTTTCCCTTCCCTCTTGTCAACTGCAGACTTCTTGGGGATACCTTGGCCCTCGACCTCTACGGTCTTTCTCTTGGGTTGGGGGCTGGACTAGCCATTGCCCCTGTGCTCAGAATGATAAGGGCCAAAGTAGCAAAAATTACTTGTTTAGCCCCTGCAGCATAGGATGCCATTTCCCGATGAGCGGCGGCGGCTGACTGATGCTCTTGAGCCTTCCGTTGCTTGTTTATCGCTATTTATCGCGGAAGAATTATCCCATAACCACTTCATTGTTCTAGATATCTAGGGCAAAGTCACTGACGAACGAAAACTCCTTCCCCGCTTCGATAGCCTTGGGATGTAGCAAAGCCTCTACCTTTTCAATGGGAGCATTCTCGTCGAAATCCTCGAGGAATTCATTCTTTAGAATATTGAGATGAGGCTTATGTTCTACTCGAATCTCATACCCAAGGAATTCCAGTTGCTTCACAGCTATATCAAACTCCTCAATCGCATCATCAATGCTAAACATCATACTAGCACTAGTAAACATTGAACTTAACATAAGCTGCTGAATGACCTCTTTTTGGATGTTGTGGAACACTTTGAAAAACTCACCCCTAGAAATAGCGGTGGAAGCTGTCGTACTGTTGGGCCTGACATGATAATGAAGCCTCCTGGATCGCAGACATCGACTTCTTTAGCAGCTCCTCTAGTTGACTATTTTCTTCGATAGCAGCTGAGAGCTCAACATCTTTCTTCTCGAGCAGCTGAGCCAACTCCATGATCCTCAACTCCAGAGACTCTAGCTTAATCTTAGTCAAGTCATTCTACTTCTTCTCCAGATCATCACATTTTCCTTCCTACTTTTGTTGGGCAGTTTCGCATGGCTCAAATTGTTTATAGAAGTTATACCCCCACTGCTTAACATGCAAGTGAAAAGACACATATAAAAAAAACTAATTCCAAAAATTAATTATGCTCAAAATTGAATAGTTCACTTAGTGTGGAACTTTACCATGTTAGCATGATACGCAACGCCTTCAGCGCGTTGACTTGCTTGTGATTGAACATCTTAGCCTGATATCTTTGGAACAGACTAGTTGTAAGAATCACTAAGGACGTCATAGCCGTTGGGCAAGCTCTAATCATAGCTACAATATTTGACACCCCACTTTTAGACCAAAATGGGGCTCCAAGAATGAGGGCAGATTGCACAACCGCTCATCAGAGAGAGTCTTGTATACAGCAGCATCGGGTTCAACAGCCTTCCCTTCCCTCTTATCAACTGCAGACTTCTTGGGGATACCTTGGCCCTCGACCTTTACGGTCTTTCTCTTGGGTTGGGGGCTGGACTTGCCATCGCCCCTATGCTCAGAACGATAAGGGCTAAAGTAGCGTAAATCACTTGTTTAGCCCCTGCAGCTTAGGATGCCATTTCCCGATGAGCGGCGGCAGCTGACGGATGGACAAAAGCCTTCTGTTGTTTGTTTATCGCTATTTTTCGTGCTCGATTCATGATAGATTGACCTTCAGGACCATGTGATAGATATCTATTAAGAAAGGATATTTAAGATCACGGAAGAATTATCCCACAACCACTTCATTATTCTTGATATGTAGGGCAAAGTCACTGACGAACAAAAAATCCTTCCCTAATTCGATAGCCTGGGGATGCAGCAAAGCCTCTACCTTTTCAATGGGAGCATTCTCGTCGAAATCCTCGAGGCATTCATTCTTTAGAATATTGAGATGACGCTTATATTCTACTCGAATCACATACCCAAGGAACTCCAGTTGCTTCACAGCTATATCAAACTCCTCGTTCGCATCATCAATGCTAAACATCGTACTAGCACCAGTAAACATTGAACTTAACATAAGCTGCTGAGTGACCTCCTTTTGGATGTTATGGAACACTTTGAAAAACTCACCCCTAGGAATGGCGGTGGCAGCCCTCGTACCACTGGGCCTGACATGATAAAGAAGCCTCATGGATAGCAGACATCGACTTCTTTAGCAGCTCATCTAGTTGACTCTTTTCTTCGATAGAAGCTGAGAGCTCAACATCTTTCTTCTCGAGCTGCGGAGTCAACTCCATGATCCTCAACTCCAGAGACTCGAGCTTAATCTTAGTCAGGTCATTCTACTTCTTCTCCAGATCATCACATTTCCCTTCGTACTTTTGTTGGACAGTTTCGCATGGCTCCAACTGTCTATGGAAGTTATACCCCCACTGCTTAACATGCAAGTGAAAAGACACTTGTCAAAAAAAACTAATTCCAAAAATTAATTATGCTCAAAATTGAATAGCTCACTTAGTGTGGAACTTTACCATGTTAGCATGAAACGCAACGCTTTCAGGGCGTTGACTTGTTTGTGATTGAACATCTCAGCCAGAGCTCTTTGGAACAGACTAGTTGTGAGAATCACTAAGGACGTCATAGCCGTTGGGCAAGCTCTAATCATAGCTACAATATTTGACACCCTACTTTTAGACCAAAATGGGGCTCCAAGAATGAGGGCAGATTGCACAACCGCTCATTAGAGAGAGTCTTGTATACAGCAGCATCGGGTTCAACAGCTTTCCCTTTCCTCTTATCAACTGCAGACTTCTTGGGGACACCTTCACCCTCGACCTCTACGGTATTTCTCTTGGGTTTGGGGCTGGACTAGCCATAGCCCCTATGCTCATAACGATAAAGGCTAAAGTAGCAGAAATCACTTGTTTAGCCCCTGCAGCTTAGGATGCCATTTCCTGATGAGTGGCGGCGGCTGACTGATGCTCTTAAGCCTTCTGTTGCTTGTTTATCGCTATTTTTCGTGCTCGGTTCATGATAGATTGACCTGCAGGAACATGTGATAGATATCTATTCAGAAAGGATATTTAAGATCACGGAAGAATTATCCCATAACCACTTCATTGTTCTAGATATCTAGGGCAAAGTCACTGACGAACGAAAACTCCTTCCCCGCTTCGATAGCCTTGGGATGCAGCAAAGCCTCTACCTTTTCAATGGGAGCATTCTCGTCGAAATCCTCGAGGCATTCATTCTTTAGAATATTGAGATGAGGCTTATGTTCTACTCGAATCTCATACCCAATGAACTCCAGTTGCTTCACAGCTATATCAAACTCCTCCATCGCATCATCAATGCTAAACATCATACTAGCACCAGTAAACATTGAACTTAACATAAGCTGCTGAATGACCTCTTTTTGGATGTTGTGGAACACTTTGAAAAACTCACCCCTAGAAATGGCGGTGGCAGCTGTCGTACCACTGGGCCTGACATGATAATGAAGCCTCCTGGATCGCAGACATCGACTTCTTTAGCAGCTCCTCTAGTTGACTCTTTTCTTCGATAGAAGCTGACAGCTCAACATCTTTCTTCTCGAGCTGCTGAGTCAACTCCGTGATCCTCAACTCCAGAGACTCAAGCCTAATCTTAGTCAAGTCATTCTACTTCTTCTCCAGATCATCACATTTCCCTTCCTACTTTTGTTGGGCAGTTTCGCGGGGCTGAAACTGTCTATGGAAGTTATACCCCACAGCTTAACAAGCAAGTGAAAAGACACTTATCAGAAAAAACTAATTCCAAAAATTAATTATGCTCAAAATTGAATAGCTCACTTAGTGTGGAACTTTACCATGTTAGCATGATACGCAACGCCTTCAGGGCGTTGACTTGCTTGTGATTGAACATCTCAGCCTGATATATTTGGAACAGACTAGTTGTAAGAATCACTAAGGACGTCATAGCCGTTGGGCAATCTCTAATCATAGCTACAATATTTGACACCCCACTTTTAGACCAAAATGGGGCTCCAAGAATGAGGGCAGATTGCACAACCGCTCATTTGAGAGAGTCTTGTATACAACAACATCGGGTTCAACAGCTTTCCTTCCCTCTTATCAACTGTAGACTTCTTGGGGATAGCTTGGCCCTCGACGTCTACGGTCTTTCTCTTGGGTTGGGGGCTGGACTAGCCATCGCCCCTATGCTCAGAACGATAAGGGCTAAAGTAGCGAAAATCACTTGTTTAGCCCCTGCAGCGTAGGATGCCATTTCCCGATGAGCGGCGGCAGCTGACTGATGCTGTTGTGCCTTCCATTGCTTGTTTATCGCTATTTGTCGTGCTCGTATCAAGTTAGAGTGAGCTGCAGGAACAAGTGATAGATATCTATTAAGAAAGGATATTTGAGATCACGGAAGAATTATCCCATAAACACTTCATTGTTCTTGATATCTAGGGCAAAGTCACTAACGAACGAAAACTCCTTCCCTGCTTCGATAGTCTTGGGATGCAGCATAGCCTCTACCTTTTCAATGGGAGCATTCTCGTCGAAATCCTCGAGGCATTCATTTTTAGAATATTGAGATGAGGCTTATGTTCTACTCGAATCTCATACCCAAGGAACTCCAGTTGCTTCACAGCTATATCAAACTCGTCCATCGCATCATCAATGCTAAACATCATACTAGCACCCGTAAACATTGAACTTAACATAAGCTGCTGAATGACCTCCTTTTGGATGTTGTGGAACACTTTGAAAAACTCACCCCTAGAAATAGCGGTGGCAGCTGTCGTACCGCTGGGCCTGACATGATAATGAAGCCTCCTGGATCGCAGACATCGACTTCTTTAGCAGCTCATCTAGTTGACTATTTTCTTCGATAGCAGCTGAGAGCTCAACATCTATCTTCTCGAGCAGCTGAGCCAACTTCATGATCCTCAACTCCAGAGACTCTAGCTTAATCTTAGTCAAGTCATTCTACTTCTTCTCCAGATCATCACATTTCTCTTCCTGCTTTTGTCGGGTAGTTTCGCATGGCACAAATCTCTATGGAAGTTATACTCCCACTGCTTAACATGTAAGTGAAAAGACACTTACCAGAAAATACTAATTCCAAATATTAATTATGCTCAAAATTGAATAGCTCACTTAGTGTGGATCTTTACCATGTTGGCATGATACGTAACGCATTCAGGGCGTTGACTTCCTTGTGATTGAACATCTCAGCCTGATCTCTTTGGAACAGACTAGCCGTAAGAATCACTAAGGACGTCATAGCCATTGGGCAAGCTCTAATCATTGCTACAATATTTGACACCCTATTTTTAGACCAAAATGGGGCTCCAAGAATGAGGGCAGATTGCACAACTGTTCATTAGAGAGAGTCTTGTATACAACAGCATCGAGTTCAACAGCTTTCCCTTTCCCCTTATCAACAGCAGACTTCTTGGGGACACCTTGGCCCTCGACCTCCATGGTCTTTCTCTTGGGTTGGGGACTAGACCAGCCATCGCCCCTATGCTCAGAACGATAAGGGCTAAAGTAGCAGAAATCACTTGTTTAGCCCCTGCAGCTTAGGATGCCATTTCCTAATGAGCGGCGGCGGTTGACTGATGGTCTTGAGCCTTCTCTTGCTTGTTTATCGCTATTTGTCATGCTCGGTTCATGATAGATTGACCAGCAGGAACAAGTGATAGATATCTATTAAGAAAGGATATTTAAGATCGGGGAAGAATTATGCCACAACCACTTCATTATTCTTGATATCCACGGCAAGTTCACTGACGAACGAAAACTCCTTCCCTGCTTCGATAGCTTTGGGATGCAGCAAATTCTCAACCTTTTCAATGGGAGCATTCTCGACGAAATCCTCGAGGCATTGATTCTTTAGAATATTTAGATGAGGCTTATGTTCTACTCGAATCTCATACCAAAGGAAGTCCAGTTGCATCACAGCTATATCAAACTCCTCCATCGCATCAGCAATGCTAAACATCATACTAGCACCAGTAAACATTGAACTTAACATAAGCTACCGAATGACCTTCTTTTGTATGTTGTGCAACACTTTGAAAAACTCACCCCTAGCAGCTCTCGTACCTCTGGGCCTGACATGATAAAGAAGCCTCCTGGATCGCAGACATCGACTTCTTTAGAAGCTCCTCTAGTTGACTCTTTTCTTCGATCGCAGTTGAAAGCCCAACATCTTTCTTCTCGAGCTGCTGAGTCAACTCCAGAAACTCGAGCTTAATCTTAGTCAAGTCATTCTACTTCTTCTCTAGATCATCACATTTCTATTCCTACTTTTGTCGGGCAGTTTTGCATGGCTCAAACTGTCTATGGAAGTTATACCCCCACTGCTTAACATGCAAGTGAAAAGACACATATCATAAAAAACTAATTCCAAAAATTAATTATGCTCAAAATAGAATAGCTCACTTAGTGTGGAAATATACGATGTTAGAATGATACGCAACGCCTTCAGGACGTTGACTTGCTTTTGATTGAACATCTCAGCCTGATCTCCTTGGAATAGACTAGCTGTGAGAATCACTAAGGCCGTCACAGCCGTTGGGCAAACACTTATCATAGCTACAGTATTTGAGACCCCACTTTTAGACCAGAACAGGGCTCCAGGAATGAGGGCAGATTGCCCAACCACTTATTAGAGAAAGTCTTGTATGCAGCAGCATCGGGTTCAACAGCTATCCCTTTCCCCTTATCAACTGCAGACTTCTAGGGATACCTTGGCCCTCGACCTTTAAGGTATTTCTCTTGGGCTGGGGGCTGGACTAGCCATCGCCCCTATGCTCATAACGATAAGGGCTAAAGTAGCAGAAATAACTTGTTTAGCCCCTACAGCTTAGGATGCCATTTCCTGATGAGTGGCGGCGGCTGACTGATGCTCTTAAGCCTTCTGTTGCTTCTTTATCGCTATTTTTCATGCTCGGTTCATGATAGATTGACCTGCAGACACATGTGATAGATATCTATTAAGAAAGGATATTTAAGATCACGGAAGAATTATCCCACAACCACTTCATTATTCTTGATATGTAGGGCAAAGTCACTGACGAACAAAAACTCCTTCCCTGCTTCGATAGCCTGGGGATGCAGCAAAGCCTCTACCTTTTCAATGGGAGCATTCTCGTCGAAATCCTCGAGGCATTCATTCTTTAGAATATTGAGATGAGGCTTATGTTCTACTCGAATCTCATACCCAAGGAACTCCAGTTGCTTCACAGCTATGTCAAACTCCTCGTTCGCATCATCAATGCTAAACACCGTACTAGCACCAGTAAACATTGAACTTAACATAAGCTGCTGAGTGACCTCCTTTTGGATGTTATGGAACACTTTGAAAAACTCACCCCTAGAAGTGGCGGTGGCAGCTCTCGTACCACTGGGCCTGACATGATAAAGAGGCCTCCTGGATCGCAGACATCGACTTCTTTAGCAGCTCCTCTAGTTGACTCTTTTCTTCGATAGAAGCTGACAGCTCAACATCTTTCTTCTCGAGCTGCTGAGTCAACTCCATGATCCTCAACTTCAGAGACTCGAGCTTAATCTTAGTCAAGTCATTCTACTTCTTCTCCAGATCATCACATTTCCCTTCCTACTTTTGTTGGGCAGTTTCGCATGGGTCAAACTGTCTATGGAAGTTATACCCCCACTGCTTAGCATGCAAGTGAAAAGACACTTACCAGAAAAAACTAATTCCAAAAATTAATTATGCTCAAAATTGAATAGCTCACTTAGTGTGGAACTTTACCATGTTAGCATGATACGCAACGCCTTCAGGGCGTTGACTTGCTTGTGATTGAACATCTCAGCCTGGGCTCTTTGGAACAGACTAGTTGTAAGAATCACTAAGGACGTCATAGCCGTTGGGCAAGCTCTAATCATAGCTACAATATTTGACACCCCACTTTTAAACCAAAACGGGGCTCCAAGAATGAGGGCAGATTGCACAACCGCTCATTAGAGAGAGTCTTGTATACAGTAGCATCGGGTTCAACAGCTTTCCCTTTCCTCTTATCAACTGCAGACTTCTTGGAGACACCTTGGCCTTCGACCTCTACGGTCTTTCTCTTGGGTTGGGGGCTGGACTAGCCATCGCCCCTATGCTCAGAACGATAAGGGCTAAAGTAGCAGAAATCACTCGTTTAGCCCCTGCAACTTTGGATGCTATTTCCTGATGAGCGGCGGTGGCTGACTAATGGTCTTGGGCCTTCTGTTGCTTGTTTATAGCTATTTGTCGTGCTCGATTCATGATAGATTGACCTGCAGGAACAAATGATATATATCTATTAAGAAAGGATATTTAAGATCAGGGAAGAATTATGGCACAACCACTTCATTATTCTTGATATGCAGGGCAAGGTCACTGACGAACGAAAACTTCTTCCCTACTTCGATAGCCTTGGGATGCAGCAAAGCCTCAACCTTTTCAATGGGAGCATTCTCGACGAAATCCTCGAGGCATTCATTCTTTAGAATATTGAGATGAGGCTTATGTTCTACTCAAATCACATACCCAAGGAACTCCAGTTGCTTCACAGCTATATCAAACTCCTCCATCGCATCATCAATGCTAAACATCATACTTGCACCAGTAAATAGCGGTGGCAGCTCTCGTACCACTGGGCCAGACTTGATAATGAAGCCTCATGGATCGCAGACATCGACTTCTTTGGCAGCTCCTCTAGTTGACTATTTCTTCTATAGCAGCAGAGAGCTCAACATCTTTCTTCTCGAGCTGCTGAGTCAACTCCATGATCCTCAACTCCAGAGACTCGAGCTTAATCTTAGTCAAGTTATTCTACTTCTTGTCCAGATCATGACATTTCTCTTCCTGCTTTTTTCGAGCAATTTCGCATTTCTCAAACTGTCTATGGAAGTTATACTCCCACTGCTTAACAAGCGTGTGAAAAGACACTTATCAGAAAAAACTAATTCCAAAAATTAATTATGCTCAAAATTGAATAGCTCACTTAGTGTGGAACTTTACCATGTTAGCATGATACGCAACGCCTTCAGGACATTATCTTGCTTGTGATTGAATATCTCAGCCTGATCTCTTTGGAACAGACTAGCAGTGAGAATCACTAAGGGCGTTGTAGCCATTGGGCAAGCTCTTATCATAGCTACAATATTTGAAACCCCACTTTTAGAACAAAATAGGTCTCCAAGAATGAGGGAAGATTGGAGAACCGCTTATTAGATAATGTCTTGTATACAGCAGCATCGGGTTCGACATCTTTCCCATTCCCCTCATCAACTGTAGACTTCTTGGGGACACCTCGGCCCTCGACCTCCACGGTCTTTCTCTTGGGTTGGGGACTAGACTAGCCATCGCCTCTATGCTCAGAACGATAAGGGCTAAAGTAGCAGAAATCACTTGTTTAGCCCATGCAGCTTAGGATGCCATTTCCTGATGAGCGACGGCGGCTGACTGATGGTCTTGAGCCTTCTGTTGCTTTTTTATCGCTATTTGTCGTGCTCGGTTCATGATAGATTGACCTGCAGGAACAAGTGATAGATATATATTAAGAAATGATACTTAAGATCAGGGAAGAATTATGCCACAACCACTTCATTATTCTCTATATCCAGGGCAAGGTCACTGACGAACGAAAACTCCTTCCCTGCTTCGATAGCCTTGGTATGCAGCAACGCGTCAACCTTTTCAATGGGAGCATTCTCGACGAAATCCTCGAGGTATTCATTCTTTAGAATATTGAGATGAGGCTTATGTTGTACTCGAATCTCATACCCAAGGAACTTCAGTTGCTTCACAGCTCTATCAAACTCCTCTATCGCATCATCAATGCTAAACATCATACTAGCACCAGTAAACATTGAACTTAACATAAGCTGCTGAATGACCTCCTTTTGGATGTTGTGGAACACTTTGAAAAACTCACCCCTAGAAATAGCGGTGGCAGCTCTCGAACCACTGGGCCTGACATGATAAAGAAGCCTCTTGGATCGCAGACATCGACTTCTTTGGCAGCTCCCCTAGTTGACTCTTTTCTTCGATAGCAGCTGAGAGCTCAACATCTTTCTTCTCGGGCTGCTGACTCAACTCCATGATCCTCAACTACAGAGACTCGAACTTAATCTTAGTCAAGTTATTCTACTTCTTCTCCAGATCATCACATTTCTCTTCCTGCTTTTGTCGGGCAGTTTCGCATAGCACAAATCTCTGTGGAAGTTATACTCCCACTGCTTAACATGCAAGCGAAAAGACACTTATCAGAAAACACTAATACCAAAAATTAATTATGCTCAAAATTGAATAGCTCACTTAGTGTGGATGTTTACCATGTTAGCATGATACGGAACGCCTTCAGGGCGTTGACTTCCTTGTGATTGAACATCTCAGCCTGATCTCTTTGGAACAGACAAGCCGTAAGAATCACTAAGGACGTCATAGCCATTGGGCAAGCTCTAATCATAGCTACAATATTTGACACCCCATTTTTAGACCAAAATGGGGCTCCAAGAATGAAGGCAGATTGCACAACCGCTCATTAGAGAGAGTCTTGTATACAGCAGCATCGAGTTCAACAGCTTTCCCTTACCCCTTATTAACAGCAGACTTCTTGGGGACACCTTGGCCCTCGACCTCTATGGTCTTTCTCTTGGGTTGGGGGCTGGAATAGCCATCGCCCTTACGCTCAGAACGATAAGGGCTAAAGTAGCAGAAATCACTTGTTTAGCCCCTGCAACCAAGGATGCCATTTCTTGATGAGCGGCAGTAGCTGACTGATGGTCTTGGGCCTTTTGTTGCGTGTTTATCGCTATTTGTCGTGCTCGGTTCATGATAGATTGACCTGCAGGAACAAGTGATAGATATCTATTAAGAAAGGATATTTAAGATCAGGGAAGAATTATGGCAAAACCACTTCATTATTCTTGTAATGTAGGGCAAGGTCACTGACGAACGAAAACTCCTTCCCTGTTTCGATGGCCTGGGGATGCAGCAGAGCCTCTACCTTTTCAATGGGAGCGTTCTCGATGAAATCCTCGAGGCATTCATTCTTTAGAATATTGAGATGAGGCTTATCTTCTACACGAATCTCATACCCAAGGAACTCCAGTTGCTTCATAGCTATATCAAACTCCTCAATCGCATCATCAATGCTAAACATCGTACTAGCAGCAGTAAACATTGAACTTAACATAAGCTGCCGAATGACCTCATTTTGGATGTTGTGCAACACTTTGAAAAACTCACCCCTAGCAATAGCGGTGGCAGCTCTCGTACCACTAGGCCTGACATGATAAAGAAGCCTCCTAGATCGCAGACATCGACTTCTTTAGCAGCTCCTCTAGTTGGCTCTTTTCTTCGATTGAAGCTGAGAGGTCAACATCTTTCTTCTCGACCTGCTGAGTCAACTCCATGATCTTCAACTCCAGAGACTCGAGCTTAATATTAGTCAAGTCATTCTACTTTTTCTCCAGATCATCACATTTTCCTTCGTACTTTTGTTGGGCAGTTTCGCATGGCTCAAACTATCAATGGAAGTTATACCCCCACTGCTTAACATGCAAGTGAAAAGACACTTATCAGAAAAAACTAATTCGAAAAATTAATTATGCTCAAAATTGAATAGCTCACTTAGTGTGCAACTTTACCATGTTAGCATGATACGCAACGCCTTCAGCACGTTGACTTGCTTGTGATTGAACATCTCAGCCTGATCTCTTTGTAATAGACTAGTTGTAAGAATCACTAAGGATGACGTAGCCGTTGGGCAAGCTCTAATCATAGCTACAATATTTGAAACCCCACTTTTAGAACAAAATGGGTCTCTAGGAATGAGGGCAGATTGGAGAACCGCTCATTAGAGAGAGTTTTGTATACAGCAACATCGGGATAGACATCTTTCCTATTCCCCTTATCAACTGCAGACTTCTTGGGGACACCTTGGCCCTCGACCTCTAAGGTCTTTCTCTTGGGTTGGGGACTGCACTAGCCATCGCACTTATGCTCAGAACGATAAGGGCTAAAGTAACAGAAATCACTTGTTTAGCCCCTGCAGCTTAGGATGCCATTTCCTGATAAGCGGCGGTGGCTGACTGATGTTCTCGAGCCTTCTCTTGCTTGTTTATCACTATTTGCCGTGCTCGATTCATGATAGATTGACCTGCAGGAACAAGTGATAGATATCTAATAAGAAAGGATATTTAAGATCAGGGAAGAATTATGCCATAAGCACTTCATTATTCTTGATATCCAGGGCAAGGTCACTGACGAACAAAAACTCCTTCCCTACTTCGATAGCCTTGGGATGCAGCAAAGCCTCTACCTTTTCAATGGGAGCATTCTCGTCGAAATCCTCAAGGCATTCATTCTTTAGAATATTGAGATGAGGTTTATGTTCTACTCGAATCTCATACCCAAGGAACTCCAGTTGCTTCACAGCTATATCAATCTCCTCGTTCGCATAATCAATGCTAAACATCATACTAGCACCAGTAAACATTGAACTTAACATAAGCAGCTGAATGACCTCCTTTTGGATGTTGTGGAACACTTTGAAAAACTCACCCCTAGAAATAGCAGTGGCAGCTCTCGTACCACTTGGCCTGAAATGATAATGAAGCCTCCTGGATCACAGACATCGACTACTTTAGCAGCTCCTCTAGTTAGCGCTTTTCTTCGATTGAAGCTGAGAGCTCAACATCTTTCTTCTCGGGCTGCTGAGTCAACTCCATGATCCTCAACTCTAAAGACTCGAGCTTAATCTTAGTCAAGTCATTCTACTTCTTCTCCAGATGATCACATTTCTCTTCCTACTTTTGTCGGGCAATTTCGCATGGCTCAAACTCTCTATGGAAGTCATACCCCCATTGCTTAACATGCAAGTGAAAAGACACTTATCAGAAAAATCTAATTTCAAAAATTAATTATGCTCAAAGTTGAATAGCTCACTTCGTGTGGAATTTTACCATGTTAGCAAAATACACAACGCCTTCAGGGCGTTGACTTGCTTGTGATTGAACATCTCAGCCTGATCTCTTTGGAACAGACTAGCTGTAAGAATCACTAAGGACGTCATAGCCATTGGGCAAGCTCTAATCATAGCTACATTATTTGACACCCCACTTTTAGACCAAAATGGGGCCCCAAGAATGAGGGCAGATTGGACAACCGCTCATCAGAAAGAGTCTTGTATACAATAGCATCGGGCTCGACATCTTTCCCTTTCCCTTTATCAACTACGGACTTCTTGGGGACACCTTGGCCCTCGACCTTCGCGGTCTTTCTCTTGGGTTGGGGGCTGGAGTTTCCATCGCCCCTATGCTCAGAACGATAAGGGCTAAAGAAGCAGAAATCACTTGTTTAGCCCCTACAGCTTGGGATGCCGATTCCTTATGACCGGCGGTGGCTGACTGATAGTCTTGAGCCTTCTGTTGTTTTTTGATCGCTATTTGTTGTGCTCGGTTCATGATAGATTGACCTGCAGGAAAAAGTGATAGATTTCCATAAAGAAAGGATATTTAAGAGCACGGAAGAATTATCCCACAACCACTTCATCTTTCTTGATATCTAGGGTAAAGTCATTGACGAACGAAAACTCCTTCCCTGCTTCGATAGCCTTGGGATGCAGCAAAGCCTCTATCTTTTCAATGGGAGCATTCTCGTCGAAATCCTCGAGGCATTCATTCTTTTGAATATTGAGATGAGGCTTACGTTCTACTCGAATCTCATACCCACGGAACTCCAGTTGCTTCACAGCTACATCAAACTCCTCATTGGCATCATCAATGCTAAACATCATGCTAGCACCAGTAAACATTGAACTTAACATAAGCTGCCGAATGACCTCCTTTTGGATGTTGTGAAACACTTTGAAAAACTCACCCCTAGCAATAGCGGTGGCAGCTCTTATACCACTGTGCCTGACATGATGAACAAGCCTTCAGGATCGCAGACATCGACTTCTTTGGCAGCTCCTCTAGTTGACTCTTTTCTTCGATAGCAGCTGAGAGCTCAACATCTTTCTTCTCGGGCTGCTGAGTCAACTCCATGATCCTCAACTCTAGAGAGTCGAGCTTAATCTTAGTCAAGTCATTCTACTTCTTCTCCAGATGATCACATTTCTCTTCCTAATTTTTTCGGGCAGTTTCGCATGGCTCAAACTCTCTATGGAAGTCATACCCCCACTGCTTAACATGCCAGTGAAAAGACACTTATCAGAAAAATCTAATTCTAAAAATTAATTATGCTCAAAGTTGAATAGCTCACTTAGTATGGAATTTTACCATGTTAGCATGATACACAACGCCTTCAGAGCGTTGACTTGCTTATGAATGAACATCTCAGCCTGATCTCTTTGGAACAGAGTAGCTGTAAGAATCACTAAGGACGTCATAGCCATTGGGCAAGCTATAATCATAGCTACAATATTTGACACCCCACTTTTAGACCAAAATGGGGCCCCAAGAATGAGGGCAGATTGGACAACCGCTCATCAGAAAGAGTCTTGTATACAATAGCATCGGGCTCGACATCTTTCCCTTTCCCTTTATCAACTACGGACTTCTTGGGGACACCTTGGCCCTCGACCTTCGCGGTCTTTCTCTTGGGTTGGGGGCTGGAGTTTCCATCGCCCCTATGCTCAGAACGATAAGGGCTAAAGAAGCAGAAATCACTTGTTTAGCCCCTACAGCTTGGGATGCCGATTCCTTATGACCGGCGGTGGCTGACTGATAGTCTTGAGCCTTCTGTTGTTTTTTGATCGCTATTTGTTGTGCTCGGTTCATGATAGATTGACCTGCAGGAAAAAGTGATAGATTTCCATAAAGAAAGGATATTTAAGAGCACGGAAGAATTATCCCACAACCACTTCATCTTTCTTGATATCTAGGGTAAAGTCATTGACGAACGAAAACTCCTTCCCTGCTTCGATAGCCTTGGGATGCAGCAAAGCCTCTATCTTTTCAATGGGAGCATTCTCGTCGAAATCCTCGAGGCATTCATTCTTTTGAATATTGAGATGAGGCTTACGTTCTACTCGAATCTCATACCCACGGAACTCCAGTTGCTTCACAGCTACATCAAACTCCTCATTGGCATCATCAATGCTAAACATCATGCTAGCACCAGTAAACATTGAACTTAACATAAGCTGCCGAATGACCTCCTTTTGGATGTTGTGAAACACTTTGAAAAACTCACCCCCAGCAATAGCGGTGGCAGCTCTTATACCACTGTGCCTGACATGATGAACAAGCCTTCAGGATCGCAGACATCGACTTCTTTGGCAGCTCCTCTAGTTGACTCTTTTCTTCGATAGCAGCTGAGAGCTCAACATCTTTCTTCTCGGGCTGCTGAGTCAACTCCATGATCCTCAACTCTAGAGAGTCAAGCTTAATCTTAGTCAAGTCATTCTACTTCTTCTCCAGATGATCACATTTCTCTTCCTAATTTTTTCGGGCAGTTTCGCATGGCTCAAACTCTCTATGGAAGTCATACCCCCACTGCTTAACATGCCAGTGAAAAGACACTTATCAGAAAAATCTAATTCTAAAAATTAATTATGCTCAAAGTTGAATAGCTCACTTAGTATGGAATTTTACCATGTTAGCATGATACACAACGCCTTCAGAGCGTTGACTTCCTTATGAATGAACATCTCAGCCTGATCTCTTTGGAACAGAGTAGCTGTAAGAATCACTAAGGACGTCATAGCCATTGGGCAAGCTATAATCATAGCTACAATATTTGACACCCCACTTTTAGACCAAAACGGGGCTCCAAGAATGAGGGCAGATTGCGCAACAGCTCATTAGAAAGAGTCTTTTATACAACATAATCGGGCTCGACATCTTTCCCTTTCCCTTTATCAACTACGGACTTCTTAGGGACACCTTGGCCCTCGACCTCCACGGTCTTTCTCTTGGGTTGGGGGCTGGAGTTGCCATCGCCCTTATGCTCAGAACGATAAGGGTTAAAGTAGCAGAAATCACTTGTTTAGCCCCTACAGCTTGGGATGCCGATTCTTTATGACCGGCGGTGGCTGACTGATAGTCTTGAGCCTTCTGTTGCTTTTTTAAAGCTATTTGTCGTGCTCGGTTCATGATAGATTGACCTGCAGGAACAAGTGATAGATATCCATTAAGAAATGATATTTAATAGTAGGGAAGAATTATGCCACAACCACTTTATTTTTCTTGATATCTAGGGCAAAGTCACTGACGAATGAAAACACCTTCCCCGCTTCGATAGCCTTGGGATGCAGCAAAGCCTCAACCTTTTCAATGAGAGTATTTTCATCGAAATCCTCGAGGCATTCATTCTTTAGAATATTGAGATGAGGTTTATGTTCTACTCGAATCCCATCCGCAAGGAACTCCAGTTGCTTCACAGCTATATTAAACTCCTCCTTGGCATCATCAATGCTAAACATCATGCTAGCACCAGTAAACATTGAACTTAACATAAGCTGCCGAATGACCTCCTTTTAGATGTTGTGAAACACTTTGAAAAACTCACCCCTAGCAATAGCGGTGGGAGCTCTTATACCACTGGGCCTGACATGGTGAAGAAGCCTTCAGGATCGCAGACATCGACTTCTTTGGCAGATCCTCTAGTTGACTCTTTTCTTTGATAGCAGATTAGGGCTCAACATCTTTCTTCTCGGGCTGCTGAGTCAACTCCATGATCCTCAACTCCAGAGACTCGAGCTTAAATTTAGTCAAGTCATTCTACTTCTTCTCCAGATGATCACATTTCTCTTCCTACTTTTGTCGGGCAGTTTCGCATGGCTCAAACTCTCTATGGAAGTCATACCCCCACTGCTTAACATGCCAGGGAAAAGACACTCATCAGAAAAATCTAATTCCAAAAATTAATTATGCTCAAAGTTGAATAGCTCACTTCGTGTGGAATTTTACCATGTTAGCATGATACACAACGCCTTCAGGGCGTTGACTTGCTTGTGATTGAACATCTCAGCCTGATCTCTTTGGAACAGAGTAGCTGTAAGAATCACTAAGGACGTCATAGCCATTGGGCAAGCTCTAATCATAGCTACATTATTTGACACCCCACTTTTAGACCAAAATGGGCCTCCAAGAATGAGTGCAGATTGCACAACCGCTCATTAGAGAGAGTCTTGTATACAACAGCATCGAGTTCGACATCTTTCCCTCTCCCCTTATCAACTGCAGAATTCTTGGGGACACCTTGGCCCTCGACCTCCACGGTCTTTCTCTTGGCTTGGGGGCTGGACTAGCCATCTCCCCTATGCTCAGAACGATAAGGGCTAAAGTAGCAAAAATCACTTGTTTAGCCCCTACAGCTTGGGATGCCGATTCCTGATGAGCGACGGTGACTGACTGTTGCTCTTGAGCCTTCTGTTGCTTTTTTATCGCTATTTTTCGTGCTCGGTTCATGATAGATTGACCTGCAGGAACAAGTGATAGATATCCATTAAGAAAAGATATTTAAGAGTAGGGAAGAATTATGCCACAACCACTTTATTTTTCTTGATATCTAGGGCAAAGTCACTGACGAATGAAAACTCCTTCCCTGCTTCGATAGCCCTGGGATGCAGCAAAGCCTCAACCTTTTCAATGAGAGTATTCTCGTCGAAATCCTCGAGGCTTTCATTCTTTAGAATATTGAGATGAGGTTTATGTTCAACTCGAATCTCATCCCCAAGGAACTCCAGTTGCTTCACAGCTATATCAAACACCTCCTTGGCATCATCAATGCTAAACATCAAGCTCGCACCAGTAAACATTGAACTTAACATAAGCTGCCGAATGACCTCCTTTTGGATGTGGTGCAACACTTTGAAAAACTCACCCTTAGCAATAGCGGTGGGAGCTCTTATACCACTGGGCCTGACATGATGAAGAAGCCTTCAGGATCACAGACATCGACTTCTTTGGCAGCTCCTCTAGTTGACTCTTTTCTTCGATAGCAGCCGAGAGCTCAACATCTTTCTTCTCGGGCTGCTGAGTCAACTCCATGATCCTCAACTCTAGAGAGTCGAGCTTAATCTTAGTCAAGTCATTCTACTTCTTCTCCAGATGATCACATTTCTCGTCCTACTTTTGTCGGGCAGTTTCGCAGGGCTCAAACTCTCTATGGAAGTCATACCCCCACTGCTTAACATGCCAGTGAAAACACACTTATCAGAAAAATCTAATTCCAAAAATTAATTATGCTCAAAGTTGAATAGCTCACTTAGTGTGGAATTTTACCTTGTTAGCAGGATACACAACGCCTTCAGAGCGTTGACTTGCTTGGGATTGAACATCGCAGCTTGATCTCTTTGGAACAGACTAGCTGTAAGAATCACTAATGACGTTATAGCCATCGGGCAAGCTCTAATCATAGCTACATTATTTGACACCCCACTTTTAGACCAAAATGGGGCTCCAAGAATGAGGGCAGATTGCACAACCGCTCATTAGAGAGAGTCTATTATATAGCAGCATCGGGTTCGACATCTTTCCCTTTCCCCTTATCAATTGCAGACTTCTTGGGGACACCTTGGCGCTCGACCTCCACGGTCTTTCTCTTGGGTTGGGGGCTGGAGTAGGCATCGCCCCTATGCTCAGAACGATAAGGGCTAAAGTAGCAGAAATCACTTGTTTAGACCTTGCAGCTTAGGATGCCGATTTCTGATGAGTGGCGGTGGCTGACTGATGGTCTTGAGCCTTCTGTTGATTTTTTATCGCTATTTGTCGTGCTCGGTTCATGATAGATTGACCTGCAGGAACAAGTGTTAGATATCTATTAAGAAAAGATATTTAAGAGCAGGGAAGAATTATGCCACAAAATTTTTCTTGATATCTAGGGCAAAGTCACTGACGAACAAAAACTCCTTCCCCGCTTCGATAGCCTTGGGACGCAGCAAAGCCTCTACCTTTTCAATGGGAGCATTCTCGTCGAAATCCTCGAGGCATTCATTCTTTTGAATATTGAGATGAGGGTTATGTTCTACTCGAATCTCATACCCAAGGAACTCCAGTTGCTTCACAGCTATATCAAACTCCTCATTGGCATCATCAATGCTAAACATCATGCCTGCACCAGTAAACACTGAACTTAACATAAGCTGCCGAATGACCTCATTTTGGATGTTATGCAACACTTTGAAAAACTCACCCCTAGCAATAGTGGTGGGAGCTCTTGTACCACTGGGCCTGACAAGATGAAGAAGCCTCATGGATCGTAGACATCGACTTCTTTGGCAGCTCCTCTAGTTGACTCTTTTCTTCGATAGCACCTGAGAGCTCAACATCTTTCTTCTCGGGCTGCTGAGTCAACTCCGTGATCCTCAACTCCAGAGACTTGAGCTTAATCTTAGTCAAGTCATTCTACTTCTTCTCCAGATCATCACATTTCTCTTCCTACTTTTGTCGGGCAGTTTTGCATGGCTCAAACTCTCTATGCAAGTCATACCCCCACTGCTTAACATGCGAGTGAAAAGACACTTATCAGAAAAAACTAATTCCAAAAATTAATTATGCTCAAAATTGAATAGCTCACTTAGTGTGGAATTTTACCATGTTAGCATGATACACAACGCCTTCAGAGCGTTGACTTGCTTGGGATTGAACATCTCAGCTTAATCTCTTTGGAACAGACTAGCTGTAAGAATCACTAAGGACGTCATAGCCATTGGGCAAGCCATAATCATAGCTACAATATTTGACACCACAATTTTAGACCAAAACTGGGCTCCAAGAATGAGGGCAGACTACACAACCGCTCATTAGAAAGAGTCTTGTATACAACAGCATCGGGTTCAACATCTTTCCCTTTCCCCTTATCAACTACGGACTTCTTGGGGACACCTTGGCCCTCGACCTTCACGGTCTATCTCTTGGGTTGGGGGCTGGAGTTGCCATCGCCCCTATGCTCTGAACGATAAGGGCTAAAGTAGCAGAAATCACTTGTTTAGCCCCTGCAACTTGGGATGCCGATTCCTGATGAGCGGCGGTGGCTGACTGATAGTCTGGAGCCTTCTTTTGCTTTTTTATCGCTATTTGTCGTGCTCGGTTCATGATAGATTGACCTGCAGGAACAAGTGTTAGATATCTATTAAGAAAAGATATTTAAGAGTAGGGAAGAATTATGCCACAAAATTTTTCTTGATATCTAGGGCAAAGTCACTGACGAACAAAAACTCCTTCCCCGCTTCGATAGCCTTGGGACGCAGCAAAGCCTCTACCTTTTCAATGGGAGCATTCTCGTCGAAATCCTCGAGGCATTCATTCTTTTGAATATTGAGATGAAGTTTATGTTCTACTCGAATCTCATACCCAAGGAACTCCAGTTGCTTCACAGCTATATCAAACTCTTCCTTGGCATCATCATTGCTAAACATCATGCTAGCACCAGTAAACACTGAACTTCACATAAGCTGCCGAATGACCTCATTTTGGATGTTGTGCAACACTTTGAAAAACTCCCCCCTAGCAATAACGGTGGGAGCTCTTATACAACTGGGCCTGACAAGATGAAGAAGCCTCATGGATCGCAGACATCGACTTCTTTGGCAGCTCCTCTAGTTGACTCTTTTCTTCGATAGCAGCTGAGAGCTCAACATCTTTCTTCTCGGGCTGCTGAGTCAACTCTATGATCCTCAACTCCAGAGACTTGAGCTTAATCTTAGTCAAGTCATTGTACTTCTTCTCCAGATCATCACATTTCTCTTCCTACTTTTGTCAGGCAGTTTTGCATGGCTCAAACTCTTTATGCAAGTCATACCCCCACTGCTTAACATGCGAGTGAAAAGACACTTATCAGAAAAAACTAATTCCAAAAATTAATTACGCTCAAAATTGAATAGCTCACTTAGTGTGGAATTTTACCATGCTAGCATGATACACAACGCCTTCAGAGCGTTGACTTGCTTGGGATTGAACATCTCAACCTGATCTCTTTGGAACGGACTAGCTGTAAGAATCACTAAGGACGTCATAGCCATTGGGCAAGCCATAATCATAGCTACAATATTTGACACCACACTTTTAGACCAAAACGGGGCTCCAAGAATGAGGGCAGATTACACAACCGCTCATTAGAAAGAATCTTGTATACAACAACATTGGGTTCAACATCTTTCCCTTTCCCCTTATCAACTACGGACTTCTTGGGGACACCTTGGCCCTCGACCTCCACGGTCTATCTCTTGGGTTGGGGGCTGGAGTTGCCATCGCCCCTATGCTCTGAACGATAAGGGCTAAAGTAGCAGAAATCACTTGTTTAGCCCCTGCAACTTGGGATGCCGATTCCTGATGAGCGGCGGTGGCTGACTGATAGTCTTGAGCCTTCTTTTGCTTTTTTATCGCTATTTGTCGTGCTCGGTTCATGATAGATTGACCTGCAGGAAAAAGTGATAAATTTCCATTAAGAAAGGATATTTAAGAGCACGGAAGAATTATCCCACAACTACTTCATTTTTCTTTATATCTAGGGCAAAGTCACTAACGAATGAAAACTCCTTCCCCGCTTCGATAGCCTTGGGATGCAGCAAAGCCTCTACCTTTTCAATGGGAGCATTCTCGTCGAAATCCTCGAGGTATTCATTCTTTAGAATATTGAGATGAGGCTTATGTTCTACTCGAATCTCATACCCAAGGAACTTTAGTTGCTTCACAGCTATATCAAACTCCTCATTGGCATCATTAATGCTAAACATCATGCTAGCACCAGTAAACATTGAACTTAACATAAGCTGCCGAATGACCTCCTTTTGGATGTCATGCAACACTTTGAAAAACTCACCCCTAGCAATAGCGGTGGGAGCTCTTATACCACTGGGCCTGACATGATGAAGAAGCCTCATGGATCCCAGACATCGACTTCTTTGGTAGCTCCTCCAGTTGACTCTTTTCCTCTATAGCAGCTGAGAGCTCAACATCTTTCTTCTCGGGCTGCTGAGTCAACTCTATGATCCTCAACTCTAGAGACTCGAGCTTAATCCTAGTCAAGTCATTCTACTTCTTCTCCAGATCATCACATTTCTCTTCCTACTTTTGTCGGGCAGTTTCGTATTGCTCAAACTCTCTATGGAAGTCATACCCACACTGCTTATCATGCAAGTGAAAAGGCACTTATCAGAAAAAACTAATTCTAAAAATTAATTATTCTCAAAATTGAATAGCTCACTTTGTGTGGAATTTTACCATGTTAGCATGATACACAACGCCTTCAGAGCAGTGACTTGCTTGTGATCGAACATCTCAGCCTGATCTCTTTGGAACAGACTAGTTGTAAGAATCACTAAGGATGTTATAGCCATTGGGCAAGCCATAATCATATCTACAATATTTGACACCCCACTTTTAGACCAAAACGGGGCTCCAAGAATGAGGGCAGATTGCACAACCGCTCATTAGAAAGAGTCTTGTATACAACAGCATCGGGTTCGACATCTTTCCCTTTCCCCTTATCAACTATGGACTTCTTGGGGACACCTTGGCCCTCGACCTCCACGGTCTATCTCTTGGGTTGGGGGTTGGAGTTTCCATCGCCCCTATGCTCAGAACGATAAGCGCTAAAGTAGCAGAAATCACTTGTTTAGCCCCTGCAGCTTGGGATGCCGATTCCTGATGAGCGGCGGTGGCTGACTGATAGTCTTGAGCCTTCTGTTGCTTTTTTATCGCTGTTTGTCGTGCCCGGTTCATGATAGATTGACCTGCAGGAAAAATTCGCATAACCACTTCGTTTTTCTTGATATCTAGGGCAAAGTCACTAACGAAAGAAAACTCCTTCCCTGCTTCGATAGCCTTGGGATGCAGCAAAGCCACTATCTTTTCAATGCGAGCATTCTCGTCGAAATCCTCGAGGCACTCATTCTTTTGAATATTGAGATGAGGCTTATGTTCTACTCGAATCTCTTACCCAAGGAACTCCAGTTGCTTCACAGCTACATCAAACTTCTCCTTGGCATCATCAATGCTAAACATCATGCTAGCACCAGTAAACATTGAACTTAACATAAGCTGCCGAATGACCTCCTTTTGGATGTCGTGCAACACTTTGAAAAACTCACCCCTAGAAATAGCAGTGGGAGCTCTTATACCACTGCGCCTGACATGATGAAGAAGCCTCATGGATCGCAGACATCGACTTCTTTGGCAGCTCCTCTAGTTGACTCTTTTCTTCAATAGCAGCTGGGAGCTCAACATCTTTCTTCTCGGGCTGCTGAGTCAACTCCATGTTCCTCAACTCTAGAGACTCGAGCTTAATCTCAGTCAAGTCCTCCTACTTCCTCTCCAGATCATCACATTTCTCTTCCTACTTTTGTCGGGCAGTTTCGCATGGCTCAAACTCTCTATGGAAGTTATACACCCACTACTTAACATGCAAGTGAAAAGACACTTATCAGAAAAAACTAATTCCAAAAATTAATTATGCTCAAAATTGAATAGCTCACTTAGTGTGAAATTTAACCATGTTAGCATGATACGCAACGCCTTCAGATCGTTGACTTGCTTGTGATTGAACATCTCAGCCTGATCTCTTTGGAACAGACTAGCTGTAAGAATCACTAAGGACGTCATAGCCATTGGGCAAGCTCTAATCATAGCTACATTATTTGACACCCCACTTTTAGACCAAAATGGGGCTCCAAGAATGAGGGTAGATTGCACAACCGCTCATTAGAAAGAGTCTTGTATACAACAGCATCGGGTTCGACATCTTTCCCTTTCCCCTTATCAACTATGGACTTCTTGGGGAGACCTTAGCCCTCGACCTCCACGGTCTATCTCTTGGGTTGGGGGCTGGAGTTGCCAATGCCCCAATGCTCAGAACGATAAGCGCTAAAGTAGCAGAAATCACTTGTTTAGCCCCTGCAGCTTGGGATGCCGATTCCTGATGAGCGGCGGTGGCTGACTGATAGACTTGAGCCTTCTGTTGCTTTTTTATCGCTGTTTGTCGTGCCCGGTTCATGATAGATTGACCTGCAGGAAAAATTCGCATAACCACTTCGTTTTTCTTGATATCTAGGGCAAAGTCACTGACGAACGAAAACTCCCTCCCTGCTTCGATAGCCCTGGGATGCAGCAAAACCTTTACTTTTTCAATGGGAGCATTCTCGTCGAAATCCTCGAGGCATTCATTCTTTTGAATGTTGAGATGACGTTTATGTTCTACTCGAATCTCATACCCAAGGAACTCCAGTTGCTTCATAGTTATATCAAACTCCTCCTTGGCATCATCAATGCTAAACATCATGCTAGCACTAGTAAACACTGAACTTAACATAAGCTACCGAATGACCGGCTTTTGGATGTTGTGCAATACTTTGAAAAACTCACCCCTAGCAATAGCGGTGGGAGCTCTTATACCACTGGGCCTGACATGATGAAGAAGCCTCATGGATCGCAGACATCGACTTCTTTGGCAGCTCCTCTAGTTGACTCTTTTCTTCGATAGCACTTGAGAGCTCAACATCTTTCTTCTCGAGCTGCTGAGTTAACTCCATGATCCTCAACTCTAGAGACTCGAGCTTAATCTTAGTCAAGTCATTCTACTTCTTCTCCAGATCATCACATTTCTCTTCCTACTTTTGTCGGGGAGCTTTGCATGGCTCAAACTCTCTATGCAAGTCATACCCCCACTGCTTAACTTGCGAGTGAAAAGACACTTATCAGAATAAACTAATTCCAAAAATTAATTATGCTCAAAATTGAATAGCTCACTTAGTGTGAAATTTTACCATGTTAGCATGATACGCAACGCCTTCAGAGCGTTGACTTGCTTGTGATTGAACATCTCAGCCTGATCTCTTTGGAACAGACTACCTGTAAGAATCACTAAGGACGTCATAGCCATTGGGCAAGCCATAATTGTTGCTACAATATTTGACACGCCACTTTTAGACCAAAACGGGGCTCCAAGAATGAGGGCAGATTGCACAACCGCTTATTAGAAAGAGTCTTTTATACAACAGCATCGGGTTCCACATATTTCCCTTTCCCCTTATCAACTATGGACTTTTTGGGGACACCTTGGCCCTCGACCTCCACGGTCTTTCTCTTGGGTTGGGGGCTGGAGTTGCCATCGCCCCTATGCTCAGAACTATGAGGGCTAAAGTAGCAGAAATCATTTGTTTAGCCCCTACAGCTTGGGATGCCGATTCCAGATGAGCGGCGGTGGCTGACTGATAGTCTTGAGCCTTCTGTTGCTTTTTTATCGCTATTTGTCGTTCTCGGTTCATGATAGATTGACCTACAGGAAAAAGTCGCACAACCACTTCATTTTTCTTGATATCTAGGGTAAAGTCACTGACGAACGAAAACTCTTTCCCTGCTTCGATAGCCTTGGGATGCCGCAAAGCCTCTACTTTTTCAATGGGAGCATTCTCGTCGAAATCCTCGAGGCATTCATTCTTTTGAATATTGAGATGAGGCTTATGTTCTACTCGAATCTCATACCCAAGGAACTCCAGTTGCTTCACAGCTACATCAAACTCCTCCTTGGCATCATCAATGCTAAACATCATGCTAGCACCAGTAAACATTGAACTTAACATAAGCTGCCGAATGACCTCGTTTTGGATGTCGTGCAACACTTTGAAAAACTCACCCCTAGCAATAGCGGTGGGAGCTCTTGTACCACTAGGCCTGACATGATGAAAAAGCCTCATGGATCGCAGACATCGACTTCTTTAGCAGCTCCTCTAGTTGACTCTTTTCTTCGATAGCAGCTGGGAGCTCAACATCTTTCTTCTCGGGCTGCTGAGTCAACTCCACGATCCTCAACGCTAGAGACTCGAGCTTAATCTTAATCAAGTCCTCCTACTTCCTCTCCGAATCATCACATTTCTCTTCCTACTTTTGTCGGGCAGTTTCGCATGGCTCAAACTCTCTATGGAAGTTATACCTCCACTGCTTAACATGCAAGTGAAAAGGCACTTATCAGAAAAAACTAATTCCAAAAATTAATTATGCTCAAAATTGAATAGCTCACTTAGTGTGGAATTTTACCATGTTAACATGATACGCAACGCCTTCAGGGAGTTGACTTGCTTGTGATTGAACATCTCAGCCTGATCTCTTTGGAACAGACTAGCTGTGAGAATCAATAGAGGCGTTATAGCCATTGGGCAAGCTCTTATCGTAGCTACAATATTTGAAACCCCACTTTTACACCAAAATGGGGCTCCAAGAATGAAGGCAGATTGGACAACCGCTCATTAGAGAGAGTCTTGTATACAGCAAAATCGGGTTCGACATCTTTCCCTTTCCCCTTATCAATTGCAGACTTCTTGGGGACACCTTGGCCCTCGACCTCCACGGTCTTTCTCTTGGGTTGGGGGCTGGACTAGCCATTGCCGCTATGCTCAGAATGATAAGGGCTAAAGTAGCAGAAATCACTTGTTTAGCCCCTGCAACTTAGGATGCCGATTCCTGATGAGCGGCGGCGACTGACTGATGGTCTTGAGCCTTCTGTTGATTTTTTATCGCTATTTTTCGTGCTCAGTTCATGATAGATTGACCTGCAGGAACAAGTGATAGATATCCATTAAGAAAAGATATTTAAGAGGAGGGAAGAATTATGCCACAACCACTTTATTTTTCTTGATATCTAGGGCAAAGTCACTGACGAACGAAAACTCCTTCCCCGCTTCGATAGCCTTGGGATGCAGCAAAGCCTCAACCTTTTCAATGGGAGCATTCTCGTCGAAATCCTCGACGCATTCATTCTTTAGAATATTGAGATGACGTTTATGTTCTATGCGAATCTCATACCCAAGGAACTCCAGTTGCTTCACAGCTATATCAAACTCCTCCTTGGCATCATCAATGCTAAACATCACGCTAGCACTAGTAAACATTGAACTTAACATAAGCTACCGAATGACCTTCTTTTGCATGTTGTGCAACACTTTGAAAAACTCACCCCTAGCAATAGCGGTGGGAGCTCTTATACCACTGGGCCTGACATGATGAAGAAGCCTTCTGGATCGCAGACATCGACTTCTTTGGCAGCTCCTCTAGTTGACTCTTTTCTTCGATAGCAGCTGAGAGCTCAACATCTTTCTTCTCGAGTTGCTGAGTCAACTCCATGATCCTCAACTCCAGAGGCTCGAGCTTAATCTTAGTCAAGTCATTCTACTTCTTCTCCAGATCATCACATTTCTCGTCCTGCTTTTGTCGGGCAGTTTTGCATTGCTCAAACTCTCTATGGAAGTTATACCCCCACTCCTTAACATGCAAGTGAAAAGGCATTTATCAGAAAAAACTAATTCCAAAAATTAATTATGCTCAAAATTGAATAGCTCACTTAGTGTGGAACTTTACCTTGTTAGCATGATACGCAATGCCTTCAGGACGTTGACTTGCTTGTGATTGAACATCTCAGCCTGATCTCTTTGGAACAGACTAGCTGTGAGAATCACTAAAGGTGTTATAGCCGTTGGGCAAGCTCTTATCATAGCTACAATATTTGAAACCCCACTTTTAGACCAAAACGGGTCTCCAAGAATGAGGGCAGATTGGACAACCGCTCATTAGAGAGAGTCTTGTATACAGCAGCATCGGGTTCGACATCTTTCCCTTTCCCCTTATCAACTGCAGACTTCTTGGGGACACCTTAGCCCTCGACCTCCACGATCTTTCTCTTAGGTTGGGGGCTGGACTAGCCATCGCCCCTATGCTCAGATCGATAAGGGCTAAAGTAGCAGAAATCACTTGTTTAGCCCCTGCAACTTAGGATGCCATTTCCTGATGAGCGGCGACGGCTGACTGATGGTCTTGAGCCTTTTGTTGCTTGTTTATCGCTATTTGTCGTGCTCGATTCATTATAGATTGACCTGTAGGAACATACATCATCTTAATAAGAAAGTATAACACATAACGTAGATAAATAAGAGGTCAAATAAGTTCGTTATACCTAAGCGTACATTAGCATGCAATCTTTATGTGGCGATCGAAAATATTTCGAAACTAAGTTCCTCTCCTTAATGAATTCAGATTCATCCATTTCTCTAAACTCGAGAAAATCTCGAATGAAAATGTTATTGCAAGTCAGGATTTAGTTATTGTTCATCTTCACCCTATCTATCCACCATCCCTAAGGATGTTAAAATAGACCCCACTGGGGGCTCAACATAGAAACACCTTTTCTTCCAAGTTTGACCATGAGAAGAAGGTCACAGAAATTTTCCTTCGAGCTTGAGCACTTAGGTAGTAAAATGCCAACTCCCTAGTACTCCTCGACTTTCAAGACATTAGGAGATGAAAAAAATTGCTGAAGTTGGCCGAAGAAGGGTTTGGTGCTTAGTCATGTACAGGTTACAAAACTACAACTTTTATTTACAAAATTAGGGAACACATGATGCTCTAATGGTCCTTGTCGGTTAGGATAAATAGTTCCCACAATTGTCTAGATTTTGAGACAACTTGAAAGAAAGGAACTTGAGAAGCTTATGCCCACAAAATAGATCACTCATTATGAGTCACTTCACTAGACTCATGAGATAGTGAAGTCCTCTAGCTTCCAATTCCAGAGACTCAACAGTAGACGAGTAAAGGCCATCTTTAACATCCAGAAAGATGAAAGACCATTAGGAGTTATCTTCCAATAGATGATGGTTGTACCAGCTCTTATACATGCTAAAGACCCTTATACTCTTCTAGGCAGTTTTGACCAGATGGTAAAGCAGCTTACACAGACAAGATCAATGGACACTTTATCTAGGACGTACATCCCTTACAGTGTGATCCAGGTTGCTCTCGTGATGAATGGGACTCTAATAATGAAGATGGAGATTTCAATCAACATCGCAGACAATGGAAGAAGAAGAATAAAATCTTCAGGAGAAACTCTTGTAGACCTTAAGAACCTGAAGATCCTGACACTGAGTCACCACAGCCTCAACTGTTGCCTTGCTATGAGAATTGCCTTGTACAAATACAAAAAAAATGGAGTACTACGTGTAGAATGCAAGCTTCAAAAGGTAACATCTTTCCATCTCCTTTTGTTCAACCATGTATGATGTTCCACTATGAACAAGACTTCCCATTGATGGAGAGACAAACCGACAATTCTGGTCGCACTTCATCAAAGCCCTATGTACAATCAATAAGAATTGATAGTGATAGAAGGATAAAGCCTCTCACATAGGCAAAAGAGGTCCTCAACTGGCAAACTGCAAATGCCAGAGCATAGAATAGGGTCTTAAAAGATTTTAACAACAAGATGGAGCAAGATGTCTCTGAGGTACACTCTACTGAAACCAAAGTTGATAGTTTGGCTTCCAAGATGCAAAAATTCCATGATGACGTTGTCAACAAGGTACGTACTCTTGATAGAGACTTCGTCTTCTCATAGATCAAAGAAAGTTCAGTGAGGAGTTTTACCAAAAAGAAGCCAAGATAAGAAGATTGAGAGCTCATCTTGACCAGATAGAAGCTGATAAACAAAAGGTGATACAACCTTTCTATCCCACATATACTAGTCAGCTTTCTTGTCCACAATCTCCTCCAACCTTACGACTAGATTGCTCAAAACACTTCTTTATGACCTCTAGCCTTCCAAAAAAGCGAACATCTTCTCTAGAACCTACCAAATCAAAATTCTCAACCAAAGAAAAGAGAAAAGCACCAGCATCTTCCTCTCCACAATCCACCTCTAAAACCAAACATAAAGATCAACTACAACCTAAAGCTTATGTGGCACTGGAAGATTCCAAGGAAGAAGAGCCAGTCTTGGTTAATCCAAATATCTCATTTGATGCTAAAGAACATTCTACCAATGAAGAGCTCGTTGCTACCCAGAAAGAATCCTCTAATGGTAATGATGAGAAAGACTCCAAAATAGAGCTTGTTGATATAACATCTATGCTGATGGCTTCCAAGACATGATCAAGCCAATAAAGAGAAGAACAAGCTGCTGAGAATTCTAATTTTGGGATAGAATCAGATTAGGACACCAAACCAGTAGTGACCTTATCCACAGAGAATTCCTTTTCCAAACCCGCTAATGGTACGTGGTTTATTTTTTATGATATGCCTGTGTCCAAAAAGAGAGATAGATTCCATTCCTTTGCCAGTTAGATTGACTTGCAACTCACAAGAAAAGCAGCCAATTTGCAAGTTGTTCTAAGAGAATTTGCATGCAGATTTAGAAGTACTCTCAAAGACTGGCTCCAGAGTCTTGGAGAACACAGGCAAATGCAGTTCTGTCAAGTCAATAATCTAACAACTGTCTTAGGATAAATCCAAACAAAATTTATTGGAGACATTTCTCTCATAAGCAAAATAGCGAAGCAAGATTATTTCTCTATGAGGTGGTGCTCTCTCCAGAAGAAAGATCTTGATTTTCATTTCCAAAGGATGTCCCGGCTGTTCTACATGCTTAATGGATCTAATAACCCAAACTTGAAGCATGTCTTCCTCGCATCACTTCCAAAGGAAATCCAACCTGAACTTCAAAGGGTGATTCTTGCAACAAGAAGGGATATAGCTCATATAGACCTTAGAGAGTTCATCAAATTATTGTTGCATCCCCTGACAAACTCTACGACAAAACTTCTTTAAATAATTTCAAGACAACAGATCTATCTTGAAGAAGGCCTGCAACAAATCCTATTTGGAGATAAAATGTAATTACAAAGAAAAGTGTTCCTATTCTTCCTCCAAGAAGCCAACTCTCAAGAAGTTCAAAAAGAAGAAAAAAGAACACTGATCGTTGCTACCTTTGCGGAAAGAAAAGGCATTTTGCAAAGAACTGCCCTAACAAAAGAAATAAGTCCGCTCGGATGATGCCTCGATTTCTAAAATGTTCAGGTACAACTCTATCTAATACAGATGTTGAATCATTGTACTCCAAATAGAAAGAACAAACAGAAGAAACGATGTTTGTCATTCAAGATTCATCGTCAGATGATTATGAAGCACCTCTAATTGAAGAATCTGAGCCTGAGGATTACCTACCAATATACATGTTCCAAGCCAGTTTAGTTCTTTAGGAGACCATTCCATCTCCTCATGTTACGGTACACATTCTTCCATCTAAATATGATAGGCCGATCAAAGCTATTGGATTTATAGATACATGAGTAATGAGAACCATGACGAATCTAGAAATCCTTCCAGAAGTTGACTGGAAACCTCACTATGAATATTTCCAAGCCACAAACGGCCAAAGGTTTAAGACATACATGATTAGTAAGAAGCCTATCGGAATTCAATTCTTCCTAGAATGCATAGTATGGATGCAAGTCCTCGGAAGTAAGCTACATAGAAAAGATCTTCTTGTCAATTTTAATATATATTATAAAGCCCAGAGGTTACAGATCCTTCTTACCGGCATCAAATTCAGGATGAATTTACAGCTGTTCACAACTATTCAAAAGATCTATGCTCTCACAAATGCTCCTAAAGAATATTCTGAGTTTGTTCGAAAACTCCAACGATGTTGTACAAAGTCTCATACAGAGTTTAGCTATCCTTATCTAGTATGGAAGAATTCAAATTTCTTCATTCAACTACCTTTTAAGTTGAAGGAAGATGCCAACCCTACAAAGGCTACTCATCTTGGAATGACCCCAGATGACCTTGCCTTGGCCAAAAAAAAATGCAGCCAACTCCTCGCGTTAGGATTGATTGAACCAAGGAAATCCAGTTGGGCTTGTTTGACATTATGTGAATAAGCGATCTGAACAAGTTAGAGGCAAGAAGAGGCTCGTCATTGATTACAAATCCTTAAATCACTTCTTACATGATGATAATTTTCCTTTTCCGAAGACCCAGATGCTATTATCATATTTAGCCCAAACTAGGGTATTATCTAAGTTTGATCTTAAAACAGGATTTTGGAAACTAGGTATTGACCCAAAAGACCGATACATACTACCTTCTATATTCCAAGTGCTCAATACCAATGGACGGTCATGCCTTTTGGACTCAAAGTCGCTCCATCATTATTCCAAAAAGAGATGATGAAGATTTTTGAGCCCATCCTTAATAGTATGCTGGTCTACATTAATGATATCCTGTTATTTTCCCAAGGTAAGCCGACCCATGATAATCTTTTACAATACTTCTTGGATCTGGTCCAAGCCTTTGGAATTATGCTCTCAGAAAAGAAAAGCTTTATTAGGTAGCCCATAATCGAATTCCTTGAAATGAAATTTTCAGATGGTCATTACCAACCTGGCTTATATATCACTCCATCATTATTCTTGATTGTTGTTGTCTATTCTCCCCAAGAGGGGGCATTTTTCTTCAGCATTTTGGATAGCTGGCTGGTATATTTAGAGGACTCAGGAAGGAAATCCTTAATATAATTAATGATACCAAGAAATTGCTGGATCTCCTTAATAGAGAAGTCCTTATCTGGAAACTTGAGGAGTTCTTGAGTGATATATGGGCCAGGCTAGTAATGACCATCCGAAAATTTCATTCCAAGGAATTCAATTATGGGCTATCCAATAAAGCTTTTCTTTTCTAAGAGTATAATTCCATAGCTTGGACCAGATCTAAGAACTGCTGTAAAATATACTCATGGGCTAGTTTGTCTTGGGAAAACAACAGGATATCATCAATGTAGACTAGCATACTATTAAAGATAGGCTCAAAAATCTTCATCATCATTTTTTGGAATCATGATGGAGATCGTCCATTAGTATTGAGCACTTGGAATACAGATGGCAGTCTTGTATCGGTCTTTGGGTCAATGGCTAGTTGCCTAAATCCTGCTTTAAGATCGAACTTAGAGAATACCTTGGCTTAGGCTAAATGTGATAACATCATTTAGGTCTTCAGAAAAGGAAACTTATCATTCTGCAAAAAGTGATTTAAGGATTTGTAATTAGTGATGAACCTCTTCTTCCCTCCGACTTGTTTAGATTGCTTGTTCACATAAAATATTGAAGAAGCCAACTGGATTTCGTTAGTTCGATCAATCGTAATGCGAAGAGTTGGCTGTATTCTTTTCTGGCGAAGGTAAGGTCATCTGGAGTCATTCCAGGATAAGCAGCCTTTGTAGGGTTGGCATCTTTCTTCAACTTAAAAGATAGTTGAATAAAGAAATTTGGATTCTTCTATAATATATAAGGATGGCTAAACTCTACATGAGACTCTACACAACATCAATGGAGTTTTTGGGCAAACTCAAAATATTCTTTAAGAGCATCTATAAGATCATAGATCTTTTGAATAGATGTGAATAGCTGGAAATTCCTCCTGAATTTGATGCTCATAGGAAGGACCTGTAACCTCTAAGCTTTATAACATAGATTAAAGCCAACAAGAAGATCTTTTCCATACAGCTTGATTCTGAGAACTTGTATCTATTAGTTTCCAAAATAGACGCGAATGGATTCTTAGTCATTTTGATTGAAGATTTCAAAAATCTACAGGAGACGAAAAAGAGTATAAGAATGTGATTGAATTTGATATTAATAACATGTTTATGGTCTTTCAAGCATGTTTTGCTCCTACCATTTTATCAAATCCTTCACCCCAAGAAGAATTCGGGAAATCATATTTCCTAGTGAGAATCAAGACCCTAAAAACTTGCAAATAGACCCCCGTGACTCGATGTATATCCATGAGCAATCCAAAGGTAAGCAACTTTTGCTAATTGCATCTCACGCAACTCTTGACATATTTTACCTCACCATTTCATTAGATCCCCTAAATGGACAACCTTTACATTACTTGGTGTTAAATCAAACCTACCAATCAAGCTTTGATTCAAGACGGGCACCACAACATCCCTCGTGACCGAGTGTAAAATGTGTGGGCATTCTCAAGTTAAAGGTGTATCTCATGCTAAGTACATGGTCACAACTTTCCATCTAAGTGTGACCCCCATGACTGGATGTATATCACATAAAAGTGGTAGCATCGACATGCCACCTACTATTGGTAGAAGGCTTGGATTAATTAAAACTCTTTTAATTTGTATACATTTTGACTTAATATTTGAAAAGCACTTAGACATTCTAAGTGGAGGGTTTTTGCTTGCAAAGATCTCATCATTTTTATGTTCTTATTTAGGTTTTACATATCATAAACATGTATCTAATACATTAATAGGATATAGAAAGCATAAATAAATAAATGCGTCTAGAATGCTCATAGAGTGGGAGACCATAAGCCTAACCAAGTGGTGTACCACCTAGTTGATTTTAAGTGGGTTAATTAAGCCTAGCTATTACATAAGTGTATCCCATACATTCATAGGTATTCAAAAATCTCCATGCCTCCATGGGTCTCCTTCGCTCCATGTAACATTTACATGAGAAAAAAATTCTCACTCCTAGTGATTCTACTCTCATAACATTTACAAGGTAGAAATTAAGATGCATGCAAGCCTTAATTTAATACAACCCTTTTCAACAACTTGAAACAAATAAAATTAATATTAAAGGCTCATCATCATTCCTATTCATTCATCATCCATTCAACATTTAAATGAACAAAAATAAATCAAGAATTGATATTCAATTCCAACAATTAAATGCTTATCTCATAAACAAATAATTGGTCAAGCATAACTTTTATACAATAAGTAGGAGATTAATTTTAACAAGTTTGAAAAACAATCAAAAATGTCAAAACATAATTTTGAGAACTTGCACAACACTTGTGCATATATTATGTGTGAAATAAAACATTTTTGGTCACTAAAGGAACACAAAAAACTGGTCAAAACCCATCCATCCCGAAACTAGGCGCTGCAGCCCCAGCCCGGCCGCATGGCCTAGCAGCAAGTGTGCACACTGCCCAGCTAATGCCTAGCCGGGCGTGGCAGCTTGCCCTGTTTTTGGGTTTGGACCAAGTCAACTTATTTTGGTTCAACTTTTGTCAACAAAAAGTTTAGGACAACTCCTAAACATTAAAATACATATTATAGATGAAATTTCAGATCTAAAACACCTTTTAAAATCAAAATTTCAAGTGCTCAAACATGATTCAAAAATAAGTTCAAGTGAGAATCAAATTCTCCAAAAATCTCCAACAAAACTCCGATCATATTGCATCCAAAAATGACCAAAACTATTTTAGTCAATCATCAATATGCTATATCAACATATAACATCAACTAATTCTAAATCAACATTCAACATTAAAAGATATGAATTAAAACATACTAATTACATGAATTAACACTTAAAACACATAATAGTATGCTTTCAATTCATCAATCAAGGAGCCACACACATCATCATCCAAACACTCCAATCCATCATATGAATCAAGAATTTGGTGATTTTGATCAATCCATCACATGAATCAATCAATAAAAAAAATCCAAATCTAATCATGATTTAGGCTCCTATACCACTTTAATGCAAGTAAGGCAATAAAATCCAATAATAAAACTTCAAAAGCTTAAATAAACTAGTGCTTACAAGAAACCAAGGATCTGAACATGATTTAGGATTTATATTTGGGTAGAGAGTTAACTTGAATTGCTAATCTCCAAGGAGAAAAATGGTGAACACTTTACCAATCTAGAATCTGCCAAAAAACGGCATCACAGGAAGAGAGCAACTTTTTTCTTGGTTAAACTTCTCCAGAAATCACCAAAAAAATACTTTATCCTCATAACACTTTGGAGGAGACTTTGTAAAAATTTTGGATAAAAAATCCTTCTAGGTCTCCTGGAACAAATTCACCAAATCGGTGCTCTGTTTTAGTAGATCTCCAAAACTAGCAAACCAAATGTTTTGCCTCTATTGTAATGATCCACACACCAATCAAACTTCCAATTTCTCCTCACTTTTAGCTAGAGAAATAGAGGAGAAAAACAATGGTGAAGGATGATTTGAGGTTGGAGAAGAAGAATGAAAGCAAAGCTTTAACACATGATGCAATGCTTGGATAATTTTTGGAGGGAAATGTGAAAGATTGTAATCTTCACATTAATCTTGCATTACCCGATCCACACACACTCTATATCTATATTTAGAGAAAGGATTGTGTGATGCCACCTTCCTCAAGGGGGGCGGCCATTTGCATTGCCAAGGTGGCAAATTTGAATTCAAATCTAATTTGAATTTCATGTGCATTTCAATTACATTGAAATCTAATTTCAAATTAATTAAGATGCTAATTCAAATGAACTTTTCATTTGAATTTTCCCTCCAAAATTTATTCTTCTCATTAATTAAATTAAACACTTTAATTTAATTAATTAACCTTTGACTTAACTTTGAAGTCAAACGAGCTAAACTCTTAAGATCAATTTTGTTAACTTAACTCTTTAAGTTAACTTGACCAATTGATGATAATTTTGCACCAAATAATCAACTTCTTAATTACTGGTTTAATTTGACTCCTTAAATTAATTGATTAATTTAACACTTAAATTAATCAAGCCAAAGTTGACCTTCAAATTGGACACCTCAAAAATCGGTCCTACGGAGTAATTCTCTAACTCTTAGAAAATTCCTCCATTAGCTAGGAAGCTAATTGGCTTTTGTGTGTGATCCAATAGGTTCTACCATTCATTGGATATGGGCTCAC
Source organism: Jacaranda mimosifolia (assembly GCA_018894105.1). Classification (NCBI taxonomy): domain Eukaryota; kingdom Viridiplantae; phylum Streptophyta; class Magnoliopsida; order Lamiales; family Bignoniaceae; genus Jacaranda; species Jacaranda mimosifolia. The sequence goes on from CM032120.1 coordinate 5,380,524, forward strand.
AACTCTTTGTGACTTTTGAATATCTTATATTTATTTTAGTTTAAAACACTTTAAAACTAATTGACTCAATTTAATTAATCTCATTAATTGAAGAGTACCCAATCTCTATGGTCGATGTCCAACCTCAAGCCCATGGAGCCCAACTAATTGGCCGAAATGAATGTTTTGGAGAACTATTATAGCTCTACGCTTACCATACAAATATGGTCCTTCCGTCTCCTATATCTCGAAAGAGGCTTAGGGCAAGATATTTGTCGGCTCCCTAATAACCTCGATGCTATGATCTATTCTTAATGTTCGATTCCTTTGTATGACCTCATCTTTAAAAAACTCTTTTTAGAAGATGTACTCAATCATTATAGAACACATAGGAGATCATTATATAACACATAAGAGATGTACTCGCCCTTCACAAAAAATGAGTCGAATTCCATTTTGGATCTCACAAACCTCCATGCCTAGTAGCTCATACCTAATCTCAACTCGTAAGACCCGCTAAGTAGTCAAGGAAGAGTCAAAGCATGAGGACCAAACATAATGTTACCATGGATCCTTGGGTCAGAGGACTAATAATATGCACTAGCGCAAGTTGAAAAACTTGCCACTACAGAATTGCCACTTTAGCTATATAGTGAATTCTTCTAGTGGGTCTTTAGCGCCTTGTTCTCTAATAAGCACCCACTAACATACACCCATTTCTCATATGGTTGCTCATGGAACGGAGCAATATCCAACTCTTGAATTTATGCATCGTTAGTGCAAGTCTATTCGGATCTTAGATGCCCCATCTCGTAAGATCCTATGACTTGGAAGATTTAAGATCATGACCATGTGAGACCTTTTCCACGGTCATCGATCCAAGTCCTGGAGTCATGAGTGATCTAAGGGCTTCATTCAAATATGAATAAAGCAATAAAGAGCATAAGATGAAGATGGTCGTATATAGAATATCATTCAATCAAGATTGTTTTACAAGGAAATAGCTTTTACAAGGCCAATCCTTTTGGCTTGCCAGGCACTATTCCAACAGCATCTATACTATACATTCGGGGAAGAATTGAATTTCGAGAGGCTTTTTGCTAATCAAGGGTGTTTTGAACCTCTGGCCCTTTGCGGCTTGGAAATATTCATAGTGAGGTTTCTAGGCATCTTCTAGAAGGATTTCTAAATTCATTGTGGTTTTCATTGTTCCTGTATCCATGAATCTAATAGCTTTAATCGACTTATCATATTTAGATGGAAGAATGTGTACTGTAACATGAGGAGATGGAATGGCCTCCTAAAGAATTGAATTGGCTTGGAACATGTATATTGGTAGGTAATCCTCAAGCTCAGATTCTTTAATTAGTGGTGCTTCTTCATCATCTGAAGATGAATCTTGAATGGCGAATACCGTCTCTTCTGTTTGTTCTTCCTGTTTAGTGTACAATGATTCAACATCTGTATAAGATAGAGTTGTACCTAAACATTACAGAACTTCGGACATCATCTGAGCGGACTTGTTTCTTTTGTTAGGGCAGTTCTTTGAAAATGCCCTTTCTTTCCGCAAAGGTAGCAATGATCAGTGTTCTTTTTTTTCTTGAAAGGCTTCCTTCTAAAGAACTCAAGTCTTTTTTCTTATTTTTGAACTTCTTGAGAGTTAGCTTCTTAGAGAAAGAACAAGAACACTTCTCTTTGCGTTTACATTTTATCTCTAAGTAGGATTTGTTGCAGGCCATCTTCAAGATAGATCTGTTGTCTTAAAGTTCTTTGAAGAAGTTCTGTTGCTCGCAGAGTTTATCAAGGTCTTCAAGAGTCATTTGATGAATCTCTCCAAGGCCTGTATGAGCTATATCCCTTATTGTGGCAAGAATCATTCTTAAAGTTTAGGTTGGATTTCCTTTGGAAGTGATACGAGGAAGACATACTTTAGGTTTGGGTCATTAGATCCATTCAGCATGTAGAATAGCTGGGACATCCTTTGAAAATAGAAATCAAGATGTTTCTTCTTGAGAGAGCAACACCTCATAGAGAAATAATCTTACTTTGCCATTTTGCTTATGAGAGAAACGTCTCCAATAAATTCCTAGTGGATTTCTCCTAAGGCAGTTGTTGGATTATTGACTTAGCAGAACTATATTTGCTTGTATTCTCCAAGACTTTGGAACCAGTCTCTGAGAGTACATGTAAATCTGTTTGTAAATTCTCTTAGAACATCTTGCAAACTGCCTCCTTCTCTTATGAGTTGCAAGTTAATCCAGACGGCAAAGGAATGGAGCGTCTCTTTCCTTTGGACGCAGGGATATCATCGAAGGTGAGCTATAAACTATTAGTTGGTTTGGAAAAGGAATTCTCTGTGGGCAATGCCACTAATAGTTCGGTGTCCTGATGTAATTCTATATCAAAATCAAAATTCTCAGCAGTTTGTTCTTCTCTTTGTTTGCTTGATCCTGTCTTGGAAGTCATCAGCATAGATGTTATATCAACAAGCTCTATTTCTGAGTGTTTGTCAGAATCACCATTGGATGATTCTTCGTGGGACACCTCAAATGAGATATCTAAATCCATAGTAACGAGTTCTTCCTTGGTAGAATCTTCTTTGGCATCGAATGAGATATTTGGATTAACCAAGATTGTCTCTTCTTCTTTGGAATCTTCTAGTGCCATATAAGCTTCGGGATGTGGTTGATCTTCCTGTTTTATTTTAGAGGTGGATTGTGGAGAGGAAAATACTGGTGCTTTTCTCTTTTCTTTGACTGAGAATTTTGATTTGGTAGGTCTAGAAAAGATATTATCTTTTTTGGAAGGCTAGAGGTCATAAAGAAGTGTTTAGAGTAATCTGGTGGAGAGGTTGGAGGAGATTGTGGATAAAAAAGCTGACTAGTATATATGGGATAGAAAGGTTGTATCACCCTTTGCTTATCAACTTCTATTTGGTCAAGCCTCAATCTCTTTATCTTAGCTTTATTTTGGTAAAACTCCTCACCGACCTTTCTTTGATCTATGAGACGATGGAGGTCTCTATCAAGAGTACATACCTTGTTGATAAGGTCATCATGGAAATTTTGCATCTTAAAAGCCAAACTATCAACTTTGGTTTCAGTGGAGTTTACCTTAGAGACAACTTGTTCCATCTTGCTGTCAAGATCTTTTAGGACCCTATTCTATGCTCTGGCATTTGTAGTTTGCCAATTGAGGACCTCTTCTACCTGTGTGAGAGGCTTTATCTTTCCATTACTATCAATTCCCATTAACTATACATAGGACTTTGATGAAGTGCAATCGGAATTGTTAGTTTATCTCTCCATTGGTGGGAAGTCTTGTTCATAGTGGAACATCATACATGGTTGAACAACAGGAGAGAGAAGGATGTTACCTTTTGAAACTTGCATTTTGCATGTGGTATTTCATTCTTTTTGTATTTGTCCAAGGCCTTTCTCATAGCAAGGCAACAGTTGAGCCTGTGGTGGCTTAATGTCAGAGTCTTCAGGTTCTTGAGGTCTACAAGAATTTTTCCTGAAGATTTTATTTTTCTTTTTCCATTGTCTACGACATTGGTTGAAATCTTTATCTTTATCATTAAAGTTCCATTCATCACAAGAGCATCCTGGATCACACTTTAAGGGATCTACGTCCCAGATAAAGTCTCCATTGATCTTGTCTGCGTAAGTTGCTCTTTCGTCTGGATCAAAACTGCCTAGAGGAGTATAAAGATATTGAGCCTGTGTAGGAGCTTGTACAACCATCATCTGTTCGAAGATGACTCGTGATGGTCCTTCATCTTTCTGGACATCAAAGATGGTCTTTACTCATCCACCACTGAGTCTCTGGAATTGAAAGCTAAAGGACTATCTCATGAGTCTGGTGAAGCGACTTATAATTAGTGATCCATTATGTGGGCATCAGCTTCTCAAGTTCCTTCCTTTCAAGTTGTCTCGAAACCTGGACAATTATGGAAACTTCTTGTCTTGAACCAACAAGGACAATTAGAGCATCGTGTGTTCCATAATTTTGTAAATCAAAGTTATAGTTTTGTAACCTATACATGATCTGGTGATGAAGAGTTTCCATACCACTAGATATAACTTGCTCAGCACCTGAGACTTGGACTTGGACCTTATGTATTGTTGGAAGGTAGGGATCATCTAGAGATATGGCATAATTTGGGAAAAACTTCACCTTGGCACTTCTAGCATTAAGAGTGGTCACCACTGTACCAATAACAGTATTTTGGTACTCAATAAAGCAATTATCAAGGAGTGATATTCTGGCCAAAACTAGCATTCCTTTTCTTCCATGATGAGAAAGGACGAGACAGATAGCTCCAAGGTGAAGGTGGGTGTAACCTTCTCTTTTCCAACCAGATATAAACTCTGTTGGAATAGAAAGAGTCAAGTACTATTTTCCTTTGGAAGATCTGAGCACACACTGGTCCATCTTGAAAGACTGTACATATTCTTTGATGCAAGGTTGGGACTTGAGCAGAGCTTTGATCCTTTTGATACCTTGAGTGTAAGACCCTCATTTTCCGTAGATATTATAAAGACTTCTAAGAGTTGGGACTTCTTGCTCTGCAATGGCATTTTCAGGAATGGTGGCATATTCAGCAAGATTTTCTATTCTATTTGCATAACGTTTAGGTAAAGAAAGAGTTAAAGATACCCAAAATAAATTCTCGATAGTATTTTGGGGATCCATGGCTTTAGGTTTATAGTTTCTCCAATCGTTTATTCTTTGGGTGCCCAGCTTACATGCTTATATTCTCTTATTACTATCTTCCTGGGCTTCAAAACACTTTCAAGCTCTGATACCAGGGGCTGGTCAGGAGCCTCCCAAGTTGATAAAGGAACAAGCAAGCGCATTCATTGATAGGCTTAAGAGAGAATCTCTTCATGCCCAACCTAAAGCCACATCCTTCATCACATGAGGATCTTGGGCTATCTAGTAGGCTCTATTAGATTATCTCTCATTCAGCCTATTAAAAAAAGGCATGCTAGGATTTTGCCATCAACTGAGAGGACCGTAGCATAAGGATCATAAATCATTATCAAGATAATAAAATTATATATGAGGGAGAAATAATTGGGCAGTAACTGGGTTATGCAAACAGGGAGACCTCTCAATAGGTCGATTATGGGTTGAGCTACAGAAAACCTAAGCCCACATTTTGGTGCGTCCTCAAAGATAGTCACACATCCCTCAGGAGGTGTATGCATTCTATCCCCTCCATAAGGCCTAATTAGTTCAAATTTTTTAGGAATATAATACTTTGACCTAATCGACCTCAAATCATTCGCAGTCACCTCACATATGATTCCACTATAATTGGCAGTTGTAAATAGCCTACCCCTTGATTAGGGAGGCTGGTCAACCTCCCTAAAAGCCTCGCCTCGTTGATCACAAGCACAAAAGGACCTATCTCGTCGACAATAGGACTGGAAGGCCCAACCCCCTAATTAGCCTTTAACGCCATCTTGATGATATCCATTTCCTCATGGCCACTAGAAGAACCTGACCCGTCACTCAAAGTCTAATTCAAACTACCGTCCCCACTAGTCAAGGCATTTAATGATCGAGTGGCCTCGAAGTCATAACTCTCAACTTTACCCTCCTTGACAATTTTAGCCATTGTTATAAACGAAAATAGAGGAACAAAAAGTGGAAAAAATAAGCTAAGGATAAGGAGACTTATACAAAATACATGCAGAAACTAAGAATTGCAGAAGTCTGGAACTCGGCCATAATTATCCAGAACTCAACCTCTTAAGGATACGGTAAAAGTAGTAAATGGGCAATAACAACAAGTATTTATAGTCCAGGCCCAGCACACCAACCAGTTAAATTGACTGACTATCGGCTAATTAATGCATAATCATTGGTTATCACTACACAAACACCAACGTAACTACCCAAAAAAAAAGAAAAATGTTCCAGCCTCCAAAACCCTAGTGGAGATTCAAAAATAGTTCCCGCCACTAACTTCCTAGTCGATAGTAAAGTAATTAAATGCGTTACTCCTCACTCCGACCTCCACATGGTCTGTGGGACTATGGAATGGGGGAGAACTCATGATATGCATAAGCCCACAAGTCCAATAAAAGTGCTAGCCCAGCATCAAGCCCAAACAAATTAAGTTCTAGGACCAGGCAATTTCACTCGTGTTGATGCTTTTGGAAGTTTAGATCAACCTCAGCGGTCAATTCCTTCAGACCGTATGAGGTCGAAACATACAAATGGTGAGGCGGTCACATGGCAGAGGAGCATTGATGGTAGCTTGTGCCACCCATTACATCTGCATTAAATACAATCGAACCACCCTTCTATCTACATTTAATAGCCATAACGGCGCATCACCTCCACATTAATAGTTGTAAGGGCACCCTTTACGGCAGGCTAATCACAAACATAGTGCTAAGTTATGTCCAAAAGACCTAAATTGCCTGTATCCAAGGAAAAGAAGGTCTAATCTATGTTAGGGCAAAAATGGTCTTTTCCATTTCTTGCTAAGCACTATAAATATCCTCATCTCAGAGATAAAAGTAAGCTATCAATACATTCTAAGCTATTACTCTGCCAAATTATCTTCAAGTTGAATACTGACTTAAGCATCAGAGGGCTATAACTGAGGATCCTCTCAGCTAGCCTGACATTTGTTCACTAATTGCAGGATTTGACCCAAACCACATATCCCCAATCCATCTTTCTGGTCAATTTGGACCCTCAGGTCAAAATCAAGAAACCTATCTAACCAAAATAGGCATCATCATATATATATATATATTTAAATTTATAAACAACTAAATTATAAACATTTTAATATTAAATGAAAATAAGAAAAAGAAAGAAAAAGAAAATGAAAGTGGGAAAAAGAAAAGAAAGAGACACAAGAAGCTGGTGACATCCTGCATAAACTTTTGTATAAAATTGACAAAAAAAAAAGAATAGATCTAAAGTCATTACAATCTTTTAACAAATAGAGATTTTCTAGTAAAGGGAGACAACCTTATTGATGAATAATGAACTTAGTATAATAGGAAGCACAAATCACATGCAAGGAGATTAAGACTATATTTCAATCACTAAATATATCCTAGAATCCTCTAGGACACTGACTAAGCAATAAGAATTTAAATAAGATGGCAAAAGAAAAGATTTTATATATATTCTTCTCACATTTGTTCTGAGGGTTGGCTCTAACTCTCTTTTGAATGTCAAATCTGCAACAATTGGTAACTTAGTATAGATCTGAAAATGGGCTACAAGAATTGGCACCTTAGGCTAGAATTGAAAATTAGATATAATAATCAACAACTTTGCGTGGATCTAAACTTTTCACCTAGCAGGACAACAATCATAACTTCTTTTAACTCATAATTATTACCATCATGAGTGAGAAACAAAATGTTTTAAACTTACTTCTTACTGGAAACTCTTGTGTACTTTTTTAGGACCACAACAACAAGATATGTACCAGCAGTAGGTGCAACTTATCCAGTAGCAGCTACTAGATGTTAAGTTATAATGTTAAGTCATTTAGGTGCTACATCCATTTTCCACACTTTTGATCAACAGGATTTGGAACCTTCAACACCTATGATAAATGAGCTACTCACATTTTTTGCTTTGGAAACAACTCCAGATAAAAATTTAAAATGAACATACTATAGACCCATAGTAAAGCCGATGCCTGATGGGAAAAAAAAAAAGAAAAGAGCACAAGACTAGTACACATAGAGCTATAGTTGTGCATAGCAAAACTACTGCACATAGTTGCCCACAACAACACTGAACACAATTGCCCACAACACAGTTGCACACAAGGTTGCATGTAGCAGTAGATACATACAACAACAATGTATCTGCACATGTGGTATGCTATGTGAGTGATTATATGCCAGAGGGGGGTGTATTAGCTAGCCTTAAGAAATTTTAAGGCAACAAAAGTTTATCACTCAAAATACTTTTTGTCCTTTCAAAAACTATTTGTCTTTTGCAGAAAATAGTTTTAGTTACTGACTGAAATTTGCAAGTACTAGTTAAGATACTAACCAGACCATTGATAAGAAAAGCAATAAAATAGAAGTAATAAGACACTAGTATTTATAGAGGCTCGACAAGCCCACATCCTCTACCTAAGCTTTCACTTAGGATTTTAATCTTGTCAAATTAATAAGTGTATAAGAATATTTTTATAAATAAAATAGTAATTTGACAGTAAGAAAAGTTTAAGGAATAGAAACACCCTAGCAGAGTGAAAAACCAACTCTTCGCAAATAGCTACACCGAAATCCCAGACGGGATGAGGCACATTCTAGAGCATTGTAAAACCAGCTACTTGTGAATAGGTCCGAGGGAACTTTTGCTAGATTCACTTGCACAACCTTTGTGAACTAATGCACGAGTTGCTGCCACTTCGTACGACAAGCTCTAGTATCTCATTCCAGACCGAAACTAAGAACACTGCAAAAAGTTCCAGACAATATTGCTCTACTAGTTTCTTCACCTAGAGGTCCTTAGAGCAACCAAGCACTGATTTGTTCTCTTCACGAGGTCTCTTGAGAGCAGATACGACTCCCATCTCTCTTCACCACTAGGTCATTTGAGACACAAACCTCATCGTCCTTATCTCCCCAAGGTCCATCGAAGGCAAGCTCTACTTGACTTTTTTCACCACAAGGTCCCTCGAAATCACACGAAAAGCAAGGAATTAGAAGCAATTAAGCACAAGAACGTGTAGGAGAGTATCACACAACTTCTCAATACACTTAACAAAGTTCTCTCCTAACTAAGTGATTCAATTCTGAAAATGCTGCATAATTTCACTTTTATATACTTTTGTCTAATGGTTATAAGTTCTCATTAAGACAAAAATCCGTTGGAATTAAATAAGGAAACAAGTTAATTTTGGTAATCATGCATTTATGCCTTAAATAGCGAATGATTCAATAATTGCAACATGGTGTGATTTCTTTCCTAAGTTACAAAGATTCAAATCAAACTATAATCTATAGGAGATCTTTTATTTATTGCAAGTAAATTCCAGAGCATAACAAATTCCAACAGACAATATATAAATAGATTTCAACAAATAATATGCATTCAAGAAATAATTTTTATCATGATCAAAATAGTGTAAATCATCAAAAGGGTTAATAATCTCTCTCTTTTTGATGATGGAAAAAATTGAGTAGAGTGGAAAGATATCATCTGAACTCCCATTGTATATGTGCGTGGTTCTGCTAGTTTGTGCTCCCTTTATCTGGAGTGATTGGTGCTTCTTCTATTCATATACTCAAGAAAATACTAGGCAAGCAACATATACCAGCAGATATAATATATTGAATCATTACGCATGCCCAAGCAGTAAAAAGAGTAATCATCCATGATAAGTTATTACAAGCCCAAAATGAAAGTAAAAAGTAATCAGAGTAATAAGTTATTATAGGCCCAAAAAAGTTTTTTGGTTCCATTAAAATTCCAAAATAACAAGAGCAAAGTTCTAGCTGCAACAAACAACAAACAACAGAAAGCATCAAATTTCATATTTCCTCTTCCTTCATCATCAAAAGTAGACTAGGAGGCATTCAGAAATGCCCTAACTTTTTCTTTCAATCGAATCACACTAACACGAGAATGGCTGGACTTGCGAAGAAGACGTTCTAACTTGTAGTCCACTGAATCAACATGTGTTTCTAGACGACCTGCAAGAGTTTCAACAATTTTGCTAAGGTCATGCATCTTAGCCTCAAGACCTACGTTAACTTTACTAACTTTCCCTTGAGCCCTTCTTGGTGTTTTAATTGGAGTGGGTCAAGTAGGGCTAGATTCTTTGGACTCGGAGCTAATGGAAATTGGAAGTTTAGATTTGTGAAGGCGTAGCTTAATGCTGCTAGAAGTTCTACCAACTCCTCTAAACCACCCATCATTCTCAGTGTACTGAATCTTTATTTTCCTAAGGTTGGCAAGGTCCAAGACTTTATGGTCATGCTCCCCCTCAATCTAGACTTTCGGTAAAAAAATACCCTCATGTTTAAAGAGTAGGTAAGGATCATAAAGATTCTTAGCTTGATAGGAGAAGAAGTAGGCCATACATTTAAGAATTATGAAGCCAATGTTAGTTGGCTCTTATCTAACAGCCTTAGTCATCACATAAAGACTCATGGTATTAAGATCAGTGGAATGGCCGCTACTAGATACTGGAGATGAAAACACAGTAGAGCTAAGTATTTTGTAGAGCAAAATGTGTTCAATTTTCAGTTTGTCAAGGCAGCCCCACCAGATAAAGCAAATTGCTTACCACACCAAAATAGCTTTGTGATTTCGTTATAAGAAACATCAGCTTTAGACAAATCTCCAAAGTTAAAGAACTCAGTTCCATCATTAGGAAGATCAAGTATAAAATTCACTTTGGAGGAAGAAAGCACAATCCTTTTTCCAAAAATAAAAGACTCGATAGAAATATCATTTTTAGACTCAGTGAAAGTAAAATTTGAATAGAATAGCTTCACCACATAAGGATAGGATCTTTCATTTAACTTCATAAAATTATCCCATTTCATTTTGCAGATAAGATCAATTGCAGGAGATTTAGGTAATGAATTAAAATCTACTGCTCTCTCTCTATTTAGATTCCACCCAGAAATTTTCTGATGAAAATAACTTTTAGCCTCAGTAGAAAGGAACTTGATAGAGGAGAAAACTTTACCAAAGTTCCAATTAGAAATTTCTTCAGGGTTAACTAGAGCTGATGACTTAGGGCTTGACATTCTCTCATTTGAACAACTTGGTTTTTCAAGAGCACCCATGGGGTGTCCTTATTATCGAGTTCTTCAGACCCCATGAAATTAGGTTTATCAAAGGAGAATGATTTTTCATCGTCAAAGCTGGAGTTGTTGTACTATTTGAGTTGAAGAGAGACTTCTGCTACTTTGAGAGGAGAAGGTTTAGAGGAAAAAGAGGGGACTTTCTTTTTCTTTGAAGTTGAAGGTCTAGTTGTTTGGGTATTACCTTTCTTCGGCATTTAAGAGAAGATTACAGATTAAAAAAAAATTGTAGTAAAGGTTTTTGTGAGGAAAATGAAGATGCGAGTGAGAGGTTTTTTTATGCGTGAGGGAGAAATAAATCACTTTTAGAAATAAGGAAAGATCTTGAAATGAGTGATTTTGGAAACTTGGTCGGTTTTAATCATAATGGCCATAAATTCTGTCAAATGAATTTGGTAATGGGGGATGACCAACATTACGTTTTTAAGAAGGAATAACTACCAAGTATAAACAAGTTAGCAAATCCCGCCAAAATCAGATTTTGATCTAATTCCTAAATTTTCTCTTATGCATGCAAATTTCTTTTCTTCCAAAGCTTTGGTAAAATTATTTGCAAGCTGATTCTCAGTGGAAACAAAATTAATTGAAATATCACCTTTGTTCAAATGATCACGCAAGAAATGATGTTTGATCTCAATACATTTTGTGCATGAGTGCAAAACTAGACTTTTAGAAATGCTACTATCATTAAAATTGTCACATAAAATGGGCACGCAAGGCACATTAATGCCAAAATCATATAATATTCGTTTCATCCACAATACTTAGGTGCCGCGATTACCCAAGGTCATGTATTCTGCCTTAGTTGTGGATAATACAACTATACTTTGCTTTTTACTGCAGCATGAAACCAAGAAATTTTCTAGAAGTTGACAACCTCCACTGGTACTTTTCCTGTCTATCTTGCAACCAACATAATCTGCATCAGAATTGCTTATGAAATTAAAGGATTTAGAATGTGGATACCGTATCTCTTAAGATATTTTAATATTCTTTTCACAACATTTAAATGGGATTCCTTAGATCGGACTAGAATCTAGTACACAAGCATGTTGAAAACATAATATCTGGATGGCTAGAAATTAAATAAAGTAAGCTGCCAATCACACCTCTGTAGACCTTTTGTCTACATTCTTATCGCCCCCATCAAGTTTCAGTCTGTATTTTTACTCATGGGAGTGGTTTCAGGGTTGTATTCATTCATTCCAAACTTCTTTAGAAACTCTTTTGTATACCTTTCTTGAAAGATGAATGTCCCTTACGAAGTTTGCTTCACTTGAAGTCCCAAGGAGAAATTGAACTATTCTATTAAGCTCATTTCAAATTCCTATTTCACTTTCTCGACAAACTCTTGACAAAGTAGATTATTATTAGCACCAAAGATAATATTATCAATATATATTTGAACAATAAAAGAACAATTTTCTTGGTGCTTAGTGAACAGTGTGGCATCTGAGATTCCAATAGAAAAACCATTCTTTATGAGAAAGTTGCTCAAACAATCATACCAGGCCCTAGGAGCTTGTTTTAATCCATATGATGGTCGTTCTACTAGGTTCCAGACTTCATTCTTTTCAAACTGAGCAAGTTCTTCCTCCATTGCTTCAATCTAGAATGGATCTTTTAGTGCCACTTCGATATCCTTAGGTTTAATCATTGAAATGAGGGAACAGTTGGATTCTTCTGGTGGAACTTGTTTGGTCTTAGATCTGGTAGTTATTCCAACTTGTGGATCTCCAATGATTTTATCAGTAGGGTGACTAGAAGCATGTTTGAACTTTCTGGTTCTTTATTCAGCCCTTCCTATTGACTCGCTAGAATCCGGCTCATTAGTGGGATTTATTTTCTTAAATGATTCTAGTTCTTCTTGATTTGATGTTGATGGCTCAGGATCTAGAATCTTGACTGGTTCTTCAAATCCTGCAACTTATTTGCTCAAGGTATCCTTGGCATAAGATGGATTAGCTTTATCAAATGTAACATGCATAGATTCTTGAATAGTTCTTTTTCTTTTGTTAAAAGCATGATAGACTTTACTATGTATTGCGTAACTAACAAAGATAGCGTCACCAACTTTGGAATCAAAATTTGTCAAATAATCTCTATCATCGAGAATGTAACATTTGCAACCAAAGACATGAAAATAGAAAATATTTGGAATTTTACCATGCCACAATTCATATAGGTTTTTTTCTCAAAAGTGGTCTTAAGAAGACACGATTTAACACATAACAAGTCATGTTCGTAGCTTCACCCCAAAAGGATTTTGGAAGATCATATTCATTTAGCATGGTTCTAGCTACTTCTTGCAAATTTTGATTTTTCCTTTCAAATACCCCGTTTTGCTGGGTGTCTTAGGAGCAGAAAAATCATGAATGTAACCATATTCTTCACAAAACAAAGTAAAGTTTATCTCATCAAACTCAGTTCTATGGTCACTTCAAATTTTCTTAATGAAATAACCTTTTTTCATTTTGAAGCCTTTTAGTAATTGGAATGAAAGTATTTAAAGCATCATTTTTATGCGCAAGGAATAGAACACACGTAAAATGAGTATAATCATCTACTATGACAAACACATATCTTTACCTCCAAGGGAAGCGATTTTCATAGGTCTGAATAGATCAATATGCAGAAGTTCCAGTAGCCTAGAAGTTGTGACCTCATTCTTTGGTTTGAAAGATGTTCCGATTTGCTTCCCCTCTTAGCATGCATCACACATCCTATCCTTGGAAAAGTTTAACTTGGGTACCCCTTTGACAAGATCTTTCTTTGTAAGATGTGATATAAGTTCCATATTTATGTAGCCCTATTCTCTTATGCCATTTCCAATATTCTTCATCTAAAATAGTTAAACACTCCATATTTTGATAGGTTAAATCATCAAGGGTTATACAATAAACATTTTCATCCCTAGTAGCAGTAAAAACCAGTTTCTCATTTTGCTTGATAACATAGTAGGAATGATGGAATTTAACCTCATAACCTTTGTCGCATAGTTGACTGATACCAAGCAAGTTATGCTGAAGGCCTTCAACAAACCATACGCTATCAATGGAAGTACTAGTCTGCTTACCAATAGTACCTTTACCTATTATGTATTCTTTAGTATTGTCTGCATAGAGAACATTTCCTGCAGAGCAATCGTTAAGCTTAAGAAACATGGACCCATCCCCTGTCATATGCCTAGAACATCTACTATCCAAGTATCAATTTTGTTTCTATGAATGCTCCTTGGCATGTACCTATAAGAAATCAGTTGGTTTTAGGTCTCAAAACTAAGTTGGGTCCTTCATGGTTAGTAGTAGATAACTTCCTTACCCATACAAACTTGGTACCAATAAGTTTTTCAATCGAACATCTATAATTAACATGACCAAGTAAAACATGTTTTTCGAATTTATTTTTAATCCATTCTGGAAGCAGTAGAAACCGATTTAGTTTTTCTCTAGTTCATGTGATTTTTGAAATTTAGACCCTTCTTACCATTATATCTAAGTGGAGCATGCATATGTGTGTGCATGACACTTTTGGAACATTATCCTAAATCATCCTCACCATGCAAGCATTCCTCAACAATCATTTTTCCCTTAATTTCATGGCTCATATTTTCAACTTATTTTTTCAAGGAATTATTCTCTTTAGGAAGCCATTCATTCATTTTCTTCTAGCATTCAACATCAAGGGTCTCTCTATTTTTGGTCATTTGCATGTCAAATTTATCTTTATAAGCCATATCCAACTTTTCTTGCAAATAGTCCATTTTTTCTTACAAAGCTTTACTTTTATCAACAAGCATTTTAACATGAATTTCATAAAGCTTAAGCAATTTTTGCACATCCTCATCAATATCAATTTCATCACTAGGATCACAATCAGAATATAAAGAGTTACTTACTTGATTTACCATGAAGCAGTTCTCTTCATTGTCAAATTTCTCACTATTAGATTCGTCCCATGTGGTTGCCATTACCTTTGCCTTGCCTTAGCTTGTTTTGCATATTTCTTCAATTGGGGATAGTCTGGCTTTCTATGTCCGATTTCATTGCATTTGTAGCAGTAAGGTGGCTCAGTATTTGGAGTTCTCAAACTGGTTCTTTTCAGTTTTGACCTATTGTTCTAAAATTTTATTTTGAGATTCATCAGTTGCTTTAATCTTTTGGAAATCAGAATGATCTCATCTTCATCAAGATCTTCTTGGAGTTCTAAGTCGAAATCATGACTGGTATTAAAAGTAATATTCTATTTTACCTTTGTTTCCGAACCTTCTTCTTTATTTAGCAGTATCATCTCATGGGATGTGAGAGATCCAATCGGTTCACCTATGGTCATTCTGCTAAGATCACAAGCTTCTTGAATGGAAGTAACTCTTGGTGTCCATTCCTTTGGAAGTGATCTGAGAATCTTTCGGACTTACTCACCTTCGTTTATAGTTCTACCTAACAATTTCCATGAAGCGCGTGTACATCTGACTTATGGTCTCATTAGGTTTCATCTGGAACATTTCATCTTGTGAATGAGAAGAGTAATCCTCTCTTGTCGAACCTGACTGGTACCTTTACGGGTCACTTGCAACTTTTCCCATATTTGCTTTGTTGTAGCATATAAACTGACTCGATTGTACTCCTTCTTAGTGAGAGCACATGACAGAATGTTTTTGGCCTTCGCATTCATTGAGATGGCCTTTTTATCATTACTAGTAAATTCACGTCTCTCATTTAGAACCATTTGTTCGTCAACTAATTCCATTGGAACCATTGGCCCCTCACTAACCATATCCCATAAATCAAAATCTAAGGCAATTATGTATTCATATATCCAATTTTTCCACATAGCATAGTTGGAACCATCAAACAGTGGAGGCCGATTATGCGATTGCCCTTTTGCAAAGCCATCAAGAGTATTAGTTAACATAGGATCTTTTACTCTGATAACAACACCACAAAATAGAGAACCAATGCTCTGATGCCAATTGTGAGTGATTATATGCCTAAGAGGGGGGTGAATTAGGCTTGAGAGATCTTAAGGCAGCAGAAGTTTATCACTCAAAATACTTTTTGTCCTTTCAAAAACCATTTAAGTCTTTTGTAGAAAATAATTTTAGTTACTGACTGAAATTTGCAAGTACCAGTTAAGGTACTAGTTAGACCAGTGATAAGAAAAGTAGTAAAACAAAAGTAATAAGACACTGGTATTTATAGAGGTTTGGCAAGCCTACGCCCTCTACCTAAGCTTTCACTTAGGATTTTAAACCTGTCAAATTAATAAGTATGTAAGAATATTTTTACAAATAAAATAGTAATTTAACAGTAAGAAAAGTTTAAGGAACAGAAACACCCTAGCAGGGTGAAAAATCAGCTATTCACAAAAAGTTACACTGAAATCCCAGACAAGATGGGGCACATTCTAGAGCACTGTGAAACCAGCAGCTTGTGGCCATGTCTGAGGGAACTTTTACTAGATTCACTTGCACAATCTCTATGGACTGATGCACGAGTCGCTGCTACTCCATATGGCAAGCTCTAGTCTCTCATTCCAAACCGAAACCAAGAACACTATGGAAAGATCCAAACAGTACCGCCTTACTTGTTTCTTCACCTAGAGATCCTTAGAGCAACCAAGGGCCGATTTGTTCTCTTCATAAGGTCCCTAGAGAGCAAGTACGACTTCCGTCCCTCTTCAACACTGGGTCCTTCGGGATACAAACCGCCTTATCATCATCTCCCCAAGGTCCGTCAAAGTCAAGTTCTACTTGACCTTTTTCACCACAAGGTCCCTCGAAATCACACATAGAGCAAGGAATTAGAAACAATTAAGCATAAGAACGTGTAAGAGAGTATCACACAACTTCTCAATACACTTAACAAAGTTATCTTCTTATTAAGTGATTCAGTTTTGAAAATGCTACATAATTTCACTTGTATATGCTTTTGTCTAGTGGCTATAATTTCTTATTAGGGCAAGAATCCATTGGAATTAAATAAGGAAATAAGTTAACTTTGGTAATCATGCATTTATACCTTAAACAACGGATGATTCAATAATTGCAGCATTATGTGATTTCTTTCCTAAGTTACAAAGATGCAAATCAAACTATAATCTGCAGGAGAACTTTTATTTATGGAAATTAAATTCCAGCACATGACAAATTTTAGTAGACAACCTATAAACATATTCTAGCATATAATATGCATGCTATTCAGTGATCAAAATAATGTAAACCATCAAAAAGGTTAACATGCTGCACGCAACATCTTTCATATGCCATCTTGCGCTAGGGCAACTCCATTAAGATTCATAACAACTATTCAACATATTATATAACATTTTTTTTTTCATTTTTGTGATTCATGGAGCAAAATTAAATGGGACAAGCAAAAAGAACCATTTTTGGATACAACACTAGGCAATGAAAGTTCTTAACCATCTTTCAATTAATAGTTTCACAATAATGAAGCAGGGGAAGCCGGGCAAGATAAGCTAATTTGGCATGCTTCAACTACTATCATTAACTTGATAAAGAAACTTATCAACTTGTTGAGGAACCATCATCATTATTGTCAACTAGTACATTATTTGATTTACCTCTTGCAACCTCATTTTATGACATCTTCCTCTCTTAATGTTCACCAATAGTTCAGGCATGTGCGCTGCATCAATGCACTACCTTTTTTTTCAGCTTCCTACTTTAGTTGATCTCCTTTCTAGGTTGGATTAATACACATAGTAGCTTTATGTCCAAATTGACCGTTGGAAGAATTCATAAATGAAAATTAACAACAAACACAAAACTAGTAACATTATGGTAAACAAAAAAATTCTAAAAGAATGACAAATGAATATGTTCGTGACATATTATATAAGCACTTACCCATATCAACTGTAATTTTGATATCGTGCTCAAGGCGCTCCTCGGGATGGAATTCATTTTAGATCACATAGGTCATACAATAGTTTGATTCTACTTGATTCATTATCAAGATGCTCTTTACTACAGTTTTCAGTATTGTCAGCAACCTTAAAACTCATGGCCGACTTTTTCTACAACAAGCTTCAATTGCTTAGAATATTTCATAGTCGCCACCTCGGATTGAGATGCTCAAAAGCACAAATTTATGGCCTCCTTATGCAGCCTAGCAAGCCTCAAATAGTATGGCTCTTCATCTAGACAAGATATATAGAAAAAGCCACTCAACTCTTGCAAATAAAGACAGTCCACTCTTGTTTAAACATGCTGTGAGAAATATTATCTCACCCAAATACTTTAATGATGAAAAAATATGCCTGCATAGAAAATCATCAGACTCCAACATGCGATATTTACATAAAAATTGGCCAGCTAGCCAATTAATATTAACCAAGCAACTACAAGCCCCAACTCTATCATATTGACCAAACCTAAAGGAATAAATGTCATCCCCTCTTCAAGTGACTCCTCTAGTATCAAGATGATAGTTGTGATATGGATTGAAATCTTTCACCTTAGAAGGCCATTAGTAATGCCGTGTGCAAAACGAATATGGTCTTATCGCCCAGATCTTATTTTAGGCTTTAGTTTGTGCAATCGTTGTTGGCTTTCTTTGAGAGGTGCTTGATGTCCTACTCAATACATAAGTTCTCTATTTTTCACAATAGCGTTACCCCTATTGTCCATGTGGGATTTTTGAACGTTGAATCCCATTGCAATAGCAAAGTCTATATAGAATTAGTTAGCCCCATCCATTTTTTTAAAAGACAAATGTAAGATTGTTGAGGGGTTCTCTAGTGAGGTAAATGTGTGCCTTGCATCTTTATTCAAATTTGCATTACCGTTTCCTTCATTGGTGGTGGAGGCGGCATGCATATAACTCTCTTACTTCTCTTGACCATATTCATGCCATTCATCTGAATAAGAATCCACCACGGATATAGTGCATCTAGTGCATAGCAAGACATTGAAGAAGTTTAAATTATGCAAACAATAATGATCAACAGAAAAATAAGAGATGGTTTTATTTCTCATAATATAGTCTAACATGTATGGAGACACGATTAACTTCATGGAAACTTTAGAATTTGATGTTCCTTAGGTATCCTAGTGAATTTTACTCCAGAATATAGTCTTCATTTCTTCAATATAAACAAAAAATCACTAATCAAATTTATATATTTAAAATAAAGTAGCCAGCATGAATCAAAATAAAGATGCAATACCAATAATATGCTAAAATTTCTAGAAGACTCTCTACAACAATAGTTACTCAATATTTTTCTTTGAAATGCAATTTGTTCTAAAGGAAGAAGGAAAAACTCACCCAAAAATAATTCAAAGTCATTACCTTATTCTACACGTCAATCTTTGCGAGTTTCATGAAATGAATTTTTAGCTTTAATCCTTAAATTAGATGTCGACACTAATTGTAATAGAAATGAGAGTTTGATGCTGTTTTATTTCTTGTGATTGAAATTAGAATATGGATTATAGAGAAAAGTTTCAATTCTAGAGTTCAAATGGCAAGAAATGAAAAAGGAAAAGAGGAAAATAGGGAATAGAAAATTAGTGATTTTATCATTATTATAATGATTGATTCCAAGAAATCCTTGCATAAGGTGGTGTGACAATTTGGAAAACTAGTTTTCCAAATATGAGGTTATACAAAGGAATCGAACATTGAGAATAGAGAAATAGTATCGAGGCTATTAGGGAGCCGACAAATATCTTGACCTGACCTCTTTTGGGAAATAGGAGATGGAAGGACCGTATTTGCATGGTATGCATAGAGCTATAATGGTTCTCCAAAAGCATTCATTTCGACTAGTTAGTTGGGCTCCATGGGCTTGAAGTTGGACATCGACCATGGAGTTGTGAGCCCATGTCCAATGAATGGTAGAACCAATTGGGTCACACAAAAAATCCAATTAGCTTCCAAAGTTGAAGGAGGAATTTTTCTAATAGTTAGAAAATTACTCCTAGGTGATCGATTTTGAGGTGCCAAATTGAAGGTCAATTTTTTGCTTGATTAATTTAAGTGCTAAATTAATCAACTAATTTAAGGAGTCAAATTAGAGAAATAATTAAGGAGTTAATTATTTAGTGCCAAGTGAACATCAATTGGTCAAGTTAATTTAAGGAGTTAAATTAACAAAATTAAGCTTAATGAGTTAAGCTTGTTGACTTAAGAGTTAAGTCAAAGGTAAATTAATTAAATTAAAGTGTTTAATTTAATTAATGAGAAGAATTATTTTTGGAGGGAAGAATCAAGAGTTCATTTGAGTTAGCATTTTAATTAATTTCAAATTAGATTTCAAATTAAATTAAAATGTACATAAAATTCAAATGAGATTTGAATTCAAATTTGCCACATTTGCACCCCACTTGGCTACCCCCCCTCTCCCCTCATGGAAGGTGTGATGCCCACCATCTAACATCTATATATAGATATAGAGAGGGAGAGTTCAGCCACTTTGCAAAAGGTGTGAAGAATTAGATTCATTCACACTTTCCTCCAAAAACTCTTTTTCAAACATTGCTTCATGTGTTGAGGCTTTGTTTTCTCTTATTCTCCTATCTCAAAAATCGACCTTCACCATTGATATTTTGCTCATTTTCTCCATCTAAAAATGAGTGGAATTTGGAGGATGCATTGGTGTGTGATCATTATAATGAGGCAAAACATTTGATTTGCTAGCTTTGGAGATCCACTGGAATAGAGCAGTCACTTGCCGAATTTTTTTGAGCGATCCAGATAGAGTTTTGCTCCAAATTTTTTACAATGACTTCTTCAAGAAGCTAAGAACTTTCACATTTTTTTTTGTGATTTTTGGAGCACTCTAACCAAGGAAAAAGTTGCTGGTTCTCTGCTGTGCTAGAGTCTGCCAGAATCTGGATCGCCAAAGTGTTCACCTTTATGACCTTGGAAATTTGCTCTTTGAGGTAAATCTCTAACTAAATCTTAATTGGAAGCATGAATAGATCCTTGGTAGGTTGTAAGCAGTAGTTATTTTTGAGCTTTTGAAGTTTCATTATTAGATTATAGTGGCTTACTAAACTTCAGGCTAGTCATATACCAGATCACGCCATTCACAAACAGCTACATATAACTATCTGCAAGTCAGGATCTTTAGTGGATACTAGCCGGGAGACCAGCCACCGTCGGTCCATACTACCCAATCGTCTTTTGGGACTTAGTCCTGGGGCCAACCCGACCCGTGGTGTCCCATAGGGTGGTAACCCCCTAAGAGCGCCCTCAAGGTAACTTAATATATTGCCAACGGATAATAAGTATTTCAAAATAACCAATCAAAACCATATATGTTAATAGATCAAAATATATAGTCCATAAAACATTGGGCAACAAGGCCTTATAAACAATATTCAAAACTATTCAACCAGTAGTATGAATGAAATTTATCGACAAGACCCAAAGGAAGCCAATAAGGTTGTAGGGTATACGAGATAAATAACAAATAATACAATAAGAGTTCTATGGACCATAATGAATACAATTCAATTCGAAAAATGAACACATAGAATACAGGCATATGAAATCATTCACTTCCCAGAAGAAAGATAGGCTTAACCCTCACCTTAAAACTCCATAGAGGTGCTATCACGTCTTACAGTCATGGAGGTCCTAACTCCTCGTAACCTGTTTCAAAAGAACATACCTAATGTCAAAAATGCTTGTATCGCATTCTTTAAACAATAATTAGTCCAATTATATCTTAATATTGGTTGTTTTCTAATTAGTACAATATTTTAGGGGCTCGATTCTGGAAAAATCGTAAAGGTAACTTGCTAATTATGCTAATGACGCTATAGTATTAACGAGAGACTTATTTGTTTTGGTCAATAATCATTTTTTCATTTCAATATTTTCTAATTTAACAATCTAAGTCATAAATCAACAATTTAGTCGAAACGTGAGAATTAACTCAGATTCATGTTGATGTTTAGTCCTTACAACGTTACACAAAGGTCGAACATATAATTACACTAATTAATATAGTTAATGGTAAATCTAATCTTTGATAACTCAGCCCCATACATCATTATACATAAGATTAAGTTCTTAATGACCTAATTTTACTTAATTAACAATAATTATGGTCTAATTACCAATTTGGGCCCCACTAGCACTTGTACACAACTTATATTCCAGCGTTTTGGTTTGACATCCTAAATTTTGTCCTGTATCATTCCAGTCCATAATTGGAATTTGGTTTAATTAACTTAAACTAACTTTAGTAATCAACTTAGCATTTTAACGAACTAAATCAAAAGACATTTAATCGTCTAAACAGAATTTTACCTATAATCTCGATCTTGATGTTCTAAGCCCATAATTACTACACTTATATCCTCCTTACGAATTTCGCTTGTTTTTCTAATAATAATCAATCTTCATAGCATCACACAATTTAAATTTCTCAATTATATCAATTAGCTTAATTTAATGAAAAATTATTTTCTAATTAACGATTTGAATCCACGTTTTACTTTATATTAAAATCACATACAATCATTCCGGTCCATAATCAAAATTTTGGTCCAATTAAATTATATCTATTTTAGAATTTAGGCTAACAACCCAATCATATTAAATTAGGAATCAAATTATCTGCTTAATCGGTGTTTTACCCAATTAACCGAATTTGAAGTTAATTCTTCGCGCGATAGCAGCCCGCATGTACTCAAATTGCCACGTGGATGAACTGATGGTCAATCGTCAGAGCAGCCGCCGCTCAAAATTTGGTCATGAGACCACTAAATTGTGTGCCTCCTTAAGTTGAATGAAGCCCTTCTATTAATTTTCAACTCTGCTGCCGGATCGCCGCCCAATTGGCCTAAAAATGAAGTTGGACTCCTCAATGCCACCTTGCTTGATTCTCCTCTGTCGATGGTTGTTTCTAATATTGAAGGTCTCAATACACTCCTCTAGCTAAGCCCATCAGTTTCTACCTCCTGGTCGCACCTAGAAGTCGTCGGAACCATTGTGTCCATCACCTCCACCAGTGCTCCACCTTGGGTTGCAAATTTCTGGTGCCTCGGTGGTCGGTTTCAAGTGTTTTGGGTATGGGCATGCTCACCATGAAGAGATGAAGGTGATGGTTGGTTTACTTTTGAGTTTCATTGGCTATCGGTGAGGAATTCCAGAAGAAAAAGCTATGGGTTGCATGGGTTAATTTTAAGAACTATAGGGGGTTTGGCTATTTATAAGCAATTTTTAGAAATTCCAAATTGACACCCGAAGCTTCTCTCAATTTTCATTTGAACCGCTAGGAGTTTCAGTCAACTTTCAGTTTAGCCCTAAGTTTGTTTAGTACCTTAGATTGGCCTATTTGATCCAATTTTATTTACAATTGATCATAAGAATTTTTAAGTTAATTACAATTAAGTCCTCGTTATTTATTTTGTGAACCCTAAAATTTTTGTTAAATTAATATTTTGATTTTTAAAAAAAAAAAATTTACTTTCTAAAATGCTAAATTTAGGAGTGTTACAATTTCCCCCTCTTAAAAAAATTTAGTCCCCGAATTCTCATCTTCAACTAGGAGAACTTCTATTGACACTAACACATATAAAGTCCTTGTTCCCTCGTTACCTCGATCACATATTGATTCCTCCCATTGTCACAATATGCTTTTTGCAATCCCCAGTGACATTTATTTCGCTAATATGTTAGGAATCTCCTCTTTCTAATTCTTTCCAACATATCCATTCTTACCAAAGCATTTGGTGTCACCTTATATTTCTATGATTAACTAATAATTTTATAACCTGTGGTTCCGTTCTCCACATTGCCTAAAGTTTCTTTTGATCTTCATGAACGAGCTTATATAGAGTAAATTAAATTATCCTGAAAATGAGTTTTAAACCTCTTTGGTGATCCCATAAAATCACTGAGTGTTTTATGCTTATTTTCTATTGGGTAATCCTTATGCACTTCATCACATATCATTTCTATACTTAAAAGGTTCTTCATTTCACTTTCATAGAGTACATGCTATTATTTACTAGATCACAATAACACTACGGCAACGAACGATCATTAACACAACAAGCTCATTTACATGATATTTACATCAGGGAATAGCCAAGTTCAAACTTAACATGCTTGATTTCATAGCAAGTGATACATTCCTAAACAGCTAGCTACAAGTTCACAAAAACTAAACATACTAGATACAGTCATGAACACTACGTCTGTTGCTCCTTAGATTCCATCTGAGAGATATAGTTAAAACATGTGGGATCAGACTCTTTCCCGATGTTCAAAACTTAGATAGTACCTTGAACTACCTATTTCCCTTTATCCTTTTGAGCACTTGAGATTGACTGCTTGCTTTTAGTGCAATCCCGGATGAGATGTTGATCACTATCGCACGATATCCACTTTTCTAGCCTTTTCCAACAGTTTGATTACTTATGATTTGACCCACTACAAAATCCACATATCTACTTTGGCATTTCAGATTAGACTTCTAGTTGTTTTCTGCCTGAATCACTTTCTCTACCAGTAGCAATTCTGAGTTCAAAAGTTTTCCCTTGCTTGCCCTCTTTCTCATTTATATATACCTCAAGGGGTTCTTACTCCACTTATAAGGCTTTCTCTACGGCTTCCTCGAAGTTAAACTATTTGTAAGGTGTAAGGTCTATCATATTTTAGATCTTAATCCTTTAACAAATTTCTCAGTCCGACATCCTTTTTTTCTCAATATCTGTAGGGCATAACCGAATCAATCTACTGAATCTAGCTTCATACTGCCACATTATTATATCCCCTTAGGAAAGACCCTCAAATTCTTATTTTCGGGCATCTCTCACTTCTCATGGTATGAATCTATCCATAAATTCCCATACGAAATCATCCCAGGTACGAGGTATTTTCTTATATTCCCATCATTGACTTACTAAAGTCCACCATTAACAAGCAGCTCTTTCCAACAGTTGGATGGCAAAAATAAGTTTGATGTCATCCGAGTAACCTAACATCTGGAAAATATCTTCAATCTCCCTGATCCAAGATTTTGCCTTTAGGTGGTCTAATCTACTTATATATACCGGAGTTTTGAACTTTGGAGACTCTTCACTTCTCTCAGGGTTATTCAACTGACCTTGTTGCTGATGCGATTACATAAATTGCTACCCAATTGCAATCATCTATTCTATGACCCATCCTTTTGTTGTTGAATGCACTTATGGGTCTCCTGTCCCTTCCTCAACAATTATTGGATGTCTCTATTCCAAAGTATCATCTTCTAGACTTTCCCGACCGAATGAATGTGTTGGGGTTAATTTTTGTGACGCTATTCAGTAAGTTGCAAAGCTTCTCCGTTGTGTAAACCATACCTATCTGTAATAATTAAATGAGATGTTTGTTAATTAATATATAATTATTCTTAGTTCTTATTTCGCAAGATTCAAAATGTATACACAATTTTTCTTCAACACAAGACGCATCCGAACTTGATTAGTGTCCCAATTAGTATTAGCATTAGATGTTCCCTTGTTTCTTGCTTTTTTCCTTCCACATATGGTATCTATAAGATGGTTGCTAAACTAATGGATAGCCTGGTGTTTGACAAAATGATCGTGTCTAGACCTAAGATAATTATGGTTCAACTTATACTGATGTTGGCATCCACAGTTATTGCTCTAAAAGCAATATCATTTCTTGTCTATATCCCTCAGAATCATCTTTCCTCCCTGCAGGTCTTCAAACTTTATCTCTTTTCTATTAACCTTCAGATCTACTATTTTAGGGGAGTTCTGAAAGGTACTACTTGGAAGAACCTAAGAATTCTTGTACCTTTGATACTTTTTCTGGCCACATTTAATTGCCTATAACCTTAATTCTGATAGAATTAACCCCTAAATGCTCGTGATGCCAAACAAATATATAGCATGTTTCATTCCTTAATTCCAAGTAATTTAAAAGTTCCTAATAAGATCACTATAAATCAATCCCAAATGTTCAGATGGTTCTATATGTATCATATTTACAATTTTTATAAGAGCTTGAGTTGACCCTTTTAGCATCTTTTCAATTCATAGTATCTATTTTATAAGTAGAAGATAGTGCTCAACCCATCTCTTCCCCAAATTTCTATTTTATTATAACACTTCTTTAATTTCAATCTTAAACAACCTAAGTAACTATATAAGGTTAAATAGCTTATGAGGAAAAGGCATCCTAATTCCCAAACTTGATGGGTTCTGTCGAGCTCTTACTATTATTCTACCAATCCTTATCAGTGATGAAAGATCCCTCCTAAAGTAAACAGATACCTAATTCCTTTGTTCATCAAGCTATTGCAAACCTCAAATTGCACCTTATTGCTTAGTATGTGTCCCTATGCTCTACTTGTATTATCTTTTCAATGATTTCTCATGTAACCATATCATTTAAGTCACACCATATTTCTGTCCTTATGTATGGTCATCTTAAAATCATACCATCAACATTCTCATTATTAAAGCACTAGTTTCTCCAGATAGTCATACCGTTTAAGCCACAATTGTATATACGTGTCAAACAACAATCTTTCTAAAAATCATTCCATCTATCAAATTCATCTTTCCATCATGTTATCCCTTGTCAATATAATCATACTATTTAGATTCCAATTGTACACATAGGTCATTCCATCTATCAAACATACTGTCATTCCATCTATCAAATTCAATCAACCCTAGTAATAATGCATTTCTCAAATGTGCTGCAATAATCCTTTTCCTCTGTATCTATACAATCTAATTCTCATTCATAAGCACATGTCAAATAATTATTCTTTCCAAAATAATCATATACTTGCCAATACATGCCTTCCTAGAATGACTATCTACTTGTTAGATACAACTTCCACGAATATTGCTTGCAGAACATTGGTTCCTAAAGTGACTGTTTATTCACTAAATACAATTCTTCCCAAGATAGTCATCTACTCATCAAATCTAACCTTCACAAATATTGCTCACATAACACCATAACTCCAAGCAGCATCATCCTCACAAATTACCATATGTTCAGATGTTTGATGTGCCAGAAGTGAGAGGTTATACACTGGTTGGCCACCCCGATCATAGCCTTCCACTTCCTTAATGTCTGGCATTATCCCAAAAGTTAATATCCTATTCAATTCCACAATCAAACTTCATATTTTCCTGCCCAAAGATTTCACATTCCAAGAATCATATCGTGGCATAGCTCAGGTATTCTTCAATTCAACTATACACATCCTAGACAATTCCAAAGTCTAGCTTAGTCTCTACTAACCGAGAATTTCACACTCCGAGGATCATATCCTGGTATAGCTTAGGTTTTGCCCAACATAAGTGTTTACATCCTAGATGATTCCGAATGCAAGCTTAATCTCTAATAAACCCATCGATTCCAATTACAAAAATCATTCCCATATTAACCTAGGTCCTCGAAACCTAGGTTCTGATACCACATTGTAGTGCCCAGTTCGGGAAGTGCGTGCTTCAGGCTAAGCTGCTACTCTAGTCTTATTGACAATAATTTAAATAAAATACATACCTATAAAATTCCAGTTTAGAAAGCTACACAGCAACCCAAAAACCATTCTTTGCAACCTACTACTACATTCCACTAAACCCAAAGCTCGTGGCCACATGCACATATAAAGAAAATATCAAGCATACTTAACCATTTACACAAAGTACTCAAAAGTCTAAGCATATAAGCTAGATGCATCCTAGTCGAGTCCATAGATATATAAATAGACACCTAATCTATCACAAAAAAAAATTTATATGCTAGCCACTTAGGCAAGCCTCGAGCCTTTTAATCTCCTTCAGATCCTATCTGGGAAGGAAACAAGAAATAATAGAATGGGGTAAGTCTTAAGGACTTAGTAGGGGAAGTATGCAACAAGAAGTCAAGGGCAAACTGTTGAAAATAAATCTACCACTAAGCAAGGGTTCAATAACGAAGAACCAAAATTGCAAAAATTATAAATTGACGTGGTAATAGAATAAAACTCAAATAGGTAATGTATTAATGGAATGGAAATTTAATGTAACGAGACATGAAACAAGCAAGACCTGACATCACAAAATATATCATAACAGATTGTTGGCAACTCCAACCTTATTACTCCCAAAATAGAACATAACCAGTAACACGGAGTATAAATATAACATAACAAATTTCACTTATTACTCCATTACCCAAGCACTAGACTCGGTAGACATGTGGCGTGGCTGGTCACATGCCAGATCCCGCCACTCACAGGCAGCTACCTCCAACTATATACAAGTCAGGATCTTTGGTGGGTACTAGCCGGGAGACCAGCCACTGTTGGTCCATACTGCCCAATCGTCTTTTTAGACCTTATCCCAGGCCCAACTCAACCTGTGGCATCCTATCGGGGCGATGACCCCCCAAGAGCGCCCTCAAGGTAACTTAACATAATGCCAATAGATAATACGTATTTCAAAGTGACCAATCAAAAGCATATATGTGAACAAATCAAAATATACAGTCCGTAAAACATTAGTTGGCAAGGCCTTATAAATAATATTGAAATCGATTTAACCAATAGTGTGAAATGGAATTGATCGGCAAGACGTAAAATATCAACACGAAAAAGGGAAGCCACCAAGGTTGTGGGGTATATGTGACAGATAACAAATAATATAATAACAGTTCTATGCATCATAACGAATACAATTCATTTTGACAAATGAACACAGAAATTACAAGCATCTAAAATCATTCACTTCCCAGAAGAAATATAGGCTTAACCCTCACCTTAAAACTCCACAGAGGTGCTATCATGTCTTACAATCCTGGAGGCCCTAACTCTTCGTCACCTATTCCAAAAGCACATACCTAATGTCAAAAATGCTTGTATCGCATCCTTTAAATAATAATTCATCCGGTTATATCTTAATATCAATTGTTTTCTAATTAGTACAATATTTTAGGGGCTTGGTTCCAAAAATATCATAAAGGCAAGTTGCTAATTATGCTAATGACACTATAGTATTAACGAGAGACTTATTTGTTCCGGTCAATAATCATTTTTTTATGTCAATATTTTCTATTTAACAATCTAAGTCCTAAATCAACAATTTAGTCAAAACGCAAGCATTAACTCAAATTCTTGTTGATGTTTGGTCCTTGCAACATTGTATAAGGTCGAACATATAATTACACTGATTAATCTAGTTAATGATAAATCTAATATTTGATAACTTAGCCCCATACATCATTATACACAAGATTAAGGTTTTAATCACCTAATTTAACTTAATTAACAATAATAATATTCTTATTACCAATCCGATCCCACCAACACCTATATGCAACTTATATTCCAACATTTCGGTTTGACATACGAAATTTTATCCCAATCATTTCAATCCATAATTACAATTCAATTCAATTAACTTATACTAGCATCAGTAATCAACTTAATATTTTATTTTAACTTAACTAAATTCGAAGACATTTAACTGTTTGAATAGAATTTTACCTATAATCTCGATGTTGATGTTCTAAGCCCATAATTACTAAACTTGTATCATCCTTACAAATTTTACATGTTTTTCTAATAATAATCAATCTTCATAGCATCACATAATTTAAATTTGTCAATTGCATCAATTAGCTCAATTTAATGAAAATTATCTTTTAATTAATGATTTGAGTCCATGTTTTTCTTTATATTAAAATCACATACAACCATTCCGATCCATAAGAAAACTTAAAGTTTATTCTAGTCATGCTGATAACGACAAACAAAACATGAGTTCCATAACAAATCACAATCATCAAAGGTTCATGATTTAATCCATACACCAACATCATTTGTCAGGAACTCTAACCTATTACACTTTATGGTAGAAAAAGATAGTAAGCTGGTGACAAATACCTTCCTTACATTACCAACCTAATATATCACATCCTTACCTTAAGCATATAACTTGATACTGTTGCCTATACTACATACAATGCAACCACGTTCACTATACCTTTTATTCCTCAATCTAGGCTAAAGAATAGAGAGAACGTACAAGAGGGTAAGTCCAAATAACTTAGTGAGGTAATTATCTACATATATGAATAGAATATAATGAATTAGAATACATTATACATACATAAGAAAAGTGTTTGTTTTAAATACAGAGAACTAAATTCATATGCCAAAACAATGGGATAGAGGAGAATAGAAAGATTTTATGGAATTCACAAAATAGAACTACAGACAAGTATTTCATGTACAATACATCATTATCTGTCTCAACGCTGTCCCATACTAACAAGAAGACATCTCAAGTTTTAAAAGAATTTTGTAGAAGATCTCATATTTCAAAACCATAAACAAAATCAGTTCTAAAGAACCAAGTGCACAAAAGGTTTCATACAAAACAAAATTTTCAAAAATTTCAAAGTCTAATCAAACTCATGAAATCAGTTGGGTTGAAGCATTTCAAAAAATTCGACTACAGGATGCTTTCCTAACCTTATGACTCCCAAAAATCCATATAGTACTTACCTTATATCGCCTCGATGAGTGGCCAGCATGCCAAACCATCGTAATGTAAATTGATAAGATCGATCCTCACCAATCGAGCTTCGAGCAGCAACCAACCTCCAACTGTCCCCAAGTTAGGATCGAAAACTAAACAAGTCCAAGTTGGTAGACTAGCCATCGATGGCCCGATGTCGTCTTGGTCGTCGTCTTGCCAACTAGTCCTAAGGCCCCAAAACTCCCCAAGGGTGTCTCGAGGCATAAGATAATGTAATTATCAAAATCATTTATGGGTTCATTGTAAAATCAAGAATATCTAGTCAAAAAAACAAATAATATCAACCAGTCAACATGATAGCCTCACAATCAATATGAATTAATAATGGCTAGTTGACAAGACTGCCTCACAACATCATCATAAAATATGGCAATTGGATTGAGAATGAATTAGTCAAATCATAATTTCAAACTTTGAAAATTTTATAGTTCAATTAACAAGCATAAATCTAGTTCAAATGAGATAATTAGAAAATTCCAAATTCAAATGATACTTTTCAAAGTTCTTTCAAATAAGGACATTATTATTCACAAAACATCATTTTCGAATTAGTATTCAGGCATAGACCTTGAATGAAGAAGTGATATGAAACAATTAACTAATATCTTGAATTCAATGTATAAGATCAAGGATAAGTTGTTTACAAGAAAAGCAGCACAGAGAAATGAATCAGATTCTCAAGCTCAAATAGGAACAATTAAGCAATTACATTATTTACTGTATAAGTACTTGTCCCAGCAAAGATATCTTGTATTATTGAGTATAAATCTCGCTTGGTATCTTACATATATGTCAGGAGTTTCTACTAGTTAAGATCACTCGGATCCTCGTCGCCTATTTTCAATCAGAATGTTAAATAAGTATTAATATTATGGTATAACATTTATTAACAGTAATCGCCGCTATTTACGCATTCTAATTATATTTGCTCACTTATTCCATCAATTACCCTTCTATTTCGATCTTCGTACCGAAGTACTTAGATTTACAGTCTTTTCCTTAGATCATCTAATTCATATTACTAGGTTTGCTACATATTCAGCTCGTTTAGGCGATCAAGGCACTATTTTTGTTTTAGGTTTCGAATCATTGTAGTCAAGCAAGTGGTTAATTACCTCCTATTAACCTATATGTGATAACAATAGAGCCTAAATTTTGTTTGAGTTTATTTCTTTAAATCAGTCCACTTAACTATTATGGTCTATATTTATGTCAATTTACAATTTCAACTTTCTAAGCATGTCAATTTTGTTTAGTTAATATCAATTAGTCCCTATATTAATTTCGAGCCAATATTTTACTCTTATTATTAAATTTAATTTAACATTTTAGTTCAAAACTAACATACACAGCTCTCTCAATCTGAAATTATATCAACAATCAAAGTTTCAGTCAATTTAACATTCTATCGCTACAAATTAGAAATTTAATCATTCGATTAACCGAATTTTACCAAATCAACTCAAGCTCGAAGTTAATTCAGGGTTCAAAATTGGTCTGCATGTGCTTAGAGTGAGATTTTCAACTTTCTACCTCAAAGTTGCCAAAGCGCCACCGTTGTCCAGAGCACCACCGTGCACCACCATTTGCCACTATCGGAATTGGGTTCTACCACCATTAATCGATGTGCCTCATCATGCTAAATAAAACCCCTCTTTTAATTTCTAGTTTTGCTGTTGTCTCACCTGTGAATTGAAGATAAATAGTCATTGTTCCACCACTGGCCACCGTACGCTTTCCACCTAAATTACTTCTTCTCTGGTTGTCCAAATCCTAATTTGAAGGTATAAACACATTCCTCTAACTAAGCTTATCATAGTCCATCTTTATTCTTTAAGATCTCACAGCCAAAAGAGGGAGACTCATCATTGCCACCACTCACCTCCTTTGGTGGCCATTTTATCGTTGTTTCGTCGGGTCATTTGGTGTGAATTTTGTTTAATGTGTTCCTTGAGATATGTGGAATACAATGGTGAGCTTAGTTTTGGGTTTTTAAATCACAATTCAAGAGTGTTTGGAGAGGAGGATGCTAGGCCACTAAGCGAGAATTAGATAAAGTATAGGGGACCTTTTATACTATTGAGCTTTTTGGAATTTCAATTTGGCCCCAAGACTTCTCCATCGTTAGCATCTCGGTCCAAAACCTTTCCCATTGCTTACATTCTAACCCTCCAGCTTTTGAGTGCCTCACATTTGCCCTTTGATTTTCTAACTCCTCCAACTCTCTTTTTTGTCACAATCCCTGCTCATTTTTTTAATTTCGCGATTAAGTCATTATTTTATTAATTTTCGATCCCCATAATTTTCCAACATCACACCAAGGCCCAATTAATTTGTGTATGATTTATTAAGGCCTATTTCGATTTTTTTGTTATTATTAATATTTTAAAATCTTAATATTCCAATTTAATTAGGTTAATTTGAAATCTAACAAAAATTTCATACCCACATATTAAGGTGTTACAATCCTCACCCCTTAAAAGAACCTATTCTCCATATTCTCATCCTACACTCAAGAAACTCAGAACAGCACCGATGTTTATAAGAGGTGTTAACATAGGTATATTTCTTCAAAGGTTTGGCACTAAAGTTTCTTTGACATAACTAGGGCAACTCTTGCTCACAATGTCAGTTATCTCTTCCATGTCTACACAGGTTAATTAAAGCTTGGGTTCAAAATCTAGCTTAACTTCAAGGTGAAATAAGTAGACGTAAGAGAGTGAGTAGCATCAAAATCATATATATTTTTTCCTAAAATTTGTTACCGTAAATCATACCTTAGATCGATGTGTTTCTTTTAGTAATGGCATTAGTGCAAGTTAGGTCCCTTTGTCTTTGATTAGACTCCGTAACTTGTTTTTCTTTGTTTTCTTGAATATTAGAGGTAGATTTTCTACTCCTAGGACAATCCTTTACATAATGTTGGTCACTGCACCACCGCAAGGATTTTCTGTGCTTTTTCCAACATGTAGATTCATTATGATAGGCATCACCACAAAATCCACAAGTTGTTCTTAGGTTTGGTTGGGATGGACGAGGATCATTTCTAACTTGAAAGGGGTGAGTACGTATTACTTCACCTTGAATTGTTTGTTGTTTCCTCTCAAAGTCATTTCCCTCACCACCTCGAGCCCTGGACTCAAAAGTCCTTCCCAGTTTAATCTTTTCATCAATTTTGTATAGCTTCTTAAGTTCTAATTCTACCTGTATAGCTCTATTTGCAGCCTTGTTATAAGTAGGCATCTCACAAGCGATTCTTTGCAACTCAAGTTTTAGCCTTAAATGAACTTTCATGTTTGACATCCCTCATTGTCTAATATATGAGGTGCATACTAGATTAAATGGTTAAATTTAGCTTCATATTGGCGTACCGATATAAATCCTTGGATAAGCTCCATAAACTCTTGCTCCTGAACATTCTTTATGACTTCAAGTATAAACTTATTCATAAATTCATTTTTAAAGTTCTCCCCAGTATGAGATGTTCTTTCTTAGTTCCACTGTTGATCTAATAATTGCTACCAATGATAGGCATCTTGTCCTAAAAGGAAAGTGGCCTGCTTGATTTTCTGTTCATCTGGGTAATTTCACTTAAATAATTTTTCAACCTCTTCAATCCACACTTCAGCTTTCTGATCATCAAGCTCACCCATAAACCTTTGTGGTTTGTGCCTAAGAAATCACTCTAGTGTTCGATCAACAGTAAGTTCTTCAATATTTCAAGAACCACCGACTTGGCTTTATTGTTGATAGAACTAAATGAATTGCTGCCACATGGTACACATTTGTTCTACAGATTGTCCTCCTACTCCTTGGTTCACTTATGGGTTTGGCATCTTTCTTTCCTCATGTATGGGATGTCCTTGATTAGAAGTATTTCTTACTTGACCCTCTTATGCTCCAGCTCAATTAATGGGTGATCGTCCTCTACAACCTCGAACAGACCAAGATAAGTGAAGTGGATTGAGATTGTTCCTATGACGTAATTTAGTATGTAAAAGTCTTCAAGACTTATTATGCTAAATCTGTAGTGTTGAATAAATATCTCTTAAGTGACATTCAAACTTCTATCAGTTCTTATCATAATATGAAAAATACATTGAGTACAAGCACATTACAAAATAGAAATATGATTATATTAAACTAACATTAGCAAGTAAGTTTAAGTCAACTTATACATAAATTTGTATATCTTTGTTAAACTCATTATTGAAAGCAAGCAAGGCACTAGGATCCAATAATAAAACTTTAAAAGCTTAAATAAACTAGTGCGTTACTAGCAAATCAAGGATCTAAACATGCTTATGAAATGGATTTAGGTAAAGGATTACCTTGATTAGCAAAATCCAAAGGTAGATTGAATAACTCTTTCTTCAAAACAGAATCTACCAAATAGTAACATAGCTAGAAGAGAGCAACTTTTGCACAACCCAAAAGTCTCAAAAATGTCCAAAAAAATTCTAGTAGATCCTCAACTCTTTGATTAAGCTACTATGAAAATTTCAGACCAAAAATCTTTCTAGATCTCCTAGAATAAAATCGCCAAGTCACTGGTCTCGCGGATGGATCTCTAAGGCTTAGCAAACCATTTGTTTTGCCTCTATCGAAATGATCCACGCACCAATCCAATTTTCTACTACTCATCAATTTTAACTGGAGAAAAAGAGGAGAGACGAGAGAGAGATAGGTGATTTTGGGGTTAGAGAATAAGAGAGAGGTGAACTTCAACACATGAGTAAACACCTTGCAGGAGAGAAAATGTGATAATTTAATTCTTCACAAGGATTGTATTGTTTTCGCCCACCTCACCTCCATATCTATATATAGAGAGAGGATGATGTGATGCCACCTTCCTCAAGGTGGGGGACCGACTACTTGCTTGCAAGTTGGCAAATTCAAATCTAATTTGAATTTTTTGTGCATTTGAGTTACATTTGAAATCTAATTTCAAATTGATTAAATGTCACACCAATATGATCCTATCATTTGAATTTTTCTTCCAAAATATATTCTTCTCATTAATTAAAGTAAACACTTTAATTTAATTAATTAATCATTTACTTAACTCTTAAGTCATTTAGCTCAACTCTTTAAGCTAAGAATTGTTAACTTATCCCTTTAAGTTAACATGACCTATTGATGGTCATGTGACACCAAATAATTAACTCTTTAATTATTGATCTAATTTAACTCCTTAAATTATTTGATCAATTTAACAATTAAATTAATTAAGCCAAAATTGACCTCAATTTGTGGTCACCCAAAAGTTGGTCACATGGAGTAAGTTTCTAACACTTACAAAATTCCTCCATTAATTAGGAAATGCAATTAGCTTTCTTGTGTGACCCGATAGGTTCTACCATTCATTGGACATGGGCTC
Organism: Jacaranda mimosifolia; assembly: GCA_018894105.1. Lineage (NCBI taxonomy): Eukaryota > Viridiplantae > Streptophyta > Magnoliopsida > Lamiales > Bignoniaceae > Jacaranda > Jacaranda mimosifolia. Next base: position 5,416,249 of record CM032120.1, read on the forward strand.
ACAACTCCTTGTCACTTTTAAATATCATATATTCATTTTAGTTTAAACTCCTTTAAACTAAGCGACTCAATTCAATTAATCTCCATTAATTGAAGTATACCCAATCTCCATAGTTGATGTCCAATCTCAAGCCCATGGAGCCCAACTAATTGGCCAAAATGAATGCTTTTGAAGAACCATTGTAGCTCTATGAGTATCATGCAAATACGGTCCTTTCGTCTCCTATCTCTCGAAAGAGACCTAGGGCAAGATATTTGTCGGCTCCTTAATAGCCTCAATACTATGTCTCTATTCCCAATGCTCAATTCCACTTTATGACCTCATCTTTGGAAAACTCCTTTTCTAAATTATCATATAGCCTAGAGCAAGGACTCCTTGAAATCGATCATTATAGAATACATAGGAGATGTACTCACATTCACAAAGACAAGGAGTCGGATTCCATCTTGTATCTCACAAACCTCCATATCTAAGTAGCTCATGCCCAATCACCACCCGAACGATCTGCTAAGTGACTAGAAAGGAGTCAAAGCATGAGGACCTAAACACAAGGTTACCATGGATCCTCAGGTCAAAGGACTAATTATAAGTACTAGCGTAAGCTGAAGAACTTGCCACTACCAACTTGCCACGTCGGCTATTTAGTAGATTCTCCGGATGGGCCTTCAATGCCTTGTTCCACAATAAACACCCACTAACATACATCTATATCTCATATGGAATTATTCATGGAATGAAACAATATCTAATTCTTTGGATCAATGCATCGTTAGTGCAAGTCTATTCAAATCTTAGATACCCTGTCTCTTAAGATCCTATGATTTAGAAGATTTAATATCATGACCGTGTAAGACTTATTCCATGATCACCATCTAGTGAACTGACCAAGTCTCGTAATCTAATGTAATCTGAGGGCTTCAACCAAATACCAGTGAAGTATTAATGAACATAAGATGAAGATGGCCATATTATGAATATCATTCAATCAAGATTATATCACAAGTGAAATAGATTACAATGCCAATCTAATTGGCTTGCGGGGCACTATTTCAAAAATCTCCCACTTGCCCTAAAGCCAATTCCCCACGGCCTTAAGACCCATTTTCTCAAAATGTCCTTCAAAGACCATTTGCTTTTAGGGGTTTAGATAGTGGTTCTGTTATATTCTCTTCTGAGGCAACCGTTTCCACTCAAATATCACCTCTATCAAATGATAACACTTTTACTGTGTTTAGATCACTTATGAGATCTTAGCTCATGTGCTAAATTATCTTCCAAAGATAACTATAAGCTCATGCACGCTAGGCACTACATCCAACTCTTGGATGAAACACCTTCCTTTGCAGTTTCCAAAACCACAAATTATTTCACCTCAGTGGTAATCTCAGTCGTGGTGACTTGTTTGGAACTTTTCCAACTCACCATGCCGCCATTAAGGTAAAATATAAATCCAAAAGTCGATTTTAGGTCATCTATATCGGATTGAAAACTAGAATCCAAAAACCCCTCGAGTTTCAATTCTCCATTACCGAATGCCAAAAATCAGTCCTTAGTGCTTCTCAAGTACTTAAAGATTGCTTTAACAGTTATCCAGTAACACTCACTGGGTTCGGATTCGAAACGACTCATAACATTTAGAGCATGCGCCATATCCAGCCTTGTATACTAAATGGCATACAATATGCTCTGCATAAAGTATGTGGGACATTCTATGTCTTTCATTGTTAGTCTTAGGGGCCAAAGACTTGGAGAGACGAATGCCACATCCCATAGGAAGAAACCACTCTTTGATTCTTCCATACTAAAACTCTTTAGTATCTTGTCAATGTACGATGTTTGGAAAAATCCCAGCATCTTCCCCGATCTATCTCTATAAATACGTATTCCCAATACGTATGATGCTTTTCTCAAATTCTTTATGGAGAATTGTGTAGATAACCATACTTTAGTACACTTTAACATTTCTCTCTCATTCTTAATGAGAAGAATATCATCGACATAAAGCATAATAAACTGTATACTGGTCCCACTAGCCTTCTAGAACACATGAGGTTCATACATATTTTTTATAAAGCCAAACTATTTGACTTTCTAATCAAAACGTATGTTCCAAGTTCAGGACGCCTATTTGAGTCCATAAATGGATCTCTAGAGTTTACAAACCTTTTGCTTACTCCCCTTAAATGTAAAACCTTGCGGCTGCTCCATATAGATTTCTTCTTCAATGTTCCATTGAGTAAAGAAGCTTTCACATCCATTTGTCAGATCTCACAGTCATAATATGCGAATATGGCAAGTAAAATCTGAATAGACTTACGTATTACAACTGGTGCAAAGGTTTCCTTGAATTCAAAATTAGGTTTTAGAGTGTAACCTTTTGCCACTAGTTGCGCTTTAAAGATTATTACCTCTCCATCGACTCCTAGTTTTTGCTTATAGATCCACTTGCAACCAATAGGAACTATTCCTTTCGGTAGAATTATCAAAGTCCATACTTTGTTGGAGTTCATGGAGTCCATATCTGATTTCATAGCATCAAGCCAATGTCCCGAGTCTATGTCTAACAGAGTTTCATCATAGGTCTTCGGATCACTATCCAATTCACCCATCTCATGAAGGAATCAAATCTTTTGGGTTTCTTCTTGATCCGATCTGACCTTTTTATAGGTTGTGTGTGAGGCTCTTATTGATATTTACTTGTTTCTACCGCTTGTGGGATTTAATGATCATATTGAACTTCACTAAGTTTAATAACAACGCCTTTTTTATCTAATAGAAATTTCTTTTCTTAAAACAAATTGGTGTTCCTTGAAATAAACCCTTTTTTTGTTTCGAGGGATCATAGAAGTAATAACCCAAAGACTCTCTTGGGTATTCCACAAACTTGCACAAGGTGGATCTTCTATCCAACTTGTCTCTCACTAACCGTTTCATATAGGCAGAAGACCTCCAAACCTCTAAATAATGGTAAAATGATGCTATGCCATACCACATCTCATGCGACATCTCTGGTACCAACTTTGAAGGTACTACACTTAGTGACTTCGTACAGTCTTTAAGGCATATCCCCAAAATGATATAGGCACATCGAAAAAACTCATCATGGAACGTACTATATCTAACAAAATATAGTTTCTCCTTTCGGCTAGTCCATTATTTGGGAGGTGTGCCAAGTGGAGTCCGTTGAGAGAAAATCCCATTCTCCTTTAGAGAATCTAAGAATTTGGTACTTAAGTATTCTTACCCTCGATCCGATCAAAAAGCTTTAATACTAAGGCCTAATGGCTTTTCCACTTCATTCCTATACTCTTTGAACTTTTTGAAGGTTTCAGATTTGTACTTCGTAAGATACACATGTCTGAACCGAGTATAACCATCAATGAATGTGATGAAGTAAGAATAGCCATTCCTCCCACTAACTCTTGGTGGGCCACAAACATCCGTATGGATCAAATCTAAAGGACTTGTGGTATGTTCCATTTGTCCTACAAAAGGAACTTTGGTCATTTTTCCCTTCAAACAAGATTCACAAGTAGGAAGGTCCTCAATGCCATTAATATTTAGTGCTTTGAGAGCTTCTAACTTGCTAATATTATTTTTAGAGATATGCCCAAGTCTTGCATGTTATAACATGTCATTTTCTTGGATATCTAATTTTTTTACTTTATTGAATGTGCATTAGTGATGGTTGAGAATCCAAAAAAATGTATATTCCTTTGTTAAGTGTACCATAAGTATCTAGAGAACCCATTCTTTAATGCCTTCAATCTCCCATTTGATATAGAAGGATCACATTCTTTGCTATCTAAAACAGGAATTGAAATAATGTTCTCAACAATAAATGACACATATTAACAAGGATTCAATACAATTATGGAGCTCCCTGAATCTAACTTATTATACGCCTTCGTCTTTAGCTGCAACTCTTGCTCCTTACCCAAGGCGGTGGATCATGTCCCCATCACTAGGTCTTATTCTTATTTCTATTCTTTGTAACAACTTACGAAGATAAGAACCACATGCGATATCATATATCCATGAGGAAGAATTTATCCTTGAATGCACTTCAATAAAGTACATACCCTTCTCAAGGGTTGCAAGGTATCCCTTGCAATTCCACTTTCAGTAGCCTATATCGCCAAAGTAGAAACAAGTAATATCAACTATATCCTCTATAATCTTCTTGACTCCTCCGAGTGCCTTTAATGGTTGCTTTCCCCTTAGAGGAAGAACTTTTCTACTTTTTACCTTCCTTTCTAGCACCCCTAGGGCCCATAGACTTGGAGGAGGAAGCAAGCATTAATGGTATGCCCTTGTTATGGTAATCTCCATCTAGATCAACACTTTGATCAATAAAAATCGGCAAATATGTGAAGATCAAATCCTCATGGAGATCATTGTCCATCACTACGTCCAAGTTGAAAAGGTTCTCCAAGCCTAATCATCTTTAGACAGTAGTTGATGACACGTGACTTCGCATCCATCCTAGCTTGAAAAACCTCCTTTGACAACATAAATTTCTCATACCTTGTTTGCTTTACAACTCTTGTAAACTTTAATTGAGGTATAATTCATGTGCCCTTGAGACTTTTGAATTTTACAAATGCCATCATGAGAAAATGGGATAGAATAATTTTTTAGGTTAAGTCAATCATGGAAGTTTGGCCCGGTAAGTTTATTAGTTTCCAAGAAATAATGTTGAGTGGATTTTTAGTCATTCTCTTGAGATTTCACGAATCCTCAAAGGCAAAAAAGAGAATAAAAGCATGTGATTGAATTTTAATATTGAAAACATGTTCATGGTCTTTCAAGCATGTTTTTCTCCCACTATTTTATCAAATCCTTCACGCCCTAGAAGAATTTAGAAAATCTTATTTCCTAGTCAGAATCAAGATCCTAAGGACTTGCAAGCGGACCTCCATAATCGAGTGCCGTCCAAAAGCAATCAAATGGTAAGCAACCTTTGCTAATTGCATCTCATGCAACTCTTGTTGTATTTTTCCTCACCTTTCACATAGACCCATGTAACCGTGCATCGTCTATCTTACTAAGTGTTAAGTCCAACCTACCAATCAAAATTTAATTCAAGACGAGCACCACATCATAGTAACCGAGTGCCAATGTGTGGGCTTTCTTAAGTTAAAGGTGCATCTCATGATAAGTGTATGCTCGCAGCTTTCCTCCTAAGTATGATTCCCGTAACCGAGTGCCATCACACAAAATTGGTAGCATCGTCATGGCATACACTATTGGTAGAAGGCATGGATTAATTAAAACTCTTTTTAATTTATATCTATTTTGACTTAATATTTGAATAGCACTTAGACATTCTAAGTGGAGGGTTTTCGCTTGCAAAGATCTCATCATTTTATCTTCTTGTTTAGGTTTTGTATATTCTAACCATGCATCTCATACATCAATAGGATATAGAAAGCATAAATAAGTAAATGCGCCTAGCATGCCCCTAAGATGGGATGACCATAAGCCTAACCAATTGGTGCACTTAAGGCCATAGGTCTATCACTTAGTTGATTTTAAGTGGGTTGATTAAATCTAGATATTACATAAGTGTACCCCCATACATTCATAGGTCTTCTTGCCACTCAATGGTCTCCTTGCTCCTTGTAACATTTACAAGAGAAAGAAATCCTCACTCCTAGTGATTTTACTCTCATAACATGTACAAGATAGAAATTAAGAGGCATGCAAGCCCCAATTTTATACAGCCATTTTCAACAATTTGAAACAAATAAAATCAATATTGAAAGTTCATGATCATCCCCATTCATTTATCATCCATTCAACAATTAAATGAACAATAAATAAATCTAGAATTAACAATTAACTCCAACAATTAAATACTTATCTCATAAAAAATTGATTGGCCAAGCAAAAATAAGCATAACATTTATGCATCTCATTTTGCACAAAATTGGAGATTAACTTGAACAAGTTTCTAAAAGCAATCAAAAATGTCAAACATAATTTTGAGAACTTGCACAACACTTGTGCACCTATCTAGCATGATTTGAATCAATTTTGGTCACTTAAGGAACACAAAAAATAACATTCAAAACTCATCAAAACCAAAACTATGCACTGCTGCCCTAGTTCGGCTGCACTACCGTGTAGCAGGTGCACCCCCCAGGCGGTACCTGGCTAGGCGTGGCAGCTTGCCCCTATTTGAGGTTTAGACTGAGTCAAGTCAATTTTGGTTCAACTTTTGTGCACCAAAAATTTTAGGACACATTGTAAACATCTAACCACACATTTTAGATGAAATTCCAGATTTAAATGAACTTTCAAAAATGGAATTTCAAGCGCTCAAACATGCTTCAAACTTCAAGTTCAAGTAAGAATCATATTCTTTAAAAATCTCCAACAAAAATCCAACCATATTGGATCCAAAAATGACCAAAACAACTTAAGGCTAATCAACACATAATATATCAACATATAATATCAATTAATGCAAAATCAACATTCAACATTAGTGGCTATGAATTAAAACATACTAATTATATGAATCAACACTTAAAACACATATCGGCATGCTTTCAATTCATCAATCAATGAGCCACACACAACATCATCCAAACACTCCAATCCATTATATGAATTGAAAATTTGGTGATTTTGATCAATCCATCATATGAATCAATCAATCAAAAAATCCAAATCAAAGCATGAATTAGGCTCCGATACCACTTGAAAGAAAGTAAGGCACTAAGATCCAATAATAAAACTTTAAAAGTTTAAATAAACTAGTGCTTTACAAGAAAATCAAGGATCTAAACATGCTTATGAAATGGATTTAGATAAAATATTATCTTGATAAGCAAAACTCAATGGTAGATTGAAGAACTCTTTCTTTAAAACAGAATCGACCAAACAGTGGTGCAGCTGGAAGAGAGCAACCTTTTCACCATCCAAAGGACTCCAAAAAATTCAAAACAATTCCAGTAGATCCTCAACTCTTTGATGAAGCTACTGTGAAAATTTCATACCAAAAATCCTTCCGAATCTCCTAGAATAAAATCGACAATTCGCTAGTCTGGCAGTTGGATCACCAAGGCTTAGCAAACCATTTATTTTGCCTCTATCGAAATGATCCACACACCAATCCGATTTCCTACTACTCCTCACTTTTAGCTGGAGAGAGAGAGAGAGAGAGAGAGAGAGAGAGAGAGATGGGCGATTTTGGGGTTGGAGAAGAAGAGAGAGGTGAACTTCAACACATGAGTGAACATATTGGAGGAGGGAAAATGTAAGAATCTAATTCTTCACATGGATTGTATTGTTTTTGCCCACCTCACCTCTATATCTATATATAGAGTGTGGATGGTGTGATGCCAAGGTGGCATCACACCTTCCTCAAGGTGGGAGACCGCTGGCAAATTCAAATCTAATTTGAATTTTGTGTGCATTTGAATTACATTTGAAATATAATTTCAAATTTATTAAATGCCACACCAAAATGATCCTATCATTTGAATTTTCCCTCCAAGATATAATCTTCTCATTAATTAAATTAAATACTTTTAATCAATTAATCCTTGACTTAACTCTTAAGTCATTTAGCTTAACTCTTTAAGCAAAGCATTGTTAACTTAACTCCTTAAGTTAACTTGACCAATTGATGGTCATGTGGCACCAAATAATTAACTCCTTAATTATTGGTCTAATTTAACAATTAAATTAATCAAGTCAAAATTGACCTCAATTTTCAATTACCCCAAAATTGGTCACATGGAGTGAGTTACTAACACTTAGAAAATTCCTTCATTAATTAGGAAATGCAATTGACGTTTGTGTGTGACCCGATAGGTTCTACCATTCATTGGACATGAGCTCACAACTCCTTGTAACTTTTAAATATCGTATATTCATTTTAGTTTAAACTCCTTTAAATTAATCGACTCAATTCAATTAATCTCTATTAATTGAAGAGTATTTAATCTCCATGGTCAATATCCAACCTCAAGCTCATGGAGCCCAACTAATTAGCCAAAATGAATGCTTTTGGAGAACTATTATAGCTCTATGCATACCATGCAAATACATCCATTCCGTCTCCTATCTCCCAAAAGAGGCCTAGGGCAAGATATTTGTCGGCTCTCTCATAGCCTCAATATTATATCTCCATTCCCAATGTTCGATTCCACTTTATAACCTCATCTTTGGAAAACTATTTTTCCAAATTATCATACTACCTTGCACAAGGACTTCTTGGAATCGATCATTATAGAATATATAGGAGATGTACTCGCCCTTCATAAAGATGATGAGTCGAATTCCATCTTGGATCTCACAAACCTCTATGTCTAAGTAGCTCATGCCCAATCACCACCCGAACAGCCCATTAAGTGACCAGGAATGAGTCAAACCATGAGGACCTAAACACAAGGTTACCATGGATCTTTAGGTTAGATGACTAATTATATGCATTAGCTTAAGCTAGAGAACTTGTCACTTCTGACTTGCCACTTTGGCTATCTAGTGGATTCTCCGAGTAGGCCTTCAGTGCCTTGTTCCCTAACAAGCACCTAGTAACATGCATTCATATCTCATATGGGATTGCTCATGGAATGAAATAATATCCAACTCCTTGGATCTATGCATCGTTAGTGCAAGTCTATTCGGATCTTAGATGCCCTATCTCTTAAGATCCTATGACTTAAAAGATTTAAGATCATGACCATATAAGACTTATTCCATGATCACCATCTAGTGAACTGACCAAGTCCCATAGTCTAGTGTGATCTAAGGACTTCAACCAAATGCCAGTAAAGTATTAATGAGCATAAGATGAAGATGGTCATATTATGAATATCATTCAATCAAGATTGTATCACAAATAAAATAGTTTACAATGCCATTCTGATTGACTTGGGGGCACTATTCCAACAATTATTTGTCTAATTGAGGACAAACAAAATTAACGAAGTCCAATATTATTATCATCAAAAGGATGCACTTCATTTCATTCCTCATATGATTATATACGAAACATATTTGTCTTCATGTGAATATGATATATATTTTAACTTTTCTACACATCCCATAGTGTTGGGTTCTAAAATTTTCCTAGTCGAGTTAAGACACGATTTCTTATTATCTTCATAGTACTTACCACTTTTGCCTATCATTTCCCATGACAACATTATCCCCTTTTTCTTCAAATTTACAACTCAATTTCTACATAACATCATTTCTTACAAGTAACCTTTCATTCTCACTTATCCATTATCATCTTATAATCATGCTAGTAAGCTCTTTTATTATCAATAAACTAATTATCTTAGATATTTGAATCACAAGTATATACACGTCATTCACCGACCATCTTAAACGATCTCCTTATGGGAAATATTTCCTTATTTCCCTCTCAAATACCACCGTGCATTAGTACAGATCAATCTCATTATTGAAATGTCAATTCCGAATTAACTTCCTTATCCAAATCTCGATCCCATATGTACTAAATAATTATTATCCCAAACAATCTTTTAGTTACCAAGTTCTATTATCACAATAACACTCCTATAATAATATAATCCTAAAGATACTATCCGACCAAGCATTAATATAATGACATGCCTGATATCTCAAAAAGTAATGAATTATATACGGGTTGGCCATCCTAATACCAATCCTTAACTATTTGGTATCAAGCATTAACCAAAAGTTCACATCCTAGAAAATTTTTCAAGTCAAACCTAATCTCCATGGTCCAAAATTTTCATAATCTGAGGAGCATATCCCGACATAGCTCAAGTTTCCAAATCCAAGATCTGATACCACCTCTGTAACATCCCAACCAGGAGGTGCTGATTTTAGACCAAGATGCTCCTCCAATCGAATCTAAAAATTCAAACTCCATATGCATTTCCATAACCTTTAATTTTAAACAAATCTCCAACAACTTAATATGACAAGCAAATTCAAAATTTATCTAACCATGCTGATAATGACAAGCAGAACTTGAGTTCCCATAACAAATCACAATCATAATAGGTTCATGATTTAATCCATACACCAACATTATTTGTCATGAACTCTAACTATTAAATTTTACAGTAGAAAAAGATAGTAACCTAATAACAAACGTCATCCCTAATATATCACATCCTTACCATTAGCATATAACTTGATAGCATTGTCTATAATATATACAGTGCGACCATGCTCACGATGCCTTCTACCCTCCAATGGATTGGTAGTAATTGAAGTGTCCCTTTTTTTTTTTCCTCACTAATGAAATGTTTTATGTGCAGTATTTAGCATAGAAAATTATTTCATCAAGAAGCACGAATTTCCTTTCCATAGTAGGATGCTTTTTAGTTGTTCTCACTCCATTGGATTATTATCGCCCAATCCCTTGCGTTATTTCCACATAATTTTTTAAGTGGGCCTTGTCTCACAAGCTCAAATAATGGATAATTTAATAATTATTTTGGGCTAAACTCCTAATTTCTTACTTGGACATGTTATTTGAGCATACGCTCTGTTCCACATCGGTTATCTCACATTTTATTTAGTTTGAGCTTATTCTTTGTTCAACATCAATAATCTCACGTTTTATTTAGTTTGAATTAAATTTATTTGAATAATGGATTGTAAAATGAATAAAGTAGCTAGATTATTGTTTTCTATTATTGTTGTGTGGCATATCCCAAATTCTTATTTGATTTGTTTAATAACTTTTATTTATGGCATGCACTTGGATTTTCATTTCATTATTTTCAATTTTTCATTTATCACAAGTTCTTCAAGAACCCCATTATTAGAAACATCCTTTAGAATTCAAATTCCTCACTTTCTTCAATGGCTTTATGTTGTGTGCTTCGTTTCCCGAGATGACTTCCTATTTATATACGTGGGACTTCACTATTTTCCATCACCACTTCAATGCCTCTTTTCTTTTCTAAGACAGAATATTGATTTACACTCCTCATATCCTCTATAAGCATTCTCCAACATCTCTATCCTCTCAATCACTCAATTATTGGCTCTTGGTCAATGCATTTTACTTCTCATAATATATTTTCTAGTTCAAATTCCTTAAGTTCCTATAGTGGGGGCTAAGCTGAAGAGCAATGAGACTTCTGTAGGATCCTTTATCTCCAAACCAACTCTTTCTCTGGTTGTCTCAACTCAGACCTAGGGGTTACAATTAACAAGGGCCACAAGGTTGGGCCCTGAAATGCTTAGAACCCAAAAGAATCTGAGCCTCAAAATAAGGCTAAGGATGCACCCTAACCTCTCACCGAGACTCCTTCTCACATGTCTGGTCCTTGCGCCCCTTGACCCACTGTTGGATCTTCATTCATCATTTATGACCTACAGCGGCTCTTGGATCAAGTTTAGTTTTTTCAATTCCCTTTGAAATTAAAATAATTAACCATATTAATGACGGACGAATGCATGATCCTTCATCTCATTGTCGAGCCTTTCACATCGCAATCTTTGAAGTGTGGTTGTGTCTTCCCTTAAACCCTCATATAGAAAACATCCTAATTTCACTCACTTTGAGCCCTACTTAATTATTTGATTATGCCTTATAGGCATATTATTAGTTTTATTATTCTTATGCAGCAATTCAATCTCTCATTTCTTTTGCAATTTTTTGGTACTTATTTTTCTTGTCTTCCTCATCCTTAGGAGAGGGGAATAGGGTCTTTTTTTATCTATCTCCTTGTCGTAACTATTGGTTTATGATCAAAATTTCCTTCTTGTTAAGAATTTTTCTCCACTTAAGCTCCTCCCAATAGGCTTGAGAAGATCTAAAGTGGTTGGACACTCCATAAACCATAACCTACCAGAGTTGATCAGAATGGAGAAAGGGTTTTGTGGCTTGTTACCTGACCATGAGAGTGTATGAAAGCGATTGACCTCATTACTGAGGTTTCTTAAGAAGGGCTGGTTGCCATCCCCTCTGACCTCGTGTCCAAACCTGAAACCTCTGGTAGTTGGATTTCCCTTTTTTTTTTTGTTACTTGGATAAATGTGTTAACCATCTAATTCTTCTTATTTTGCAAACATAGGTAAAGCTAGACAAATTGCCACGAAGGTAAGGATCGCTAGGTTGCTTAGGCTTCCGATTCCATCTGAGTCGAGCCCATAACTTTGATTCCCCTCACGACCAAAAACCCATAGAGTCAGAAGGTAAATCTATCCCTTCATGCATTCCAATTGTTAGTAAGCGCAATAATAGAAAGCCATGAAAGAGAAACATTCCAACAAGAGGCAGCTAGTTGATGAGCCCATTCACAAGAGTCTTGCTCATGGTGTCGAGATTGCGTCCCTTCCTACCATCCTTGATTTGTGCATTAAATATTAAAGTGAACCCATGGTCTTCAACAACCTCTTCATGACTTGGTCTCAGGCAAGCAAGCTTTAGATGAGATGAGAACAATTTTAGAGGTATTCAAACCAAACTTTGAGGCTCACCTCTAACCCTTTGTTGGTATGTGACACCTAACTTTTCCATTCTTAAATCATCTCGTAGAGAAATATGTTATGAACTTTATCACGGGATGGAATTAGAATAGCATCATCTTTTGATCCTTCAAGAGCTTATATCTCATATCAAAGAGCAATTAGCCTATTACTAGGCTCATGTATGAATTCATTTCATTGAAGTTCCCGTTCTCCATATTTTGCTTCTAATTTTCCTTGGATTTTTAGGTTGCTCACATACATATGAGTATTGACAACCTAGGCTACTTTTTAATCATAAGTAAAATTTGTTCTTGTCTATTGATTGCCCAATATTGCAGAAAAAAGCTGAAAAACTTAAGTCCAAGGTGGAATCATTGAGAGTTGAGCTACAACTGCATTAACAGACTTGCCAGGCTCTTTTTGAAAGCCATGATTCATTCAAAAAAGAGCATGCTACATTGGAAAAAAAATGATGAGCTACAAGCTTCATATGTTAGATAAATTCAACACTACCTATGCTCATAGAAAGAAAGAAGGAAAGAGAGAATTTCAAGCTTCTAATTATTATAGGGACTTGCTGTACCAGCAATGCCTTGAAGATGTTTGGATTTCATGAAATCCAAGGCCTTCACCTCACAAGTTTCGGAGAAATGCACTGGTGAGATGTTAGAAGGATTTAACAAATGTAAAGATCACTCATCTAGGAAGAATTGTCCCAAAATTTGATTTATCCCGGTTAGACTTTACCAAGAAAGGGACTTCATTGAGTATTTTGATGTAGTGAGACTAGGTCTTCGAGTCCAGAGGATGTGGAGTTTACCAGCCCCATCCCCGAGGATTAAGGTCATTTGCCTTAGCAATATCTTTTGACCTTTTCTTTTATTTCATGAATGTTGCTTGTATTAGCCAAAACTTCCTAGTGATAGAATCTTGGCTTACTTATGCTTTTATGCTATCTCCTTATTAATATTTTTAGGATGATTTATTTGTCAATTTATTGCTGGGTTAAATTGCATATAGGTATTTCGTAATGAACCTTTTATATGTTAATTTTAATTTTCACCATGCAAATGTATACCAATCTGTAAAAAATAAAGCAATTTTGAGGATTTATTTTTGCTACTCTATATTGCCTCTTGGCTTAAAATGAACTTTATCTAAGCTAGTTCAAAATTGAATTCAAGCGACTTCATATTTCCTGGAGCTCAATTCAAGCCTTTATTTGACACTTGCATTCTTTCTATAAGACTTGAATATAGCCTTGTATCGTGCAAAGGTGTCGAGCCTCTATCTCATTAATGACGTTATGGTGATTCATATCTTGTATTTTTTAGATCAAAGGTCCTGAACTTCAATCCCAAGGCTAATATTCAAACAAGCCTCTTTTATATGTGGGATGAGGTAGAACTAAAAATTCTATCTTTACACTAACATTTGTACTAAACTTTTAGGTATTGATCTTAGTCTAGTTCTCACCTAATCAGTAATTTAATCCTAATTCATGGATGATGATTTTCAGCCTTATTCTTGAGGTGAAATAGGAACTTTGGTAACTTACTAGACAATAAGTCTAAAGTTCATTAACGAGGCAATGTAAACTCTCAAGTAAAACTAGACGTTATCTATAGTCTTGTCTATGAAGTCTCTGCCTCATTCACGAGGCTCAGCTTCGTCGACAAGGCTCATCCACTATTTGGGCTACAACTAAGATGATTCGCCTATCTTTATTCTCACATCAGTTTTGGTCGTTCAAGTCAAATTTTTAAGCTACACCTTAGCCTTGTTCATGAGGCTTATATGGCGCCTAAGTCGAACTTGAGGCAATTTACCTCAGCTTTCTTTAAATCTCTTTTAGCTTTCAAGGTAAAATGTTAAATTGTGTCTTAGTATTTTTTTACGAGCTTATATAGAGTCTAAGTCGAACTTGAGGTGATTTACCTCAAACTTATCTTCAAATCTTTTTAGCACTTAAATCGAAATGTTAAGCTGAGTCTCATCTTTGTTCACAAAGCTTATATGTTGTCTAAATAAAACTTGATGTGATTTGCCTCAACTTTTTCTTCAAATCTCTTTTGACATTCAGGTCGAAATGTTAAGCTACTTCTTAGCCTCGTTTACAAGGCTTATATGGCATTTAAGTTGAACCTGAGGCAATTAGCCTCAACCTTATTTTCAAATATTTTTCGACGCTCAAGTTGAAATATTATGATGCATCTTAATCTTGTTAACGAGGCTTATATGACATCCAAGTCAGACTTAAGGCAATTTGTGTCAATCTTATCTTCAAATCTCTTTTAGCTCTCAAGTTGTAACATTAAGCTACGCCTTAGTCTTGTTCATAAGGCGTATATAGCTAGGTAAACATTATGTCGTCAATTTTGACTGTTGCAATTTTCTTGGTTTCTTAGCCCATTATCGTATGCAACGCTACTATTTAAATCATTTTAAGGGTCGTAGTAGACAACTTAGGGGGCCAAGAAAGTTATTCAACCATAGATATGCAGAACTTTGAAATGTTGTTTAGTGTATATTTAGGGTTCTAAAAATAGATTTCCTCTCTTAAAAGGACAAATACCTCATTAGAAAATGCGTCATCAATTGCAAATCCTCATTACTACTGCATAATTCATAATTTCATCAGGAAAATTTATAGGAATGATCAATTTTTCTTAGAGGAACAACGTCAACATATTACAAACGGGGCTAGAACTATTGATCCACTTTCAAGGCCATCGTAAGAGGACCTTGATGTGATGTCCAGATTTCGTGACTGTATTGCACATGCAATGTGAGAGAATTATACGCTAGTGGGCTTTCTCATGTCCAATATGTTGTAATCTTTTACATTCTCTAATTTCGATCACTATTGACATGCTGTTTTTGTTAGATTTTTTTTTAAGAATGTAAAAACTTGTGCCATCTTAGTAATGTAGTTGTGGTTGTGGACATATTGGAACCTTGTATTTTGTTGTATTAAATGTGCAATGAACATGATATGCTATAAAATATTGTTCAATTTCACTGTTTTGCTTTATTCATTGTTTACCCAAATAACTATTGATAGAACCTCCCAATGTGCATGTGTAGATGGCCCAATAGTACTTCGCATGGCAAGGACACATAGTAACTACGAATGGCATTTCTATCGATGTTCGTTAGCTCGAACTATTGTGAGTGGGTTCACGTAGGTTGGTTCATCAACATGAGCTTGTATTTCATACTCTAATTCATTTATTAATGAGTTTGCTTCTTCAATTAATCCTACTATTGAATCCTCACAAAACTCAGCCTCCAATTACACGTGGAATGCGCACAATCATCCAAAATCTAATACTAATACACTTAACCTTCATTATTCTAGTGCTCCCGTAAATGCAGTGTTGCACCACACCATACATATGTTTATTTATTGCATATTAGGATTTTGAGTAATGATTATATGTGTTATCTTCATTTTCATTACTATTGTGCTGATAAAGTTATTGCTATGTAAGGAAATCTAATGTTTGTTGTATCAAGATTATGTTGCTAAACTAGTATCTATGTCATCTTTCTGATTGCATAGCATGAGTAAGATTGATCTTATTGTTCTATGTATTTCATGGACACTATTACTAAACATTTTATTATGCATGCAATGTTTTCTTATTTAACATTTGTATGGCAATTATTGAATGTGGGGTTACTTCTATACATATTTAATAATTTTGTAGCATTATGTATGTAGACATGATGTCCCTAGCTCACTGTATGAGAGGTAAAGTTGTTGTTAATAACGAACGATGACCTAGTGCAGAGGAGACGTTTCTTCTTCATTTGGTGGAGTTTGTTACTTATCCCCCATCGACAGATAAAAAAGTTGTGGGTTTTGTGCTTAATGAGATACAAGGACAACTTACGCGTCATTTCCAAAGGCCCTTCCATATTAAATTCTTAAGCTCCAATAGTGAGATGCGTGGATTTATGATGTATTTTCTAAGGTCATCCAAGTTGAAGGGGTTTCTTATTCATTACAAAACTATTCAATTTATGTCTTAGTCCCACTACGACCTAAACGTCGCCCATAAGCCAATTTTAATTATTGTTACTTATTTGATGTGATAATGTTTCTTTATCATATTTGCATATACATATCTATTTTATGCCATAGTAATCTAATTAATTTGCTTTGTTTTTAAAGATTTTGATGGCACCAAACAGTACTTCATGGAATGTCCCATCAATTGGCCAGCTATTAGAGCTATTTTCGATGATGCACCCCCAATTGATATTGAGCCAGTATTGATAGTACAACTAACTGTTGAAGAGCCAAATTTGGGGATGAGAGAAATCCTATGATGATGTCGAATAGCTCGGATGGGATATAGATTCATACTCATCATACTTCACTACCTCATAAGCGTAGCATATATCACTTAAGGCCTAGAAGAGGAGATCACTACATCCCTGAGGAATTCATTTAGCTACAGCAAAATCCCATTCCTTTTAATAGCCATGGAGCTATCAACTGGGCCAAGCTTAGATCATGATCGAGTTCTTTCACTTTTATTGATCAGAAGGTGAGGGTTGCAGCACAGCATCCTGTTCAGCATCCTCATGCCAATGAATAGTTATCAAGTCTACCTATGGATGTGGAGAACACAAGCAAGCGAAGTACTACCATTTCTCATAAGTCGAGGCCAAGGTGTGATTGAATTGATGTTGGTTGCCGTAGTTGAAAATGTTGAAAAGGATGAACTCGTGTCTACTACTTTTTGCACTTATATTGCTTTTCCACTTTATCCTTTTGCTGCTGAAAAAATATTCTAGTGGTTAGTTAATTATCTATTTTATAAAGACTATATGTTTGTAGACAAGACTCATATGCATTGGCTACTTTTGTTTGCTGCTTTAGTTAGGAATATGTGTGTATGCCTTATCTTTGGTTGCATATTTATAGTGTGCAAAAATTGTGCAGCTAGTGTTACTCAAGAACAATTCGTAAGTTGATACTTTTGTTGAATTTTTATGGTGAATGATGCAGGAAATTAGTATACCCATCTTAAGCTTTATTTTGTTATCTTTTAATATGTGTCATATTTATGTTCATATCTTAAATATGGTAAAAGACATTTTTAAATTTGTAAATTGCTTTTAACATGCGTTTTTTCTGTTATTTTCTTGCAAAAGGAATAATTCTAACTCTTGCCACTTGGGTAAATGCATATTCTAGTAATTAAGATTACGACATTTTTTTACAGAAAAAAAAAGAGGGATGAAAAATACCTCATCTTGATTTCTAGCAAATGCAAATGTTATTATTGGCATTTAAT
Source organism: Jacaranda mimosifolia (assembly GCA_018894105.1). Classification (NCBI taxonomy): domain Eukaryota; kingdom Viridiplantae; phylum Streptophyta; class Magnoliopsida; order Lamiales; family Bignoniaceae; genus Jacaranda; species Jacaranda mimosifolia. Next base: position 5,434,005 of record CM032120.1, read on the forward strand.
ATAAGTATTATATATACAAATTAGAATAATAAATATTACATTTTTACATTATTTAACCAAATAAAAAGACAACACATGCAAAAATGCATGACTTTTAATACAAAAAGACACAACATACAAATACGTCTTATTTTCAACTCTATACAATCATTTCATTTTAGACAAAATATCCGGACAACATTTCATTTTTAAATCTAAACTCATAATTAACTTTTCACTTTTTGAAAATAGTTTTGAAACATATCCAAACGGGCTCTAAGTCAAACCTAAAAATTAAGGCCAGCATGGCAGAATCATCAATGCAAAAGCTGGAAGGGTGCTTCACATTTCATTTAACAATTACATTTAAATGTTCTCCATGAATCCCTCCAATCCCTTAAACATGTTTCAACAAAAGAGCGACAAAAACAAAACATACACATTTTCAGTACATTTTTTCAAGAATAGAACTTTCTTAGGCTATTGGCATTCCATAGGTGGGGTAAAATCTCTCTCTATAAACAAGTTTGGGGACGAGATAGCATCGAAACCACTACCACATAACATGAGTTACGACCATCCTAGGATTGATATGTTTGAGAACGTACGATTAACTTGTTATGGAGTACGTGGTTGGTGTGGAACCGTTCTATGTGAATCTTTTGTCTTATCAAATTTAACAAGGATTCTACTTGAACCTCTTCACTTCATTCCTATTATGTTGTAATTTGTTGTTCTCATATGACATTTTTTTACCTTAAGCTATAATGCAAATATGCCTTACTTGATGGGGATGAAGTCTATGTAAGCTACGAATTATGGATGTAGTAATGATTTTTATCATTAAATTATGAGCTTCTTCAATTGTGCTAACACATATCAAAATTTATGACATTCTGTATTCGTTAATAATGCACAAGACAAAATAATTTGTAGATTGATATTTTCATTTAGTTTTATAGATGGTTTGTCTACGGAAAAAGCCTTTTGTTGGATTTAGCAATCTTTTGTTACAATCCAAGCTTCTTTTTGTCTACTGCATTGGGCCCTTCAAGTAATTGGACCAATGCAAACTTTCCAAATTTCATTAGCAACTCCAATGAACTATGTCTTATCTGTTGCTCTTTATCTTTGACAAATAGAATTAAATAATTAACTTCATTCTGTCACAATGTAAGGTTATCTATTTTAACTTTGGAAGTTGATAATAGTAATTAAGTGCTTGGTAGGCTTAACCCACTTGGATCCAGGTACTCATCTTGATGAACTTATTAATTGGGCTCATGGGCTTTTTACTTAATTATTGTTTATTTAATTAGACCATTTATTTGATTTTTACTTTTGTACCCTTAAGGTCTTATCTTATCACATCATATATTAATTTCAATAATATTTTTATTTTTATTTTTAAATATTATTAATAATTCTTATTAATTTTTTTGTCAATTTTAATTTTGTTAAGCTCAAAAAATTTTAGGCCCATATTTACAATTAAATAATTAAATAAGGATAATTAAATTAGACTTATCAGGATACTTTTTTTTTTACTTGTTTGAAACATGTTTATAAGGGTCTACTCAAATAAACGAAAACCTTATATGGATTACAAAACAATCAATGTATGTGAATATTTTTTGAAAATTATTTTTAAATTTTTTATCTATAATATTGGGTTTGCTAATTCTTTCTATTTACCTCTCCTCTTTACTTAGAATTATATATATATAAATATTATTACCTCCATTCTTCAATTTTAAAATATATTTTGGGTGATTATTTACATGCATTATATAATATACGTTATCTTCAATTGAAAGTAAGTCGAAATTATGTTGGCTTTCAGGTATTGTCAAAAGAATAATATTTATAGTCAAATATTATAAAACCAAATGTATGTGAAATTATTATTCATATAGATATTGCTAACAATTTTGACATTGATTTGATCATTGATATATTTTACAATATGAAAGAGCGTCATGCTCAAAATTGATAAAGATATGTATTTTAAATTTGTAAATTATAAAATTTATATTTGAACTTTTATGTTTTATAATTATTTTCGCCCCCTACACTCTCATTTCTAGATCCATACCTATATTACAAAAGGGTGCCATGCATGTGGATAAATATATATAATTTCTTATTTATGTATTTATTTATCAAATTAGATTTATCATGCTATTACACCAATTTGTTATGTATTTATTTATCAAATTAGATTTATCATGCTATTACGTCAACTTGTTAAGAAATTTAAAAACTTGTAAGCGACAGTTAAAGTGGGGTGAAAGGTGAAAATCAAGAAAGAAAAAACTATGATAATAATTGGAAAAAAAACAAAAAAAAAAAAAACTAAGTTAAGTTAATTCTAGGTTTCATCCACATATATGCAAGAGGAAAAAGTTGCCTCTCCTGAATTGAACTAAACTCTAAACAATTTGAAAGTAAATATTCTTGTAAATAAATATCATTGAATTTGGATAAAGAAGCAAAACGTCAGCATAACCTAAAAAGCTCTCATTTCTCATTATGAAAACACGAACTGAAGTATTTCATTGAAGTCCAGAAAGAGGCACACAATATACATTCCTACACACATAAATAAAAGAGTGAATGCTTTTTCTTCATCCTGACACCCACAATAAACTAAATAGAAGAAAATAGTGAACATCTTCCTTCTAGAACATATGCCCTGTGGAAACAGAAATTACTCTGCCCATATGGTGGCTAATGCCTTGTGAGATTGGCAAATTACAAGTTATACTCATAGCAGCCTCCATGTACAATTTGTAAAGACAACAAATATGTATTGTTCATCTTTATATATATTAATGATTAAACTAGAATATACTCTTTAAAAAGGAAAACCTGAGAATTGAATAATTCTTCTAATATTGATACAATTACTGACCTAAAAGAAAAAGAGAAAAAATAAAGCCTGTCAAACCTGAATAATGTAGATATTTCACAGAAGTAAGTCCTCTTGATGACGATGTTCCTTGGATTTTTTGTTGTGTGTCCAAGACTAATTAGCTTTTACAACAGCTTTTTTTCAACAGTTACCTAACCATAGAAAAGAAATTTGTGAATAAAGCAATTTTGAGTTAGAGACAGAGATAGATGTTAACCTCAAGCATGGGGCTATTGTTTGGTATATAACAAGCAACTATAGTACCAAGACGAATCTTTAGAACTGATATTCATGGCACAAATTAGCCTAATTATTGAATGATGTAGAAGCATATTAATTAAAAAATAATTTAGCTAATCGACGCGCATTACCAGATCCCTTGTTATTAGATGCCCTTACAATTACAAAAGTCACGCCAACTGTATTGTTCTCTTCATGATGTCAAATAATCAGAACTACAATAGAGAAAATATACAAATTGTCGATTGCTCCAACGAATGTCATAGAACAACAATTTAGTACTTTAACTACTAAAAAATCCTTATCATCCAATGAACCTTCACTTGCATGCTTGACATGATATTATCTTGTTGAATTGAGAACAGAATTCTCTCAAGAAAATTGCTAAGGAAGGAATGAACAAAGGAGCAAAGGGAAAATAGTGCCAAACAATAAGAAAGAGAGACAAAAATGTTCATATGCAAAAATGATAAAGCAAGCACAAACTAGAAGGTCAAACACTTACATGCAAAGTTTTTCAATAGACTTCAGTTATTGTGGCATCCATCTACTTCAATATGCATAAGCTCTATGAAACCAATAGCTATTTACTTAAGAAATAGTAGTTTTAGGTCTATTTTGGTTAGATTTTTAAGTTATCTCATGATTATTTATCATATGATAATTTATGTGATTTTTTACCATTGTGGTATAGTTTGGTTTGCATGATTATTTTTATGTAGGTCCACATGATTGTTGGTTATTGTGTTTGGTTCAATACTAAAGTATAATGATTACACATATTAAATTATCCTTCTGTCCCTCACTCAAATATAAAAAATCCCTAATTTGTCTTCTCTACAACATCAACAACAACAATAATAATGGAAAGCAATAATTGAAGACAAATTTTTTGTTTGAATAAGAAAGGGAATTTTGATAAATTAATTTTATAATTTAAGGGCAAACAGATAATTTTAAGAGAAGGAGCAAACCCAGGATAAATTAACCCATGGGGGATGTACGTTAATTTATCATTCATATTGTACATATAAATGTGGGCTTTAAGTATTAATATGGGTTCAAGTGTTTATTATCATTCCAATCAAGCGAATGATAAAATAAGATAAAAACACTATATCCACTTTATCATCCCAACCAAACTAGCCCTTAATGTAAGATTTTTCAACTTTCATTTCTCAATGGCATATGCTAAAGACTATAAGTAAGCTAGAGATGAATATTTCATCTCTATTTGGCTTAGATATCAGTCCCTGGAGCCAAGGCAAAAGGAAATCAGGAAAGAAAGAAAGAAAGAGAGTTTGCAAATTAATTCTCTCTCAAAGTTTTTTGGAAAAAACTTTGAGAGAGAATTAATTTGATCACAAGCAACTGAACATTATTTTTAGACAGAATGTCCTTGTTTCCCAACTCCTTACCTTTCTCAAATTGTTTTTTTAGTTATTATTATAAATGCAAACTAGCTAAGATAAAGCTCCAAACAATAACAAGTGGATTGTCATGCATGAATAATTTGCAGACACTAATCATATTCTAAATGTTATGTAGAAAATACTAATGACCTAGGCACAAAATCAAACCATTGACTATGAAAATATAATTAAAAGATTTTACATTTTGTCTTTACAGGAATATTTGACAAGGAAATATCAATAATAGATGTATGTACACACTAAAATATTATTTAATATTTCTTCTCCTTTTTTTTTTAATTTCATGATTGTACATTTCAATTATGCATATAAACTAAGATAATCATTGGCATGGCTCTTGAAATTGTTGAAAGTTAGAATTCTCCAAAAAGAAAGTTGATATAATTCAATATGATAGTAGAAAAAGAGCCAAGTTTTATGGCACAAGAGGACCTACAAGGCACAAAGGTCATGGGAGTACTCTCCTAACAGGACCTACTAAAGTATTAGTTTGTTTATGTGTCATCCATATTATAAGAACGTAGAACATGTTAGTTTGTTTATGGATCATCTGGTTTTTGTTTTTTAAACTGTTGCACATTAATGGAATTTGGATGCATTAAGATAATTCTTTAACATTTACTGCAAATATAATACATACACACACACACACACACACATATATATATATATATATGAATACAAGAGAAAAGGAAGGGGATATAATTAATATTATATCATTATTTTCAATAGGCGCACAATCACACATTAGCATTCATTAGTTTCATGTTATAAACAATTTTTTTGAAATTTATGGAACATAATTTTTGAAAACTTAACTGTGGAACTTTTTTCATATTAAAATCACATTATCACATCCCCAAGCAACTTTTTGTTCCTAAGTCAGGAAAGGGAAATCAGGAGGTTTTAAAATATTATTGTAGTTCTACAAAAGGTAATATATATTTACACGTGGTGTATTGTTCTCAATTGGCTCACATACTTTAATTTAGGCATGGGAATTTGTGCAATACCAGGACCTAAAGTAACCAATGCTTGTGATGTATAATCCTCTTCATCCACAAAGACTTTTCACTGTCAAGTTTAATCATAGGAATTTCATCCTCAAACTCACAATCACAGTCTTCAATGTCTCTTTCTAGCATATCCGTGCACACAGGCTTTAAGTATGCTGAAATCTATAACACTAGTTCACAATTGTGAGAATCATGCCCATTCTCAGAGAAATCACCATCACAATAGGAAAACATGGGTGGATTTGTATGCACTATTGAGTTTTGACTAGGTGCAATAGGAAACTCAGTTGCCAAATCTCCCCTCGAGGACCTTTAAAGCGAAGCCCAACACTACATTCAAAATGTATACATTGTTATACAAAATTTCCATTTTGAATATGCTGCTAATTCTTCCCAAATTAGATGTTCAATAATGACTTAATCAAATGTCTACACAAACTCTATACCATTTAAGATTTCTAATTTTATTTTCTTTCAACTATTTTCTCTCTCTTCACTGGTTTAAGATTTTGATTTTTCAATAGAAGATAATATGATGCAAACCTTGCCAATGCACTTACATAGCCCCTGCAGTCTGCACAATTTGGTCTCATTTTCGTACAAAAAGCATATATCATTCCAAAAGCACATCATATTCCAGATAGAGGCAATGATTGAGAAATCAAATCGAATCAGCCAATTTAATCGAAAACTAGCCAATGTTTCGATCTGATTTGATAGTTAACGTAACGTCTCAGCCGAGAGGTGTCTGCTCGGTCTAGGTGCTACTCAAATCTATACCGCAAGTTTCCTAGGTAAAGAAAATAAACCTTTCAAAAACCAAAATATTTGATTCCTACGAGTGACAACCATTAACAGTTTGACTTGTTATCAGAGTGTCTAGGTCGCACTTAATATTTCCAAAACCTACCTGTCATATCCATACTAGAAACTCAACAGGCTACAATCCGTATATCCATATATATTCAATGTGTTTATTACCTCACGTGTCTGGTGGTTAAGTCTATCTTCGTCGCTCTTTTTTTATTTAGAATAAAGAAAAAAAGGAAACAGTACAAATAATGTAAGTCTGAATGACTTAGTGAGTTATTAACGAAGGAGTAACACTAATACAAAGAGTTATAATAATTCCATAAGTGTAAATCAATAGAGAACAAAGCTCACTGTAACTGATAATATATCAATAACATTTTAGCAAAATATGATGTTGGTGATTCTCCTACCACATCCCTCCACTTTCACAAACACAAAAATCCTTATCCCTCCAATTCTGAGTGATCGGCTCGAACATTTAACCAAACAGTAGACATGGCTAACTGCATGCCTCATCCCCTCACAGATAGTTACCTCCAGCTGGCTATGAAGCCAAATGTACTTAGAAGGGTATCAACTAGAGATCGGTCGTCGTCGGTCTCAAAGCTAGTCCCAAGGCCCACCCCCAAAGGTGTCCAGTAATCAATACAGTATAAGCGTCCAACAACATTTCACTTAACATGTTATTTCACCATGATAAATAGTAATCAAATAATCAATATCAAACTCATGTCTGGATAACAATCATAGCGATGATGGAAAATATATCTCAAAATTCATTTCTCAGTTTTCACATACAATCGCCAAATTTCAAATAAAATAACATGAATCATAACCAACCAAGAATGGTAATAGGTGAAAAGGGAGATGTGTGATGAATTTCATAAACACTTTGCCTTTCAAAACTTGTATGGTGGGATATTCAGTTTTGGAAATCAACAACCAAAGATGCACAGAAATTCAAATAACAATGGTTCAAGAGCTACAAGCAAAGAAAAAGAAAAGTTCAAATAGGCTGTCAAGCAGTTTACTTTCCAAAAACTTATGTAAATATGAAATGATTAAATCATTCAAGCTAGGAATTCAACACTTCAAGATAGATAGGGGAATTCGGATAAGAATAGCTCAAGAATCACATAGTAAAGAAGAACAGAGCACAAACCAACTGTCAAGATTAACACAAGCAAACACATTCTTTAACAAGGAAAGAATCAAACATTAATGATATATTTACTAATATATATGTGTGTATATATAAGATAACATTCATATCAGGGCAAACTTGGATTTTAAATAATGATGGCTTCAGAATTACAGGCAAAAAGAACTGTTTAGACTAATTGTCAAACACAACATAAGAGCTAAAGAGTAGCATAGAACGAATAGAAACAACCATTGAATCTCAATACAGACAAAATCAAGCAGCAATGGCACAATAACAAATATATATGTTCTTTTCCCAGCAAAGAGATCTAATACAACCTCACCTAGCAATTAAGTAGTAGCCTTTTTACAGTGAGCTCGATAGCTCTTCTCATCGTTACCTAGTTATCGCAAAAGTTTAATATAAGAGCGCTGAAACAATATTAATTTAATTTTTCAAGTTATGCCTAGCAAGCCTAATAGCTTATTTCCCTTTTATACTTCTATTAATCCTAAACTCAAATTTTAGGATATTATAGCATTTTTAGTTCTTTGACTTAAGAAGTACCTCTGCATTCCATTACAAGCTAATTGCTTTGTAATTTTATCCTAACTTTACCAAGAATTCTAAATCCTAATGCAACAATTATCACGATCCCCATTCATACTGATTGGCCATTCTTAGCTTCCCAATGCCTAGGTATCAAAGAATCATAATTTCTTTTTCTTTTTTTTTTATAAATTTTAATTGTCCAACTTGGTCTTGTACTATATTTATAATATTGTGTCATGGAGAAGTCCAAGGTCATGAGCTAGATCCACAATCCTTGGTTCAATGAGTTGAAGTCTCATAATTTAATTCCTATCTTCTAATTAGGAAATTAATTCATAACTCAACTTGAACTGTATATTTTAACTCTTTTCTGATCCGATTTTGATCAATAAAATTGAATTAAATTTGGAAAGGTAAACGAATTAACATTCAACTATGAAGCTTACCGAGATTAGGCAAGATTTAGGCTCAATTCTAGGCCCAAAACTAGCTTAAACAGTCCTTGGAGCATAATTCTAGTTGTTGTCACAACATCGCTGTGCCGCCACCACCAAAGTGCGAGCCAACCCGACCAAAAGATGTACCTCATTTAGCCCATGAGAACCCCCAAATCAATTTTGAGAAACTCCACCATTTATGTGTTGGAATAGTTCCTCGCAAGCCAATTAGATTGGCCTTGTAAACTATTTCCTTGTAAGACAATCTTGATTGAATGATATGATATTCATTATATTGCCATCTTCATCTTATGCTTATTATTACTTTATTGGCATTTGGTTGAAGTCCTTAGATCACACAAGACTGCAGGATTTGTCACACATTGGGTGGTGATCATGGAATAAATCTTACATGGTCATGATCTTTAATCTTCCAAGTCATAGGATCTTATGAGACAGGGTGTCTAAGATCCGGATAGACTTACATTAATGATGCATAAATCCAAGGATTGGATGTTGCTCCATTCCATGAGCAATCCCATATGAGATGTGGATGCATGTTAGTGGGTGCTTGTTAGAGAACAAGACACTGAAGGCCCGCCCAGAGAATCCACTAGATAACCGAAGTGATAAGTACTCCATCTTACGATGGTGCATATAATTAGTCCTTCGACTTGAGAATTCATAGTAACCTTGTGTTTAGGTCCTCATGCTTTGACTCCTCATTGGCTACTTAGCAGGCCATTCGGGTGGTGATTGGGCATGAGCTACTTAGATATAGAAGTTTGTGAGATCCAAGATAGAATCCGACTTTGTGAAAGGTGAGTGCATCTCCTATGTATTATATAATGATCGATTTTGAAAAATCCTTGGAAAATGAGTTTTTCTAAAGATGAGGTCATAAAATGGAGGTAATATGACAATTTGGAAAAGGAGTTTTCTAAATATGAGGTCTTAAAGTGGAATCGAACATTGAGAATAGAGACATAGTATTGAGGCTATTAGGGAGTCGACAAATATCTTGCCCTAGGTCTCTTTTGGGAGATAGGATACAAAAGGACTGTATTTGCATGGTACACATAGAGCTGTAATGGTTCTCCAAAAGTATTCATTTTGGCCAATTAGTTGGGCTCCATGGGCTTGAGGTTGGACATCAACTATGGATATTATTAGGCACTTTTCAATTAATTGAGATTAATTGAATTAAGTCGATTAGTTTAAAAGAGTTTAAACTAGAATGAATATACAATATTCAAAAGTCACAAGGAGTTGTGAACCCATGTCTAATGAATGGTATAACCTATTAGGTCACACACAAAAGCCAATTGCATTTCTTAATTGATGGAGGAACTTTTCTAAGTGTTAGGAAATTCACTCCAAGTGATCGATTTTGGGTTGACCAAAAAATTGAGGTCAACTTTAGCTTGATTAATTTAATTGTTAGATTGATCAACTAATTTCAGGAGTTAAACTAAATTAATAATTAAGGATTTAATTATTTAGTGTTACATGACCATCAATTAGTCAAGTTAATTTAAAAAGTTAAGTTAACAATTCTTAGCTTAAAGAGTTAAGCTAATTAACCTAAGAGTTAAGTCAAAGATTAATTTATTAAATTAAAGTGTTTAGTTTAATTAATGAAAAGAATCTATTTTAGAGGAAAAATTCAAATGAAATGTTCATTTGGTGTGCATTTTAATTAATTTGAAATTAGATTCCAAATATAATTGAAGTGCACACAAAATTCAAATTTGATTTGAATTTGCCAACTTGGCATCACACCATCCTCCCTCTATATATAGATATAGAGGAGAGGGTGGGCGGCACATTACATTCCCATGTGAAGAATTAGATTCTCACATTTTTCCCTCATTCAAATGTTGCCTTATGAGTTGAAGCTTCACTTCTCTCTTTTTCTCCAACCCCTAAATCGGACATCTACCTCAAATTTCTCCTCTATATCTTTAGCTAATATTGAGGAGAAATAGGAAATAGCATTGGTGTGTGGATCATATTGATAGAGGCAAGACAATATGATTGCTAGCCTTTAGAGATCCACCAGTCAAGACAGTAAATTGGCAATTTTATTCCAAGAGATCCATAAGAATTTTTTATCTAAAATTTTAACAGTAGACTCATCAAACAGTTAAGAGGCTACTGGAATTTTTTTAGAATTTTTGGAGGCTTTTGGATTGGGCAAAAGTTGCTCCTAATCCGCTGCGCCACTATTTGACAGTTTCTGGATTGAAGAAGTGTTCTTCATCTTTCCTTTGGATTTTGCTAATCAAGGTAATTATCCATCCTAATCTGAATCATAAGCATATTCAAATCCTTGTTTTCTTGTGAAGCACTAGTTAATTTTAGCTTTTGAAGTTTTAATTATTTGATCCTAGTGCCTCACTTGCTTACATTAGGCCGTTAATTAGCCATTCGAACAGGCAGCCCGCCCTAGTGCCACTACGCCGCCACCTCTGCCGTTGCCTTAATGCCTCCACCACCACCAGCCAAATCATCAAATTGACACCATAACTGTCTTGCCCATCTAATTTCGAGCAGAACCCCTCCAAGCCCAGCCTCGTTCCACCACCGGAAACGTCAAACCCGCCACCACCACCATCGAGCTTTGCTACGGTCGAAAATTTTGGTGATTCGCTGGTTGTTTTGGGGAGTTTTTGATATGGTTGTGATTCTTAAGCTGATAGGAATCTAACTATATCTTTGGTTTCTGGTTTCGAGAAAAATGGAGGAGAACCGAGTTTGGGAGGAGTTGGGTCACCTTTGAGAATTTGAAGAAACTATGTCCTTAATTATATATATAAAGTACTTTTTTCAATTTATTCAATTCGGCCCCAACATTTCTAACTCCTTTCAATCTTACCCTAAAGGTTTGAACCGCCTTTCAATTCGGCCCCAACACTATTATTTTAGTCCTTTATAGTTTTAATTTTTTATTTTGGCCCTTAACATTTCCAATTCTAGTCAATTAAGTCATTCTTTATTTATTTTGAAGTCCTTAAGCTTTTAATTTCCTCACATTGACCCTTAAATTTTATAATTTTGATCAATTAAGCCCTTTTTTCCTTTACAATTCAATCCCCCAATTGTCAACAATTATTTATAGGTCTCAATTAAATCCAACCCAAAATTATTTTAACCAAATTTATCGAATTGGTATTTTATTTATTGAACCACTAACTTTGGGTTTAGTATTCTAAAATTTGGGGTCTTACAGTTAAAACCAATTTATTAAAAAGCCAATGCAAGCCAATAAAAAATCAATTCAACCGGTGAATTGGTTACTAGATTTTTTTTAAATAAAAACAAAAAACTAACTAAATAAAAACCATAAAGCTAAAACTTACAAACAAAACTCCACAAGCGAGCCGCAAGCAGCCAAGCAAAGTGACAGTAGGCTGTAGGAGTTCAGTAACTCAATTCATTGCATTAATATTTATTTTCAATCTTCTTTTTCCTTTTTTTTTCTTTCATATTCTCATTTAATTCCTCTCCCAACATCAAATCCCAAACCTATATTCAAGAATTAGGACCTAAGCTTTGAAAGAGGTATTTTTTAAGTTTATTGTTCATTTGTTATTTTTTTTATTTTCTTCAAATATGTGTATGGATACAATTGAAATGAAATTAGAAATTTCACTAAAATATGTTCATTTGTTGTTTATTTATTTTCTTTAAATATGTATATAGATTCAATTGAAATGAAATAGGAGTTTATTGTTCATTTGTTGTTTCTTTTTTATGAGTTTGGTTTTTAGTGCTGGAGGATTTGGCCCAGGCCTGATGTAATCGACCAAGAGAGTGTTTGGAGAAAGATATGGGATTTGGAGTAGGTCGAGTCCTGCAACTAATCAACACACGTGAGGCTAGCCGATGAGGCCCTCAGCTAAATCACTCCGACGCTCAAGTTGGTATAATCGACTAGAATTTAGAGCGGTAAAGTAAATGCCAAAGTTATAGTAAACCTATCTTATGAAGCGATTGTATTGGGGTATTTATAGTCTCCATGGGAGGTCAAAATGTCCATAATGCCTGTCAGTATGTTTAATACGACAGAATGGTGGTTGAGTTGCATTTAATGCGATAGTAACTGGTAGTGAGAGAAACTTTCCTGCCTCATAGGTAGACCTCTTCTAGTTGAGGTGCTTCCCTAGGCGCGGACCTTTCTATTATAGTCTGGTCAATTGAAGGACATCTTTTGGTCGAGACGCCTTTTTGGCCGCGGATTGTTTGGAGAAATGCCGATAGCCTACGCTGGTCAATTTTGCATTCTTGGGTTTGGGTTGGTTGTATTAGACCTATTGGGCTCACCTTATTTCCCCGTATCATGAATCCCCCCACTCCCGAGTCCTAATTGAGCTCATGATGAGAAGGAGTGGAGAGTAGCTGATTTTTATTTTTTTATTTATATATATATATCGACCTCACATTTTAAATTTTGACCAGGGTTTCGGTGGCAATAAATGCGGTAGTATGTTAGGCAGATAAATAGTGACCAGAGGTTATGCAATAAATACCCGATAGCCAGTCACTTTAGTTGGTTGAATTTCCCCTTGGGTAAACCTTATAAATAGTGTGTTATGCCACATTTACCGCATCCTCGAGAGGTTAAGCTCTACAAATTTCACCCCTTCAGGCGAGAATCGCGAACTTCTTCTTCTTTTTTATTTTGTAAGTTCTCATTCATTCCTGCATAGTTTAGTTCTTTGCCGTTCTTTATTTCAACCTTTAAGATCCTAATCATGCTTAGAATCTTTAAGGAGGGTAGTGAGGGGTCACGTGATTCTGAGGTAACACGGTAGTCTAGGGACTCAACCAAAATGTGTAGTTATTCATCTAGCGAGACAAGCGAATCTTCTAGGGGGGTTGAGTTCATTTGAGAGTTCGAGTGAAGTGAGGATTGGTGTTCAAGGGGTCATGGGAGGCTAGTCGACCTCTATTGTCTCAGGGTAAGCTATTTATGATCGACCACTACAGTGATATAGTATCTGAGATCACCAGTAATGATTTGGGGCTGATTAGGAACATATATCACGTTTTCCCCAAGTTTGAGTTAATTATGTCGGGCCTAGCGATATAATGCACAGGCCTCTAGAGGATTGTATAACTGTGTTCAAGGAAGCGTTCAAGTGTGGGCTCAGTTTTCCCCTTGCACAGCCTATAGTCGACCTACTTAGAGGTCTTCAAGTGTGTATCACCTAATTGTTGCCCAACTACTTTTCGATCATGCATAGTTTTTTCATTTTGATATTGATGAATGACCAACCACCTTTATTCATAAACTTCAGCAACTTATTCCACCTTCCCATGTCCTGAAAGTTCGGCAGCATCGAGGAATCAGGCTTTTACTACCTCACGGCCCGCCCTTATCAAAAAATACTCGTGACACCAACGTTCTCTCATGGTTAGTCTTGGAAAAAAGGGTATTTGTTTGTCTGTGCACCTAGAGAGGGGGCTTTAATATCTCAAGTGGATAGTTGAAGGGTCGGATCGATATGCCCAGTAATGAAAATCCGACCTGGAATAATACCTTCATCATAGACTTAGTTGTTTTTGGAGAAATAGAGGCATCAAGTTTTACAGAGGAGAGGAATTTGGTATTAGCGAGCTTGTCGCCTGATCAGTTAGATATGCAAGCGGATGCTCACTAGGGTAGACTTATGTTTGTTACATTACTTTTGCTCTTCTTACGTTATTTCTTATCGATGTTATGTGTTCCTGTTTGTGCATTTTTTTCAAGTTGAGAAATCATGAATTGTACATGCCAACAAGCAATGGCTCACTAGCAAAAGGCATAGGAGTGTTCAGTGGCGATCGCCCGATGAGAGGCCGCATCCCAAGGTGCTCTATCACAGCATGCATTGCCGACCACCCTCACCTGTTCGACCAAGTATAGCTAAGGCCATTAGCCCAGCACCTCGACCAAAAAAGAAGGTTGTTGAAGATCGACTTTCTCTTACTAAAAAGACTACTGCTGAGAAAGGAAAGGGGTAAGTTATTGATACCTTCCCTCTTGGGGTCGCTACCCGATGAGGAGTTATTCCCATTGCCAGCTTTTCAAAACCCAAGGTTTGGACTAGACATCGAGGTTGCAACACGAATTCAATGCTAGTTGCGGGGTCAACATGAGTCACCCCTTGAAGGTCCTAACTATTGGTCTTTTCCTCTCTAACCAGAAGAATATGTTAGAGCTCGAAGGGATCGATGTTTTGAAAGCATTTACCTGCCATGCCAATATGGTTTGTTTTTGGTCGACTTGCTTTTACCTTCAAATACACACGCGTCTGTTTTAATCTAATCTTTTCGTCTTACCAAGTCGGACAATGGGACTACAACTTTTACCATCGGGCTGAGCTTATCGTAGCCGACCATGAGGCTCTTCAAAAGGAGCAATCTAACCTCTCCAAGACTTAGGTAGAGTCTTTGGAGTCGAGGATCACCAAGCTGGAGAAGTCAGTTGAAAAGAAAGATGCTGAACTGCTGGCCGCCATAGCGAAGAAGAGTCGCCTAGATGACCTGTTCAAGAAGACGAGGTTGGAAGTGGAAGAGGCCTCGCTCTCTGGTGGGGTACTGGGATATAACAGTGCCCTTCGGTATGCTTGGGATGAATTTTTCAAAATACTGCCGATATTCGCAAGGAAGTGGTGTAATAGTTTATATTGAGCCCTACCATCTTTGAAGCTAATGTCGTCTTTACATTCGACGACACTAAGGAGGCCTTCCAAAAGGTAGTGAAGCAATTGGAGTTCTTAAGCTATCAGTTTCAGGCTGAGGACAAGGCTCGACTAAATATACTTTAGAACAAGCATCTGGAAGACTATGATGAGAACGCGCCAGTTGAGGATGCGAAGGCCCCAATCATCCCAAGTCAGCGAAAGTGGGGAAATAGTTCAAGTTTGTTGGAAACTTTGCCTTCAACTTGAAGAATAGACAAACGAATATTGCTTCGTACTTCCCTGTCATCAGCTATACATTCCTGATTGAAGAGGCCAGTCCCTCTCAACCTATAGAAGATCCTCAATCTATAATGGACAAGGAGGTTGAAGGCCCACCAATGGTCTTACCTATAGACCCACAGATGAGCTCAACAGAGTTGTTGATAAAGTGGCGGAAGGCGCTGCTCGAGGGGCGGAAGGCAATGGGGTTAGCTCAAGCTGATTTTGCCACTGTTGTTTTTATTACTAATTTTTGTTATGTTTAACTTGCCTCGGGGGGCATAATAAACATTCGGCTGTAACTTTTTGTATGATTTGAATATTTTTATTATGCAACATTAATATTTTCAATCATATATTGATGCCTTATCTTTACATTGTTTTTCTTTCTTCTTGTCCTTATTTTTGTGCTGAATGTTTGGTTGACCTCTGAGGTCGTTAATTGATTCTGCACATTGGTCTAGAAGTGTATGCATATTTCTATTTGATGAGTTTGAAATCAAGTTGTTATAAAATTATGAAATCCATATGCATATTTTTGTCAATTGGTTTGAAACCAAAATAATGGTCGACTGCAAGGTCTAATTTACATAAATTTATCTTATTAGATATGTTGATTGGTTTGAGACTTCAAGTCAATATGTATAAAACAGTTGGCTAGTTTGAAACCAACTTCATTGTCAACTACTAGGTTGACTTTAAACAATTCCATCATTATTAGATGATTGGGCTAGAAGCCATGGTTGTACTCGAGATTAAGAAGTGGATCAAATATAAATCAATTTCATTAGTTTGAAACCAAAGTACAAAAGTGCATTTTTCAAGAAGACTGGATCTCATGCATCATAAATAGTTAGATCAAGATTAAAAAATCTCTATTCATACATAAAATTTCTTCAAGTTCACTGCATTCCGTGGTCGAGGTAGCTTATTCCCGTCCATGTTTGCTACTATGTAGGAATTGTGCTATGCAACTTTGAATATTAAGTAAAGGCCTTTCCATTTAGGGTCGAGCTTTCCAATATTTTTTGAGACTCTAACTTTCTTGAGAATGAGGTCGCCAACCTGAAAGCTCTTTGGTTGGACAGCTTTGTTATGATGCTTGGTGATAATTGACATATACCATTTTCATTTTTGCGTATGCCTGCTGACGCAACTTATCTATTGTGTCAAGGTCAAACTTTCTTTCTGCCACATTTGTGATCGAATTATAATGGATCATCCTAATCGTGGGCTATATCAGCTCTGCTGGGATCACCGCTTCTGAGCTATAGACCAAGCCATAAGGGCTATGCCCCGTAGCAGTTCTAGGAATGGTTTTGTATGCCCATATGACACCTAGGAGGTCATCTGCTTAGTTTTCTCTAGACCCCTCGAGTCTGTTAATTTGAAGAACGTTTTCTATCTATCTTATTAGAAAAGATAACAATATATATAAACAAGTATCCTAGTGAAATATGATGATCTCAAATCTCTAATGGTTATCCTATCAAATTCTATCTATTAACAAACTCCTAATATAGATCCTATAGAATATTTCATAACACTCCCCCTCAAGTTGGAGCATATATGTTAATCATGCCCAACTTGTTACAAATGTAGTTAATTCGAGCCCCTTGTAATGCTTTTGTGAAGATGTCTCCTAATTGTTCTCCAGATTTCACGTGTCATGTAGATATGATCTTTTGTTGAATCTTTTCACGAATAAAGTGACAGTCAACTTCAATATGTTTGGTTCGTTCATGAAATACTGGATTAGAGGCAATATGAAGAGCAGCTTGATTACCACACCACAATTTTATAGGTAATGAGGTTCTAAAGCCGATTTCATCCATCAATTAATGAATCCACATTATCTCACATACAGATTGTGCCATAGCTCAATATTCAGATTCAGCACTAGAGCAAGAGAAAACATTTTGCTTATTGCTTTTCCATGAAACCAAATTTCCTACAACGAAAACACAATATTCAATAGTTGATCGTCTATAAGCTTTTGATCCTGTCCAGTCAGCATCTACAAAGCATTCAACATCTAAATGTCTATGATCACTATATAGGAGACCATATCCTGGAGTTCCCTTCAAGTAGCACAAGATTTGTCCCAAAGCTTCCCAATGAGCTACAGTAGGAGAGGACATAAACTAGCTTACAATACTAATAGAATACGCAATATCAGAATGAGTTACAGTGAGATAATTCAACTTGCCAACCAATCTCCTATACATTTCAGGGTCCCCAAACAACTCTCTCACCTTCTGTTGTAAGTTGGAGATTAGGAATCATTGGTGCACTATAAGGTTTAGCACTTAACTTGCTTATTTCTACTAATAAATCAAGAACATACTTTCGCTGAGATAGAAAGATACCCTTCTTACATCTCATAACTTCAATGCCCAAGCAGTATTTTAGCAAACCCAAGTCTTTCGTTTGGAATTGAGTTTGAAGAAATGATTTCAAAGACAAAATGCCTGCAGAGTCACTTCTGATGATAATAATATCATCAACATATGCTACTAGCAAGATTAGACCAGCTTCTAACTACTTATAAAATACTATATGATCACACTTACTCTTGTGCATGCCAAACTGTAGTATTACTTCACTAAATCTCCCGAACCAAGCACGTGGACTTTGTTTCAAGCCATAAAGTGATTTTCTAAGTTGGCACACTTTTCCTAACTCCCCGTGAGCAACAAAACCAGGTGGTTGCTCCATATAAACCTATTCTTGAAGATCGCCATGGAGAAAGGCATTTTTAATATCTAGTTGGTATAAAGTCCAATGATGATTAGCAACTATTGGAGAAAATGTATCAGAATAATCCACCCTATAAGTTTGAGAATATCCTTTAGCTACAAGATGAGCTTTCAACCTAGTTATAGAACCATCTAGATTAACCTTCACTGCAAACACCTAATTTCAACCAATACTTTTCTTATTTGCTGGCAAGTTCACTAGTTCCCAAGTACCAGTACCATCTAAGGCCACCATTTCCACTTTCGTTACTGCTCGCCAACCAGGGTAAGATAATACCTCACCACTAAACAGACTCAAAAGATACGGTAAAACATTTAGAAGAAGATGATAAGTGATCATAAGAAACAAATGATGTAGTAGGATAAGCACAAATACGTTTACCTTTGCGAAGAGCAATGGGAAGATCATCCATATTCTCAGAAGTAGTGACTGGATCTTCCAACGAATGAGGGACTGGCAGAGGGTATGAGTCAAATGCCTTTTTTCTTCAAGAATATACATGGGTAATAAGGGGACAAGTATTAACAGGAGCAGGAGATATAGGTTGGACAGTGTAGACCAAGAGATTATCTTCCTCATTTGGATTTTCATAAGTAGGAGATAGTGGAAAAAATGGAGTTGACTCAAATAATGTAACATCAGTAGACACAACATACCGATTAAATATTGGAGAAAAACATGAATGCCCTTTTTGAATATGTGAATATCGAAAGAAGACAAATTTAAGAGAATTTAGATCTAACTTGGTTAGTTGTTGACGAACATCTTGAACAAAACAAGTACTGCCAAAAACACGAGGTTCAATGGGAAATAAAGATTTGTTTGGGAATAGAACAGTGAAATAAATGTTACCATTAAGCACAGATGAGGGCGTGCGATTAATTAAGAAATAAGCTGTAGAGACAGCATCAGCCCAAAACTATTTAGGAACTTTCATTTGAAATAGAAGTGCTCTAGCAACTTCAAGGAAGTGCTTGTTTTTTCTTTTAGTAATTCTATTTTGTGATGGAGTATCAACACTGAAGACTAATGGAGGATACCATTTTGTGTCATATTTGTGGAGAAAGTGTCTGAAAAAATTCTTTGGCATTATCACTTCTCAATATGCGCACTAAAACATTGAATTATGTTTTATTTCAGTACAAAAGGCACAAAAATGGAGAATAATTCTAAATGACTTTTCATAAAATAAATCCAAGTAACATGAGAATAATCATCAACAAATGTAACAAAATACTTTAATCCAGTTTCAGAAGCAACAGGACACGAACCCCAAACATCATAATGGACTAAGTCAAAATGGGGATGAAACCCCCTTATTGACACGAGACACTAAAGGTAACCTATGATGTTTGGCAAATTGACATGACTCACATTCTAACTTAGACAAAGATTGAAATTGCGGACACAACCTCTTTAAGGCCGATAAGAAAAGATGTCCTAATTGATAATGGGCTTCAAATGGTATCAAGGAGCTTAAACAAGCGATAGACCATGGCACTTGGTTCTCAAGGATGTAGAGTCCTCCAGACTCATGCCCTTTACCAATAATTTATTTCGTCGTAAGATCCTAAAATAAACAGTGATCAAGGAAAAATGAGATGCAGCGATTCAAGGCTCAAGTAAGTTTGCTGATGGACATTAAATTAAATGAAAACTTAGGCAAGCATAAACTAGAGGATAAAGAGATTGAAGATGTTAGGTGGGCAGTTCCAGAACCCAGAACACATTGAGGTAGATCCATCAACTAAAATAACACCAGAAGAGAATGGGTGAGAGTGAAGGGAATGCAAAAGGTTGAAGTTACCTGTCATATGATCTGTAGCACTAGAATCAATGACCCACTTGGATGAGGAAGAGGCAAGACACAAAGTAGGATTACCTGACTCTACTAGAGCAATGAATGAGGAATTGGTGGTCCTTAAGGATGCTTGATGCTGTTGGAACTGTGCAAACTCTTCTGCAGATACCATAATAGTCTTTTCAGATGATAAAGCATTGATGGATTCTCTTGTTGCAACATTTGCAGATTTATTCTTAAGTTTTGGACATGTGCGCTCTATATGGCCAAGCTCATGACAATAATAGCGAACAAATCCCCCTGAATCAAGATTCGAGGCTACCCCTCCATTATTTTTGTTACCATTATATCTTAATAAATTAAGATTCTAAGTTGTCCCTCCATTATTTCGATTACCATTATATCCTCCTCGATGCCCTCCCTTATTACCTTTTCGTCCCATGGCATGGCGACTTACAAAGGCACGGTTAGTAATTTGAATAGATTGAGGATTTTCTATATAAAGGATTGTACTTAAAGTATCATGTAGAGAAGAAATTTGAGATCCAGACAAGATTTGAGACTTAGCAGTCTCAAATTCCAAAGGAAGACCAGCAAGAAAACTCATCACAGCCAATTGTTCTCGTTCTTGTTGAACTTTCACATCAGGACTAAACGACAACAACATATTAAGTTCCTCATAAACATGTTTAAACTCCATACAATAAGTTGTGAGAGACTTATCTTGCTTATCTGCTCGATATAAGGCCTTACAAACTTCATAAATGCGAGAAATATTTCCCTTTCTAGAATATAAAAAATCCAAATAATCCATCGACTCCTTAACAAACTCACAATGATTGATCAGGGTAATTTCAAATTTGTAGAAATAATTATGCATCTTCTCTGATCCACACCTATCTTGTATTATCAGTAGGTAGATCCTTGATGAGGTGGTCATCCTTATCAATACTCCGTAAATAAACCCTAACTGTTTTGCTCCAATCTAAGTAGTTTGAGCCATTAAGTTTGTGATCTATAATTTTGGTTATTATCAAAATAACATTAGCAATAATACTTTTATTTTCTGCTATATCATAAAACAACACAAGAAAAAAACATCCAAATAATCTGAAAATCAAATCCAATTACTCCCCAAAATGCTCACTACTTCACCAAATCAGATAAATATCAGAAAAGAAACAAAGGCAATGACAACCCTCTTTAAATACCATCAACTCCCCAAAGAATTCCAATCAACAAAAAATAGAGGAAATAACATCAGACTATCAATCCAGATTTTTGAAAAAAAAAAAGAAAAAAAACAGATCTAATAGAAACGAAGAGATGAACTATAGTCAAACTAAATTCATCATCTTCCTATCAAAAAAGGGCAAAGAAAGAAAGAGGCTCACGAGACTAGCCTCCTCACAACAAGGCGATGCCGGCGAAGGAAGACCGGCATTGAAAAGACACGCATAAAAATTTTAGGCGGCGCTTGAAGACCACTTGCCGAGAGTGTAGCAGCCAGATTTTGGGTTTAGGCTTATTGGCGTATGGGTTTTCTCTTGGGGTAGGCGATGTCAACGGGTGTTCACTCTAAAGAGGTAAATTTGAACACACTCACTCATGAAATTAGGGTTTTAGATTTTATTCAACTTCGCTCCCCGATACCATGTTAATTTGAAGAACGTTTTCTATCTATCTTATTAGAAAAGATAATAATATATATAAACAAGAATCCTAATGAAATATGATGCTATCAAATCTCTAACGGTTATCCTATCAAATCCTATCTATTAACAAACTCCTAATATATATCCTATAGAATATTTCCTAATAGAGTTGAGTTTGGATATGATCCAGAATCGTTCTGTTAGTGACATTGGTTTGCACATTCATCTAAGGATTGCCAATAAATGTGAAGTGTTTTCAGGTGCCCAAGCTTTCACCCAAATCTCTCGTCATTTTACTTTAGAATTAGGTACCATTGTCTAATATTAGCACTTTCAGCAGACCGAAACGGCAAATGATATTTCTCCATAGAGGAGATTTTTCGCATTTAATGCGAAGGCATGCTAGTGGTATAGTGGAGATATGCTCCTTAAATGCGAAGGCATGCCATCTGTCAATGTGTTTAATACGGAAAAATGGTGGTTGAGTTGCATTTAGTGCGACTGCAATCGGTGGCAAGAGAAACTTTTCTGCCTCACAAGTCGACCTCTTCTGGTCAAAGTGCTTCCTTGGGCGTGGGTCTCTCCATTATAGTCTTGTCGACTGAACGATTTTTTCTAGTCGAGATGCCTTTCCAGCCACAGGTTTCTCTACCATACTCTGGTCGTTTAGAGGAATGCTAGTAGCCCACGCTGGTCGACTAGCCCATTGCATTCTTGGGTCTGGGCTGGTTATATTGGGCTCGTCTTATTTTCCCACATCACTTTTATTGTCTTTTTTATATGTACATGGATTTAATTGAAATAAAATAAAATTTTCACTAAAATGGGTTTATGATTTACTCAAACTTAAACCCCATATTAGGTCTTATATTTGATTCTCTTCCCATTTTCTAAAAGAGATATCTACAAAAAGTAAAAAAAAAAAGAAAAAAGTAATAAAGAATTATTTGGCCATAATTTCTGTATGGCTTGATTATAGCCAATTGCAAGGTTATTTGAATGAGCTTATTAAACTAAGTGATCAAAAAGTCTTTAAAATGATCCCTCAATTTGCAAGTTAAGGCCAACTTTTGAAAGATGTCCAAATTTTTTGTCTGCTCTACTAATTTGTATCAATAGAAATGGCATTTGCTTTTAAATTAATTATTTAGATAATTCGATTATAACTTGATTTCACCGCATTTTATTAAATTTGTAGGACATGGACGATGTTGATAGAACTTTGCCTATGGAATCCCAATCAGTAGATCAAACATCCAACAACCAGACTTCAAATCCAAGGCAAAGGTTAGACCCAGCGTGGAAATATTGTTATGAAGCACCATCAAAGAGCGAGAAAGGCCAGACAATTATATGCCAATTTTGCAATCAACCAATTTCTGGAGAGGGAATTAGTCAAGTGAAGCCTAGCATAATTGGTAATCTGAGACCATGTCATAAAATTACTTTTGAAGTTCATTTTCAAATGAAAACAACCTTAGCAAAGATTAGCCAAAAGAAAAAGAAAATATTGAAACTTTTGATGATGTGCATCATTATAAGGAAGATTATATTCATGAGATTCCACATTTGGGGGGATAAAAAAGAAGGTAGTAATAAAATAAAGAGGACTAATAATATAGAAAGCTATATGAAAGGTAAGCTGGAATTGATTCATCCTAACCTAGTATACAAGCATGTACGCAAAGTCAAGAAAGATGGCACGAAACTGACATGGCTATTCTCTATGGATTTATGATAGCGGTATTCCACTAAATGCCTTGAATTCACCCTATTTTCAGCTGAAAATTAGTAGGATAGCCACCATGGGCCATGATTATACTAGACCTATTTATTATGCACTAAGGTTTCCTTTACTTAGGCAGCTAAATCACAAGTCCAGTTGATTGTTAATTATTTCCGTACTAAGCGGGTTGAGACTGGTTATATAGTTATGGCTGATGGTTGGACTGATAATAGGCATAAATCTTTGATTAATTTCTTAGTTTATTGTTTCTCTAGGATTTCTTAAGGGTGTACAACGGGCCGAGATCACCGGGTTTGGGATGACCGGGTTGGGTACCCGGTCGTTCGGGATATATTTTTTACTACCCGATCCTGGTTCGATTTAGTACTGGGTACCCGGTCCCGACACCGGGTACTAGAATCGTGTAATGGGTATTATGGCCCAAATTTTGGCTAGAAAATGAACCCAGATTGTGGATTCAAAATCTGGCCAAATTGGCCAGATTTTGAAGGTTCATTTTCTAGCCAAGTTTGGCCAGATTTTGACGTTCAAAATCTGGCCTATCCAGATTGTGGGTTCATTTCCTAACCAAAACTTGGCCAGAAAATGAACCTACAAATTGACATTTTTTTTAATATAAATTGTGTTTTTGATAATATAAATTTTGAAATTTGAATTTATTGGTACATATAAAACTAATTGAAATTAACTCAACTCTCCAACTCCAAGCAAATTACAATTGACAAACACAATTTTCTATACATATTGGAGAGAAATCAAAAATTACTCAAATCAAATATTCAAATTGCTCAACTCTAAATTCTAAAGTGAAAAAAAAAAAATTCCTCAAACCATTATACAAATTATAATTTACAAGTTACAACACCAAGGCATCAATTCAACTTTCAACTTAACAATTCAAATTCTTAACATCAAGTATTCAAGTCATCCATTCCACTTTTCAAAGTCCACATCCTTTCAACTATCCAAAATTCAAATCACATAAACAACTTAAACATGATAATTGATATCAAATCATCAACATTCACAAACAATCTCTAATGCATTCCGCACAAATACTTATGCATCAAGGATGGATGTATCGGCCCCCATTTGTGTCAACTCTACAAAAGTAGCAACAAGATTAAAAAGAAATTAATAAAAAGATATAACATTAAAAAATAAAAAGAATTAAATTAGTTAAGTTACCTTGCTCAAGATTTTCTAGCTCACACAAATCCTTCTCCACATTAATTGGTTTCGAAGCCGAGCGAAACCAATCTTGAGCACAAATAAGAGCTTGAGCTACTTTAGAGGATAAGGAACTCCTAAATGCATCAAACACACGCCCTCCAGTGCTAAAAGCAGCCTTTGAAGCAATTGTCGAGACCGGCACCGCTAATATATCACGGGCCATCCTAGAAAGTATAGGAAATCGATGAGCCGACACTTTCCACCATTTTAATATGTCAAAACCATCTCCACCCTCTTCACACTCTTCTTGCAAATATTTCTCCAACTCAATCCTCCCTTGTTTACCTTTCTTTTTATTTTTCATCTTGTCAAACTCATCAAATAGATCATAAGCACCTTCATCCTCCTCACTCAAAGTGTACCTAGCACTAGAACTTTCACCACTTGTTTTAGAACTGGGGCTTGTTGGAAGTACATAGGCATACATTCTTTGATACTCTTTGAATAAATCATCAAATCCATTCTTGACAGCTTTTTTCATGTCCCTACTAGATGGACTATCACATGTTCCAAAATTTGAATACATTCTATAAAATGTGAACTCAATGAACTCCATCTTCAAAGTAGGATCAAGGATCACTGCATAATATAAAATCTTATTGATCTTTGTAATTGATCCCCAATATTTGTCATACTTTTCTTTCATTTTTTTGGCCATCTCCTTCAATTCAATGTCACCACTCTCCATCCACCTCGAAAGAAACCTATCAATTGCACTTATTTCTTTGAATACGGTGTTTGATGTGACATACAAAGAGCCAGAAATTTTCAAAGTGAGATGAAAAAAATGCCCAAAATATTTCAACAACAATTTTGCCCTTTCCCAATCAAAATGTGAAAGAACTCCATCATCGAGATCAATATTAAATGCACGATCACTGTCCTCATATGCTTCAAAAGCCTTTCTAAGAGACAAAACGGCATCTAACATCAAATAGGTAGAGTTCCATCTAGTAGGTACATCAAGTGACAACATCTTATTTGTTTCCAATTTTCCAAGTTTTGCACAATGCTTGAATTTTTTGTACCTTGCCGCAGACGCTATTATATATCTAACAACCCCTCTAATACGAGTAATAGCCATGCTCTCATCCTTTCCTTTCAAACCATCTTTCACAACAAGATTAACGATATATGCAATACACCTCATGTGCATATATTTACCACCCAAAATCACCATCAAATTTCTTTTTCAAATAAGCAATTGCACCATCATTTGATGAAGCATTATCCACAGTGACAGTAAAGATCTTATCAACACCCCAATCATTCAAGCATACAGCAACATCCTTACCCACATCCTCACTTTTATGGCCAGAAATAGGACAAAAATTCAAAATCTTCTTTACCAAATTCCAATCATTATCAATAAAATGCACAGTAAGACACATATAATTCACTTTTTGAAGAGAGGTCCATGTGTCAGTGGTGATGCAAACCCTCTTTGCATGTGTGGCAATGAAGGACTTCAACTTGGATTTTTCATTCATGTACATCTTGAAAATATCACTAGTTATAGTCCTTCGGGATGGCATAGAAAATTGAGGACATGTAACTAGCATAAAATGTCGAAACCCCTCTTTCTCAACTATCCCAAATGGCATCTCATCAACAATAAACCAATGGTATAATGCATCTCTAATTTTTTCTTGATCAAATTCCCATAAAACCCCTCTACTCTTTTGACCCTTTCCAATCGGTTGATAATTCAAAATCTTTTGTCTAGTTGTAACTTCATGAGGTTTCTTCTTGCATGATTGATAATGCCTATCAAGCCCTTTAGTTCCATGTAAATTAGGATCCACCCTAATACATGTTCCACAATATTTACATTTTCCCTTTTGGCATTTATCATTTTCACAAAAGAATTTAATAAAGTGTTCCCACCATGGTGACCTAGATGCAATTTCTTTTTTGACTTTTTTCTTTGGAGGTTCCTTTTCCTCATCTACATTCTCATCAATAAAAGAATCTTCGGCAGGACCCTCTAAACCTCGAGTTATAAAATCATTATCATCATTCAAGCCATACTCTAAGTCATCTAACAAATTTAATTCCTCATCAATTGGATTAGCAAAACTCACCTCCTTAGCCTTTCTTTTTGTTTTTGGATTACTAATTTCCATTTCACTTTCCGAGGGGATACGTTAATTCGGTAATTTGGATGAGTCCCTGCAATGCAATTAACAAAAAATTAATTTTTCTATACTTGTATCTTATTTTTATTATATATCAATTTAAAAAATTAATAGATAATAAACATAAAAGTTAAAAAATAAGATAACAAATTGAAAGATTAAATATTTAAATTCATTCATAAAAATAGAGGAAAAATTAAAATAAAAGCAAATCATTCATTCATATAAAAACTAAATCCTCCACCCAACCAATAAACAAAAAAATTAAATAATTAACAAATGCATATATAATAGATAATAATAGATCCTAATATACATGAATATACAAGAAAAGTGAAAAACTAAAAAAATCTAAATTTTATCAAGAAAACCCTAAACTAAAAATTTCATTACATTGCAAATAAATTCAATCAATATTAAATATTCTACCTAATACGTACCTGGAGTGGCGGGCGGTGGTGGCCGGTGGCCGGCGGCCGACAGTGGCAACGAAAGAGAAGAGGAGGGGGAAGGTCGAAGGGAAAAGGGAAAATTGGAAAAGAAACAAGGGGCAAAGGTCTTAAAAGTTAAAACAGAGGCAGAGTTTCTGCCTCTGTTTTAGGACCTCAATTTTTTTACTCTTTTTTTGGTTTTTTTTTTTAATAATTTTCAGCCGAGTACCCAGTGAAACCCGGTTGACCGGGTTTCGATTGTTGACTACCCGATCGGACCGGACCGGGTACCCGAAACCCGGACCCAAATGCCAACCCCTAGGATTTCTCATTAACTCTGTTGATATTTCAAGTATAGAGGTAAATACTGAGAATTTATGCAATCTTTTTACTGAAATTGTTGAAATGGTTGGTCCTAAAGATGTTGTGCATGTGGTTACTGGTAATGCAAGCAACTATAGAAGTGCAGGGAAATTGCTTTCTGAAAAGTATCAATCAATATGTTGGTCTCCTTGTGCTGCTCATTACATTAGCTTAATTATGAAAGACATATCTGAGATGCCTCTTGTTAATGACTTGGTGATACTTACTTCAAGGATTATGACTTTTGTTTACAATTATAAGTGGCCTCATGCTTGAATGAGGAAAAGACCGGGTTGGACAGAAATTATTCACTCGGGAGACATCCATTTTGGCACAACATTCATAGCTTTGAAAAGTCTTTATGACCACAAAGAACATTTGCAAGCAATGGTTACAAGTTAAGGATTTAAAAAAAATTGAATTTGACTAAAGCAAAGGAAGTTAAACAAATTATTCTAGATGAGAAGTTTTGAAATAATTGTTTAATTACTTCAAAGATCATGGGTCTGATCATGAGATTGATGCGCATTTGTGATTTTGATGAGAAACCTTCACTAGGTTATGTGTATGGGGGTATGTTGAGGGTGATTAAAAGCATAAAAGAATTGTTTTGTAATAAAGAGAGGTATTGTGGTGAAAATATTAACAAAATCAATGCAAGGTGGGACAAAATGTTGCACAAGAATCTTTACACATTTGCCTTTTGGTTAAATCCTATTTTCCAATATGATCCTAAAAGTCATACTGAAAGTCCTAAGGTGATGAAAGGACTTCTTGAGGTCATTGACATACATCTTTCGAATGTGACTACTATAATGGAGGAAATTACCATGTTTCGAAAGTGCCAAAAAGGTTTTGGGAGGGCATTGGCTTTGAAGAATTTGAGAAGTATTCGTCCTGGTTAGTATTTTTAATTAGTTATGGATCTTAAAATTTCTTATTTATTTTATAATATTTATTCTAACCTTTATATTTGATAATTTTTAGATGAATGGTGGAGGGTATTTAGTTTTGATGCACCAAACTTACAAAAGCTTGCTATTAAGATTTTAAGTCAAACTTTATCTTCATCCAGTTGTGAGCGTAATTGGAGTGCGTTTGAGCATTTCTACACAAAAAAGGAATAGATCAGAGCATGCTAGACTTAATGATCTTGTGTGTGTCTGCTATAATTTACTTTGACTTGTTACTTTAATGTTCTCTTAGTTGATTTATGTAGTTATCATAATAAATTTTACTTGTTACTTTAATGTTCTCTTAGTTGATTTATGTAGTTATCGTAATAAATTATAATTTTATATTTTTGATATACTTTGTAGTCTTAGTGTAAAGAAAAGACCATATGATTCAACTGATTATGAGTGCATTGACAAGGTTGAGTTTTGGATAATTGATGAAGCACCAAATGGAGAGTTAGATTATGATGAATTGGAAGAAATGCTTGAGGAAGACAATTCTAATGATCAATTGCAAGCTAAGCAATCAAAAGGTTAGAATATACTTTAATTTATTCAATCATTATACTGTATTTCTTATTTATTCTTATCTTTAAATTTTGTATAGGGCATGCAAACAATGTGAATGAAGATGAATTCGTCAGAAATAATGATATTGACTTGTCAAAATATGGTGGCATTCGGACTGGTTCAAATGATGGTGGTGATATTATAAATATTGTTCGTTTGACAAGGTTTGATGAGAATACGGATGATGATTGAAGATTTATGTATTGTGGCTTTGTTGTCTATTGTAATATTTATTTTAATTTAAATTTGAAATTTTTATGTTATTTGAGTTGTTATTTATTATTTTTATAAGTTGTAATAGATTCTACAAGGATATTTTCTAGTAAGTCTAATTTTATGATTTGACATTTTAAATTGATGTATGGATATTATTATGGAGAATAATTTGGAGAAAGTTTCATGGTACTAGACAATTTTTATTCTTTTTCCTTTATATATATATATTTACATTTTTTATATTTTTAATATATTTATATAATATTATATATAATTATAATTTCACATAGATTGAACTAGGGGTTAAATTGATTGAACCATTAACCAATAAGGACATCGGTTTGATTTCTCAAACTAATATGGGAAAGCCCAATAAAACCAACCCAATAGCACTCAACCAGGCAAAAGATATAACATTGGACAACCCAATTGGCTATCAGGCCCAGCCCATTGGTGATCGACCATGGTATCAACCATACCCGACCTCATTTTGCCTTTTTGCCCACACGAGTATTGACACTTTGCACGGTCGACCAAACTATAGTCGACCAGATCAAGGATGTTTATTCAGCACTCAACTAGGGAGATATCTGAATCCAATAGAGTTCAATTGTTTCGACCATAGCATGCTTAAATGATTTATAGACGAGTGTTCATTTTAACCCTAGGAGGTCGAATAAACATGACCACCTCTCTGCCGCATTGAATGCTTTGACAGGCGGCATGCCTCTGCATTAATAATATGTGCCTCCACCAGTACCACTTTTCTACAACGCTAGGGCAGTGCGTGCCTCCTTCATACCATTATGTCCTATGGAGTTGGAAGAGGCACCACCTGGAATAGTACACAAAATAGGAAAGACCTAATGGTCCTCAGGTGAAGACAAAGGCCCATTCTGTATATGCAAGGGCATCATGGATGTATCAGCTTCTCCATAAATGCTACAAGTACCCCATTGCCACTCTTCAACAAGGTATGCCCATTATCACTTAAAGCCCTCACTCTACTGCTCTACATTCTAGTCGATTAAATGCTAACTTGAGCAATAGAGTACCTTAACTGGGGGCACCTCGGCTAGCCTGACGTATGCTATTAGTTACAGGGACCTAACTACATCATCAAACCTTTTCTTGACTTCCTACCTAGTTGATTGGATTAGATCACAGCCCAATACACTGTTAAACTATTCATACCATCATCATTTGGTGTCGTCTGTGGGTTCTTGAGTCTGTAACTAAGATAAAATGGTTAACACAAGTTGATCCATTTCTGAGAGAGAGGAGAACAGAAGATTCCCAACCCCTCTTCCTCGACCCCAACAAGAACAAGATATGGCTGGACCCAGTTCCCAGCTAGAACAAGTAGTAACCTTAACTGTACCTCAGCTTATGCAACTGACAAGCGAGAAAATATAAGCTCAGATTTTAGCTCAACTATCAACTGCCCTCAACAAGCACAACAATCAACCCAGACCAGCTGTCAGTGCCATTCCCCAATCTTCACAACACAAGGAGAGGCCCCTAAGGGAGGATAGGGGCAGACCAGAACAAGACGTCTCCCTATCCGATGAGATGATAGCCCAGGATGTTTCCCACGAGAAAAATCCCGACCTAACCCTCAGGAAGAAGTGGTAGATTCGGTAGATCATCTCACCCAACCCGTTCGATCCCAATAGTGCGATAGGGTCGAGTGCTTAAGACCTCAAACGAATAGAAATTTATCCCAAACTGATCGAGAAGAATGCGTAGAAGTATCCCACTAAGTGCAACAATTGAACAGACGTCTAGAAGAGATTTCCAAGTAAAACACTGAGAGAAACCCCCACTATGATAGCGTACCCCGACTTTGATGCATGCGAGAGTCGTCTTTCATCAAGGAGATAATCGATGAGCGCATAGTGGTCAACGCCAAGGTTTCGATCGGACTGCCAAAGTATGATGGCTCATCCAATCCAAACGAGCACTGACTCCAATTCGAACACATGATGCATCTCCACAAGCATAATGAATATATCTATGCAAAGATGTTCATCACAACATTTCAGGGTATCGCACTTGTCTAGTTTATCAAACTGGAGCAATGTTGATTTATTTGTATAACTAGCTTTGCGAAAAGTTTCTCCACCAGTTTGCTGGTCGAAGGAAAACAAAACTCCCCCATACTCATTTGTATACAGTTAAGCAGAACAAGGGCCACTTCCTTTGAGATTTTTTCACCAAATTCAACACAGAGGTTTTGAAAATTGACAGTCCCCAGATAGAGTTCCTCATCGATATGATGTTCCTTGGTCTTCAACACAAAGTATGCGTCAATGCACTAGTTCGAGAGAGATCGAAGACAATGGAAGAGTTACTCGACCTCGCGAAGAGGTACATGACCTAGGAGAACATGAACAAACTAAAATATTGCAATTCGGGCAATGATAAGAAGAAGGCTAAAGAGAAAGACAAGAGACAACACAAAGATAGTTATCGATCTCCCATTAAATGATTTCACAACTATACCCCGCTGAACACTGCCAGAAATGAGGTGATGTTTTCCATTTAGCATGACAACTCCTCAAGAAACCTAGGAAGTTGATTGAAATGGAAGCAATGAAGAAATCCAAAAAATAATGTAACTTCCATAGGCAAAAAGGCCATGACACGAAGGATTGTTTCAATCTGCACGATGAGATTGAAATGCTAATTCAACAAGGACACCTGAAAAAATTTGTTGATGAAAAAAACTAGACAAGAGTGATTGACACCATTGCTAGAGGCCCGATTGGAGGGGACTCTAAATTAGTGAGAAGATAGAATAAAAGAAGGTTGGAGTCGACCAAATCTTTCTCAATCAAAACAGTTTTCCAACTCTTAATCAGCACCTCTCACACATTGAGAATCAAAGTACTGACAATAACTGGATTGCCCCCTTGTTGTCTCAGTTGAAATCGCCAAATTTGAGGTTAGGAAGATTTTGGTCGACAATGGCAGCTCTTCAAACATAATTTTCTTGTCGACGCTGAAAAGAATGATGAACATGGGGAAGCTCAAGTTTGAGCCTATACGCACCCCGCTGATTGGATTTGAGGAATCAGAGATCATCCCTGAAGGATCTATAAACTTATCTATTTCACTTAGGGAAATGCCTCAACGAAGAGCGCTTATGGTCAACTACCTAGTCGTTGATATACCCTTTGCTTATAATGCTATTATTGGATGACCAGTGCTGAATGACTTCAGGGCCATAGTCTTGACCTACCATATAAAGGTCAAGTTTTCGACGGCTGCTGGGATTGGTGAACTGCTTTGCAACATAAAGGAAGCTTACCAATGTTACATAATCTCGATTAAGGTAAACGAATAGAAAACTCGACCCAAACTAAAACCCTCGGGGGACGTCCCAATAATGGAACCTGAGGACAGACAACAAAATAAGAAGAGGAAGCTTGAAGAGACTAAGATCGAACTCATCGGGGAGTTCAAAACCATCGAGCTCAAGCTTGGGAATCCTGACAAGACAACAATGATTAGGATTGATCTTAGGAGCAGCATGGAGTGCTTAATGGTCAATTTCCTCAAAAAGAACATTGATATTTTTGCTTGGAAAGCTGCCAACCTACAGGGAATCGATCCTAGCATCATCATCCACTACCTGAACGTAGACCCCTCATTCACGCTGGTCAAGCAGAAGACTAGGACCTTCAATGTTGAAAGATGTCAAATCATTGGGAAAGAGGTCAATAAACTCTTAGAGATAGGATACATTATAGAAATTCAATATCCTAGTTGGCTTTGTAATGTAGTTCTTGTCCCTAAAAATGAGGGGAAATGGAGAATATGTAATTAAGCAATGGCATTATATTTACTGTATATAAGTTCTTGTCCCAGCAAAGTTATCTCATACTATCGAGTATAAATCTCATCTGATATCTTACATCTATGTCAGGAGCTTCTACTATTTAGGAACACTCAGATCCTCATCACCTATTCTAAATTGGAATGCGAAATAAGTATTAATATTATAATATAACATTTATTAATAGTAATTACAGTTATTTGCTCGTTCTAATTATATTAACTTACTTATTCCCTCGATTACCCTTCTATCTCGATCTTCATACCGAAGTACTCAGATTTATGGTGTTTTTCCTAGATCATCTAATTCATATTACTAGGTTCGCCACATATGCACCCCGTTTAGGCAATCAATGTTCTATTCTGATTTTAGGGTTTGAGTTATTGTAGTCAAGCGAGAGGTCGACTACCTCCTAGTAACCTACATGTGATAACATCATAGCCTAAATTTTGTTCGAGTCTATTTCTTTAAATCAATTAACCTAACTATGATGGTCTATATTTATCTCAATTTACAGTTTCGACTTCCTAAGCATGTCAATTTAGTTTAGTTAATATCAATTTGTCCCTATATCAATTATGGACTAATATTTTACTCGTATTATTAAATTTAATTTAATATTTTTAGTTCAAAACTAACATGCACAGGCCACTCAATCAAAAATTATACTAACAATCAATGTTTGGGTTAATTTAATATTCTATCACTATAAATCAGGAATTCAATCAACCAATTAACTGAAATTAACTGAATTTTACCAAATCAACTTGAATTTCGAAGTCAATACAGGGTCCGAAATTGATCTGCATGTGCCTGGAATGAGATTTTCACATTTCCACCTCGAACTCATTGGAACGCCTCCTCCATCCGTCGGAGTGCCAGTACGCGCCACCATTCACTGCTGTCGGAACTTGGTTCTACCACCACCAATCTAAACGCCTCTCCACGCTGAGCAAAACCCTCTTTTAATTTCTTGCTTGGTCGTTGTTTTGCCGGTGAATTGAAGAAAAACAATCACTACCCCACCAACGGTCACCACACGTCTTCCACCTTAATTGCTTCTTCTTCGGATATTTGAATCCTAAATTAAAGGTATCAACACATTCCTCTAATTGAGCCCGTCACAATCCATCCTTATTCTTCAAGATCTCATTGCCAGGAAAAGGAGACCCATCTCCACTACCACTCTCCGTCAGCTACCATTTTCTCACCGTTTCACCAAGTAGTTTGTTGTGAATTTTATGTCAATGTGTTCCTTGAGACTTGAAGTAGGCTTGGTTTTAGGTTTTTCAGTCATAGTGCGAGAGTGCTTGGAGAGGAGAATGCTGGGCTGCTAATTGAGAATTAGACAAAGTAGAGGGAGGCCTTTTATACTATTGAGCTTTTCAGAGTTTCAATTTGGCCCCAAGACTTCTCCACCATTTGCATCTCGATCCAAAAGCTTTCCTACCGCTTACATTCTGATCTTCCAGCTTTTGAGTGCCTTACATTTGCCACCTAATTTTCCAATTGACTCTTCCAGCTTTCTTTTCTCACATTGGTAATGCTCAATTTTTTTAATTTTTACAATTAAGTCCTTATTTTATTAATTTTTAGTCCATATAATTTTCCAACATCACACTAAAGCCCTAGTCAATTTAAGTATAATTTATTAAGGCCCATTTCAATTTTGTTGTTACAATTAATATTTTAAAATCTTGACATTCCAATTTAATTGGTTAATTTTGAAATCTAATGAAAATTTCATGCCCAAGGATTGGGGTGTTACATATTTTCATTTTAATTGATGTTGCAACTAATAGGCAAAAGGCAATTAGATAATGTCAGATTAAGACAGTCAGATGTGCGCCACCTCAGCATCGGCTAATGCTACATATGCTATTTCCGGTGCTAACATAACTTTTGAGCAATCCAAGTCCTTTTTTATTGGATTTTTAATATTTTCGGTCCTACTTTAATACCTGTGACAATTTTGGTCCTCTTTTACTAAATGAGCATTTCTATGGTCCTATTTTTACAATTTTTCCTTTATTGAATAAGGTTGAAACACCTTGTCCACCAATACCTAGAATGTGAAGGAAACATTGTAAGACTAAAATATATAACCAAGATTCATAGTGACCATGTTGAGTTCTGAAAGTAGATGGTACCCTGATCCTAAATCCAACTTGGGAAACATCTTTGCTTCATGAAATTCATACATCAAACCTTCTATATATGATAAGTAAGCAAAACATGCCTTCAACATTGTGTTTTTTCAATTCTCTATAATCTAAGCACATCTTTCAACTTCAATCTTTTTCTTCTCTAATACCACACGAGAGGAGAATTAATGGACTAATGTTGTTCCTAGTAACTCCTACATCAAGCATTTCCTGTGCAACAATCTCAGTTTCATCCTTTTCGAGTGCTAAATACCTATGTGGCCTCACATTAACTTCTAAGAAGAATCCCATGATCATATTCTCTCTTATGAGGAATTTCTTATTTGTTCCTCAAATAACTCGGCAAATTCTTGTGGTAACCGCTTTCACTTCTCATTTTTCTCATCATTCATGCTTATTGATAATAGTGTTGTTGTATGAGCCTCATTCTTATTGAGTATTCCCACATGCATCACAAAGAAGTGATCAAGATTCTATAAGATCTTATTATCTATTTATTTCTTACTAACTTGACTACTACAGGTTTTATCCTCCTTAAGTTGTTATCTCAATGTTTTGGATCAATCTGTAACTTTATATAAACCTTATTATTAGTAGGTAAAGCAATAGTTTGATTGCAAGTGAGGTTGAGCTATGATTAACAGTGGTGAGTCTGTTTCTTAAAATGATGTGGCTACTTAGATGTTTGGGTAAAGGTTAGTTGACATTTGACGGAGTAAGTATTAGTGAACCTGTCTGACTCCATCAGACATAGTCAATAGTTATTCCACTTATTCAACATCATGTTGACTTGTTCCTCTTGTGTTTTAGCAACTCACTTTTTCAAGTTTATTTAAACTAGAAAGGTACACACGTGTTACGCATGTGACTTGTTAATTTTATTTTTTTTCTTTACGTTTGTTTGTTTATAAGTTATTTTCTATTTATATTTGATTCAAATACTTATTAAATGGACAAATAAAAAATAAAAAATAAATTATCATTTGAAATTATAAAATATGTTAGACCTATCACACAGTTTCAGAACAATCTAAAATAATATATTTCTTCTCCTATGGGATTTGCAGCATGTATGCAACCTATTACATTTTTTGCTTGCTTTCATTCCAATGTCTACATTGTTGTCCAAAACATCGTATTTTACCAATATCTACATACTTTGAATCCCCCCAATAGAAGATGTTGAAGAACAATTATTTTTTCAATTTGACTACCCCTTGTCTCTTCTTTTAAGGTATTATCCACAATTCCTTATTGTAATTCAGATCTTGAATTTGATAGGCTATGGTGATAGTCATCAATCTTGTAGTTTCTAGTTTTATGTCATTAAATTGAAGAACCAACAATGGAATTTTTTTCGCAAAGGAATAGCTACATGATTGATAGTAGAAGTTTGATCTTGTATAAATAAATTATAATTAGTAAATATGAAAAATGTTTAAAATTTGGATAATGAGGAATTGACATATATATTCACATTAGTTTAAAACTTCAAATTTTTAATGGTATAAGTGCTTCACAGATTATTTTTTGCATTGTTAAACTTTGTATGTTAATAGCAAAAAGAAAACAAGTATGTCTTTCCAATATAAGAGTAATAAACAATGAAATGAATATATAGTAAGATAATAT
The DNA here is from genome assembly GCA_018894105.1 of Jacaranda mimosifolia. Taxonomy (NCBI): domain Eukaryota; kingdom Viridiplantae; phylum Streptophyta; class Magnoliopsida; order Lamiales; family Bignoniaceae; genus Jacaranda; species Jacaranda mimosifolia. Next base: position 5,470,991 of record CM032120.1, read on the forward strand.
AAACCTATTTATTGTTCTCTAAAAATTGTTGCATACTTGTAAGAGTAATCTAGACATATTCATTCTTTTGGATTGCATCATTAATTGTTTTGGTACCTTTTTTTAAAATGTTTAAGTGTCATCCTATATCACCTTTTGGAAAAAGAGTGGACATTATAGTAATAATGTGTTATTCTATGTTTATGATATCAACGTGCATGGACAATAATATCTCATTCCACTTATACATTGTGATTACTTCCTTCTACCAAAATTGCAACAGCTTGATAAACATTTGGAGAATTATAAATTAAATTAGTCTAGTTTCATGTTTTTTAAGGTATGGGGCTTAATATCATTTGTTGAAATGTAATCATTTAACCTTTTGAAAATTTTTGCATATGAATTTATCTCCATAAATTTTATAAATTTTCTCATAATTACTTTTGATAAATCTGATTCTTTTAGTTTTCTCTATTCTCAAGCTCATTTTCTATTTTGGCAAAATACAACTAAAAGTTACCATGCCTATTTTTTGTTTAGAAATTAATCATAAAAGATGTAGGTCTTTTATCTAATTTCACATCAAATGAAGTAAAAGAGTATGTAGTTTAAGACTCAAATATTTTTTCAAAAATTCATAACCTCTTCTAATAGAGAAATAAACAACTTATGCAATTCCTTTGATGTTTAAAGTGAAGCAAGTTTAATTTTTTTTTATTACCACAATGAAATGTGCAAGGCTCTTTTAAATCTTATAGCATCACAGTGGATGTAACTAAGTACCTTATTTAATTCATAAGTCTTCGAGCATACAGGATTTAAATTCTCAAACCTAATCGAAAAATGAGAATAAAATTTAAAATTTTAGCATATGATAATATTTACCCGCATATATGATATTTATTAAAAAATCATAACGTATATATTTATTGAGATACTTACATTTTGATTGATAAAAAATTATCTATGCTCTTGGAAGCAATAAATTGGTGAATATTGACAATTGAATTTTTTATGAATTAACTTTTTTTCATTAAAAGATACATTGAAAGAGAGATGCCAACTTATTAACTTTTATATTTTTTTTCTCCTTTATGATATAATTGACTTTCTCAATTTCTTGAACTCTTTAATTTTATCAATATATACATGTCTCTCTATAGTTCTCATTGCGGCATAGTTTCTCCTCATCTTATCTCGTCATTATTGTCAAAATAAATATATTATAGTAATATTATTAGAAATTTATATCCATTTATCTAAAAGTATAAGTGAAATTTTTCTAAAATAGTCATATTCGATGATATTTTAAATATATATCATAGTATCCAATACTAAATCAATTAAACTTAAAGTTTATCAATTCATTACCATTTTAAGAATCCTTTATTGAAAAATGGAACAATAAAAATCTGTGAATTGAGCAATGACTAAATAAAAAATGTCTTAAAAAACTTAACATTTAAAAAATATGATTTGTATGTATCTTTTACAATATAATGATTAATAGTACCTACTATTTAATTATTTCATTTTTGTGTGATATTTGAAGAAGCTTTTGTTTTTTTATTTATTTTCTATCATTCCTATGAATTAAATTTGTGCTAGTTGTTATTCCATAATTTTAATTTAATTTTTATTTTTATTTATTAATTGAAAGTTCTTTTTAATTTTTTTAAAAAATAAATGTCAATTATTATTTTATGAAATAAAACTAAAAATATGATTCAAATGATTTAGAGCAAATTATGTATTTGTTTTCTCTAAATTTAGATACATAATTAAAACTTATATTACTTATTTAATCTTGGATTTGTAATAGACTACTTGTTTTTAAACTCAAATTAGAAAAAAAAAAAAATATATATATATATATATATGCTTTCTCATGTGTTCCATTTATTTATAATGATTCTTTCTCGCTCCTATCTCTTCTTAGTTAAGCCACAACTAGAGGAAGTTAAATTTTGGTCAATTTTAAATATTTAAGGATCAATTACATCCACCTCCCCTAGGATTTGGTGTAATTACCAAAAAATTCTTGTTGTTTTGAAAATTACATTTAACCCCCCCCCCCCTCCCCCAGAACTTTCAAACTAACATATAATGCTGAAGGAAGTGTAAAATGACCAAAATGCCCTTCTATTAAAAATTAAAAAATAAAAAACTGATAAAAATATCAAAAGCCAGAAATACCCTTGACCTATTTGTAATTTTTTTTAATTTATTTGATATATTTATACATACAACCCCCCAATTGCACCCCCACCCCACGACGGCTGCTGTTATATTTATACATACAAACCCCCCACCCCCCCTCACCGGCCAGATCTGGCCATGCAGCCATTGTCGTGGTGGTGCTGGTGGCAGCAGCACCGTTTGGCCGCCTAGCCCGTTGCTGCCTACTGCCCATGGCAATGCAGTTGCCACAGGCAACATGCGACAGAAGAAGGGAGGTGGGTGTGGGTGGGGCTAGGGGTTGGGGTTTGATTTTAATATATATATATATATATATTAATTAATAGATAATTTAATTAAGATAAATTTAAGTAAGTTTCATTAATTATTTTAGAGAAATTTATTAGTTGAATAAATATATTTAATGATGATTATTATTTTAATAAATAATGTAATTAAATTTAAAAAATTCATTTTTTAATTAATAATAATATAGGTGAAAATACATATATCTTATTTTTGTAACTTTTTTCTTCTTAATTAATATAATTTTTTATTTATTGATTTTTTAATTAATAATTTTTTTTACTTATTTATCATTATTTTTGATAGATTTATTATTAGAATAAATATTTTAATTATTTTAAATATCTTTAATTCATATATAAATATTATTTTAGTTAAAATTTAAAAATTTTATCTTTCTTAATTAATAAATAATTTAGTTAAAGTTACACGTATTTAAATTTTTTTACTTATTTATTCTTAATTAATATAGTTTTTAATTTTTTATTTATTGTATTTATTGATTAATAAATTTAACTAAATTTTATTAATTATTTTAGATAATTTATTATTTGAATAAATAACAAAAACAATATATGCGGCGCCCTTAACAATATTTATTAATGTTTTTATTATATTTAAGACATCAAAGAAAAAAATAATAACAAATACATCCTTAAACAACCTAAAAAAGTTCAAACCAAGTCAAAAATGGAGTCAATGACCCTAAGGGCATTTTTTAAATTTCACCCTAATTTTTTAACGATGGTTGGTCAAAACCCTAACGTTGACTAACGACTGGGTTGAAATGTTGGACAGCAACAAAGTTTAGGGGGGTAAATATAATTTTCAAATCAACAAGGATTTTTTTATAATTACGCCAAACCTCAGGGGAGGGGGATATAATTGACCCAATATTTAAATATCATAGTGTAAAATAAAAATATTATATTCTTTTATAACATTTTTTTGTAAAAAAAAAGTGTGAAAATTATTTCTTTGAAAGTTTGCTAGTTTATAAATCTGTAAAAATTGGATTCTAAATTAAGTTGGCTATTAATATAATACATACGTGAATTGTTAAATGAAATTCATTGTTTCGAATTAATATTTATAATTTTTTAATTATTTAAAGTTTAGCAATATAAAAAATAAGGATTCTTGATTGTTGGATACTATATATTTAATGGGGTATATACTTCGCACTTAGGGGGTAAATATTTTGTAGGGTATGGATGGAGACATATGGGTTAATGTGATATTTTATCTAGTGAAATATTTTTATTGATATCCTATTTTATGTATTGATAGAAAATATTTCACTATGTCATATTAATTTTATTATTAAAATTGAATAAATATTTTTTAAGCTTAATAATTTGAATTATATAACTATCAATTTAATAATACATTTTTTGAAAAAATTCAAATCTTAATCAAATATGACCAAGCTATATAATAAGTAAGTTATACTTGTTATGTTGTTGATGCATACTTTAACAATATTTATCATATGATTAGTTAAGTCATGAAAAACTTGTTCTTGACAAGGTCTTCCTCATCCTTTGTCATGGCCCAAATAAAAAATTAAAAAAAATTATTAAAAACTCCTTAAATATATTTTTATATCTAAAAAATGCCATTAAAATATTTTCCATACTCAAATACCCATTCCATCAACTTTTCACTTCAAAAAACCAAACATAAAATTTTTGGACTCAATCACCCTTAATTTATTAAATTCTTTAAATTATCCACTTATTAAATTTAGAAACTTAATGAATTAAATTTCTTAATAGAATATTTTCTTTAACTTTTTGAATTGATTTCTAAAAATGATGATTTTAAACTAAACAAAAAAAACTAAAGATTTTTAAACTTCATAAATAACATTTCTAATTTTTACTACGAAGAGAGTTAAAAAATATTCATTTTAATAAATAAAAACAATATTCTAATATGAGATGTTCAAGGGTAATTTTGTCTAAAAATAGAGTCAAAGTTAATAGTTGGATTTTTAAAATAAAATTTTTTTGAAATGGGTTTGCTAGATTGAAAATTATTCTATGGGTTTTTTAAATATAAAAATTTATTTTAAGGGGGTTTTAATAATTTTCCCTAAAAAATTTAGTTTGATCTTTCAAAATGTTATTCGATAAAAACAAATTTCATATATATATATATATATATATATTTCTACCCTATTGCCTTTTAAAGATTAATTATTGAAAGTTAGTAATGCCACATTATTATTTTAATTAAAAAAATAAAGTATTTAAAAAGATTATTTAAAAAAATAAAATTTTAGTTGATTCTTTTCCTAGCTTCTTATAGAGCTATCAATTATATATTCATTTTTCTTTTGATTCACTTTTTGTCTTTTAACTTAAATAATGAGCTTAAGAAAATTTTTCGGATTTGTAATACAACATGAAAATACCTTTTGCTATTACTTTGTTTTCAGGAAAATAACATGTGCACATCATTATAAGTAAAAATTAACCAAAATATATTTTAAATGTATATAAATACACAAATAAATGAAAAGATGAAAAAAATTAAATAATTTAGTTTATTCTTTTTAGTTGTCATATTAAACATAATATTACATATATGAGTTTGACACCTATTTTGATATACAATGAATATTTTTCTCTTTTATTTTTGATGAAAACCATATTTGTATGAATACATTTATGAAATGTCATTTTTTTTCCTCATCAATTAAATATATGATTATAAGACTTAATCTATTCTTGTTCATTGTCATATTAAATTTACTATTACATTTGAATTGAACACATATTTTGATATATAAAAATATTTCTTTTCTTATTTTTGAGGGAGAGCACAGAAAGAATATCTATACAAATGCATTTATGAAGTATCACTTTTTCTTCACCAAATCATTTTTCTTAATTAATTTCAATCCAATTATTATTTTCTATTAGTCTAATTAAAATAAATTTAACATAGTCGTAGTTAACCATACAACCATATGTATTGAATGTGATAGTAATATTCTCATTAATAATTCCAATTAAATATGTTGGTAGAAGGATAAATTTTTCAATATACATGATTATATTTGTTAAGTAGGATTGAATTGATTAATTTTAATATAATTATTGTTTTTATATGTCTAATCAAAAAAATGTACTTACTTTGGAATAAATTTAATAAATACAATGTGTATAAATTTTATATATACATTTGTTATGTGGAAAGACTTGATTTAATTAATTATAGTTATTATTTCTTGTGAGTCTAATTAAAAATAAACTTAATTTTATTGTAATACCACTAGATTATGTGTATTAAACATAATAATTTCAATATATGTAATTACATTTTCTAAACAGAAAATTTATTTAATTAATTTTAATGTAATTATTATTTTATATAATTATAATTAAAAATATATTTAATTTGTAACAAATGTAATAGATACAATGATATACATTATTTAAGATGAAAGATTTGATTTAATTAACTATAATTATTATTTTCTATGAGTCTATATAATATGTATATACATTTGATGCATGCACATCATTTAAATTGAAAGACTTAATTTAATTAATCATAATTATTATTTTCTATTAACCTAATTAAAAGAAACTTAATTTGGTAGCAATTAAATGTGATAATTTTATTAGAGAGGGATATTTTATCCTTACATAAAAAGGAAAAAAAACCTCTGTACCTATTCATACTTTTATAGGTAGTACAGGTAAGCTTGAATAACTTTCATATCCTTAGAAGGTATAGATTTTAGTTTGTTTCTAGTTTGATTCACATTCTCGTGTTTATAAACTGATGACTATTAATGAATACTATAGCTTTATTGTTTTAACCTTTTTATAACTCTTTATGGTATCCAGAGCTATTCATTTGTAACAAGAATTAGATTCAGATTGTCCTTTTTTCCTTCCCACTCTTGCTTCCTAAATGGCATCCAACACACCCAACCCAATCATGGTAAATCCCACACATTCAACCATTACCACAAAACAAGTAACCCAATTTGTTCAATTTAATCATGCTTCCCAACTAACCCAAAGGCTTATCAGACCTTCCAACTTCACCAACTAGAAGGTGCAGGTTAAATCACTTATGTATGGTCACGACCTCTGCTCCTATCTTGATCGAGTGATGGTTGCTCTATCAAAACCAATCGCACTCAACAATCAAGACATTCCAAATCCTCTATACAAGATCTGGTTCTGTCAAGATCAACTGAGTCACAATGCCTTGATCTGAATAGATTCCATAATCACATTCGCGATTGCCTAAACTTAAACCTTAAAGCAATTTTGGGATGCATTACACACCCTGATGCCAACAAATTACATACTGGAATATTCAACCTTTGCCAACTTTGAAAACCATCACCAAGGATACTAAAACCATTGGTAAATATTTGCGCAAGGTTTAGACCATTGCAAATGAACTCGCAACACCCAATGCGCCTATCACCAATGAAGAACTGGTAATCAAGATCTGAGCTGGTATCAAGATCCTAAGTGATCACGGTCCAAAATACAAATCCATCTCGATGGCCATTCAAGCTCATGATGCAGCCATCACCTATGAAGAATTATTTGATAAGCTTCTCAATCAATAACTCTTAAACATGCTGATATCCTCAAATCTACTCCATAGATCATCGCAGTAGTTGCAAAAAGGCTAACATCAGCACTCCTGGATCATGAACCAATACAAGAGACCAACAATTCTCACTACAATTGCACCTTTGGCTACCCAACTAAATCAGAATCAACCTCCATGCCATCACTTCCCTCAAGCACAATAATTTTTCAAAATACAACGTCAACTCTATGAAAAATTTTCATACTGCTCGAGTTTGTCGATCCAGGTCACAAAATCATGAAGAAGCAAGCCAACTTTACTTCCACATCCACCAATACCGTGCCATCAAGATCCCAGATACTGGTGCATTTTATCATTTGATCATCGATCCTCACAATCTCTATCCTGCTAAGACTATTGTGAAACTGATGCAATTTCAATAGGTAATGATATTATGTTTCATATAACTCAAATTGGTTCCCTTAAACTAAATGCATTTAATTCTTATTTCAAGCTTTCAAATACCAATATGTGCACCTTCAATTAAAAAAACTTTATTTCTGTATCTCATTTTGCAAAGAAAATCTAACCTCCATTGAATTTTTTTCATCTAAATTTTGGGTGAAGTATCTCAGCACAAGCATTCCACTAGTGTGTGGTCAAGGTAAAGATGGACATTATGAGTAGCCCAACTTCAATCTGTTCGTTGTCCTATTTTATAGCAATAAAAAATTCACTACCCCTTTGGCATCGACAACAAGGACATCCAAACTCTGGCATTCTACATTTCATTTTAAATAATTTTTCATTGCTTATTTCTGCAAAAGAACCATTTTCTTTTTGTAATATTTGCTCATGAAATAAAGTTCATCATTTACCATTTTACCAAAACACATTGTTCAATGATACAACACTCAAAAGAATTTTCAGCAATTTATGGGGCCCTTCTCCAATATTATTAGTTGATTGAACTTCTATTATTGCATTTTTATTGATCAATAAACCAAATATATCTGGTTGTATACAAATAAAAACAAAAATGAGGTCCAACCAATTGAATTTCATTCGTTGGTTGAAAATTATTTAAAGTAAAAATTGTGTCATTGTACACAGATGGTGGTGGTGCATTTAAGAGCTTAGAGCTCTCTTTTCAATCGTAAGGCATAGAACATTTACTTTCCCACCATACACACCACAATAGGTTCCCATAACTGCATGTTAATGTAGGCATATTGTAGAGACAACTAAAGCAATACTACATGAAGCTTGAATGCCATCCAATTTTTGAAATTTTGCTGGTCATCATGTTGTGTATCTCATTAATCGCCTTCCCACACCGCATCTCCAAAATAATTCTCCACATAAAAAATTATTTAAAGAATTGAATTATCAAACTTTTAAAATATTTAGATGTCTTTCTATCCCTGATTGAAACCATGCACACAAAACAAACTCGAAACCAATCTAAACTATGTGTGTATTTAGGGGTCTCTTTACAACACCATTGTTGTAACCCCGAATTTTGAATACAACAAAAATTAATTGAAAAAGATTTAAAGGAATTAAATTAATTTAAAGTTTGAGGAAAATTAAAATGACAAAAAAGAGAGGATTAGATTAGGCCATAATTAAAATAAATAAAGAATAAATAAGGTCTCTAGAGGATATTTCAAAAATATGAGGATTAGAAATTTGATCAAATTACACGTAATTATCATGATTTTGGAATTAAGAGGGGTCAATGTCCAAGAAACAAAAGTTGAAGGACTCAATTGGAACTATGGGGCCAAAGTGTAAGGCGGTCAAAAGCTCAGGGACCGCACTAAGTTCTGAGGTTAAATTGAAAAGGTTGAAAAGTACATATATATATATATAGAATTGAGGATGGAATTTAATTAAATTCACAAAACCTAACCCAACCCACGGATGGTCAAAAATTGACCGCAAAATTGGAAACTAACACAACAATTAGCTTCTCCTAGTTGAGGCGAATATATCCATACCAAAAACATCTAGAAACAACCAAACAAATCGTCAAAAATAAAGGGCAATGGTGGATGCGCGGGGGTGGTGGCGGTTTTGCTACCTCCGATGGTGGAAATTCAATGGGCCTTGAGGATTTTAGGTCGGAATGATGTGGGTAGGTTAATGGTAATGTCAATTCGGCGAAACAAAAAGTGGTGGCAGAGAATTGAAGTGTAGCAGCAATAAGGTAGCACTGAGGCTTGCAATGATTTTGAATAGTTAATAGACGAACTTGCCAGTGCCGGAATCCAAATTTGATATGAGGTTTTGCTTCTAACATCGAGACACACAGACTGATGGTGGTAGCGCTCACCTTCAAACACGGCACTCCAGCGGTGTTCAAATATGAGGCTCAAAAATTATATCTAAGTTGATATAGGTTATTATCGACTTGAGACCGAGTCTAGGTCAAATCTAACTTGGGTAAAAACTCTTAATAGAATTATTTTTGTTTGATTAAATTTTCAAGTTTGGATTAGATCATGTTGTGGGATGAAAATTATTGATAGCTCTAGGATAGGTCTTGTTTGTCACAAACCAAGGTTATAATAATACATCAAGTTGAGACTAGGATTTACAAGTGAAGTTGGATGGGAACAATTACTCACGATGTAGATTTGACAACTTACAATTAAACCAACTCAAGACCCCAGGTTATAATGACTAAATACCTTATATAATCATACTTATAGCATTAGGGTAATTAGAATAAGCTACCTATAAATGGGATTTGGTAATTGAGGATTAAGTCACTCCTAAACTTATAAAAGATACTTGGATATTAAAAGTAAAGAAACTAGATAATCAAAAGTAAAAGATAATTGGACTCGAGTCAAGTTAGACGTATTTACCACTATAATTGCTATTGAATTGAGCCAAATTTAGTCAAATAGATTATCCGGCTCATTAGGACATTAAGTGAGATTTAAGTAACATTTTGAATCAAGGGTAGTAGTTCAACACCCTATTTGTCCACTTGTTGGGTTAAGAATGGTTACATTTACTATCCCAAAACATCTTAGTGCAGAATGAAAGCTCAGGAATTACGACCAAATAAGAGAAATTAACTTAGGAACCCGACAAGGCATTTAAATATATTGAGATTTATGATTTAGAAATTTATACGATATTAGTCCGGTTATCTAATACCAAACTTTAGACTGATTAGGAAACAAAGACATGGGCTCTCCAAACAACCAAGGAGATCCTTCTATGATTATTATCGGATGAGGTTATACTCAATAGTACAAAATTTTCTTTGCTAGGGAAAGAACATATATGTTACCGAATATATTATTATTGCTCGATCCTTTCTATGTTGAGATTCAATAATTGTTGCTCGTCCATTCTATGTTGTTCTTTGACTTATGTGTGAATTTGATAGTATCTGAACTGCTCTTCTTTACCCTATGATTCTTAAGTCATTATTATCTAAATTCCCAACCAATCTTAATAGTTGGATTCCTAAATCGATTGATTAATCCAATTTATATTCATATGAGTTTTGGAAAGTAAACAGGCTGCGAAATTACCAAACATCGCCACTTTATATTAATTGTGGTTTCTGTTTGATCATGATTTATGATGTTTTACCTTAAATTGGTAGTTGTGTTGGGGAAAGAGGGAGAAAGGGGAATTCAGAACTGTATTTACTATCATTGCCATGACTATTAACTTGAAATGAGTCCAATACTAACTGGCTAATTATTCATTTATCATGGCAAGTTGATAGGTTAATTCTACTGTTGTTGGACATATTTATTTTATTCACAGAATACAGGACTATTTAATACCCCCTGGGAATAGGCCCTAGGATTGGTTCGAAAGCTAACCTAGAGGAACGGACCAATGGTAGCTAGTTTTTTTGCTGATACCCGACTATTATAATCCTGTCTCATAGCTAGTTGGAGGTAATTATCTATTAGCAGGATAAGGCATTCGGCTAGCCATGCCCGATATATAATTACATAACCGACCAATCAAGCATGGACTTGGAGGGATAAGGATTTTCATATTTTTGAAAATGGAGTGACAAGGTAAGAGAACCACAATAGCATGATTGCAGAAGTGTTTATTAATTTGTTATCGATTAATTTCTCTAGCCAGCTATATTCCTTAAAAAAACATGTTGACTCTTTGGTCACACTTGAGATTTAAACTTCTACAAAAAGACAACAAATTTTATGAAGTCTCATCACTGGCATAGAATGGTGGTGAGATGGATCACTTAGAACTTTGAATGAAATGTTCTCGCATGGCTTCTAGTGATCATAGTGCTCCTTCCTGTTTTCTGTATAACATATTCGAATAATTGTTATTTTGTTGTTACTACTATAATATTTTACTGAGTCATTCGAACTTACATTGTTGTATTGTTTCATTCTGTTCTTTACCCCAGATAAAAACAAGTGGCTAATAAGTCTAAAGCACGTGACATATTAGGTCTAAACCTAATGGATATATAAATATACAGATTGTATTTGCTGAATTACAAGCATAGATATAACAAATAGGTCGAAAGTGTTAAGTGCGACTTATGATATTCTGATTACAAGTTAAACTGCTGAAGGATGTCCTTTGTGGAAATTAAATATTTTAGGTTTTGAAAATTTTATTTTCACTTATCCAAAGAGCTTGTGATATAGAGTGAGTAGCACCTCGGCCGAGCAGGCATCGCCTAGTCAGGGCGTTACAACTGCCATCAATGCTTTAACCCATTGACACAAAAAGTTCTATTTATCATGTGATGTTAAAATTTATGAAAATTGTCATGCCCCAAATTCGAGACATAACACGACAATGCCCCTAACCCAAAGACTTAGAGATAGTAAGCCTTAGATCCAATAGAGCATGCTAAGTTCCAAAAAAAATTATTAAATAATCCCCAATATAAATCATCACAATGAAAGATAATTCAATTACTTGTCTTATCAATCAAACTTGAATACCTAAGACCTCAAAGAAAATTTCCTAATCAACTAACTAGAAATTTTAAACATCAAATAAACCTATTAAAAAAAATACCAATCTCTTGTCACCATTCCCAACTGGTCATCTTCCTCGTCCTGAACTAAGTTATCTGCAAAATGGTGAATCAATATCTTATGAATGACACTTCGCCCAGTAAATAAATCCCCTACTCTTCCTACTGGATTTGAGCATGTATAACTATCACACAGAAGAAAAGAAATCATTGAAGACAAAAATATTCGCTTTCAATTTTTTTTAACATAAATAACAATTCAATACAAAAATAGGAATCGTCTTATCAGAAAAATTTCAGGACATACTTTCAGAGTAATTCAGAACAAAAGTTACACAACTTATCAAAAGCTTTCAATTCATTAATTAACCATGCTCATGAACTCTCGGGATTCTAATCAGTTATCTTGGCCAAGATGTTAACTACAACGCCATTAAGAATGGCTTCAGAAATCTTAACTACAACGCCATTAAGAGCGGCTTCAAAGGTCTTAACTACAATCTTGTTAAGAATGGCTTCAGATATCTTTTGCTACTGTAACCCCAGAGCACAGCTACAGAACTCATTCCAAGCATAGTTTCTCAATTATTCAAAGCATTCTTTTTATTATTTATTTCAACAAAGCATACTATGTTTCATGCAAGATTCATAAATTTTGTTTTCACATGCTTAAATCCTAAAAATAAGTTTTATGCATGCAAAGAAAAGTTTTATGAATAGTTCAATAATTGCGGACGAAATAATTCTTCAACAAATAAATCTTTAGATTTAAGAACTCAACATGCAAAATTTACAATTTTGATGCAAAAAATCATTTATGCAGAAAAGATATTTTTTTTTTTTGGAAAGAGAACAGACATTTAGTTAATATTTCATGCAAAAAATATTTATGCGAAGAGAATATTTTCAATAGAAGGAAGAAAGAAATTTACTTATACCAAAATGTTAAAACCCAAAGTTTCCCTCATATTTGATCTACCACTTAAGCCTTCTCCCCTAATTCTACGACAGAAAAATAGGATGTTAGTATCTCAGAATGTATTTTCCTACGGATTTTTTAAAGAAGAAATAGAAAATTTGGTATTTTCTTACCTCTATGTATGGCTTCTTTATTTCCTACCGTATAGGTATTTATACTACTACGCTAGGTATTTTAGATAAACTAGAATTCATATCTTATTGAGATAAAAAGTTCACTCTAATCCTAACTCCTCTGATTTGATCAGATCTCAATCCCAGATAATGATAACTTAAAGCTGCGAAGATAATTCTAAAATTCTAACCTTATTAAGATTAGGTTGTTACTAAATATCCTAACATCTTTAACTTATCAGGATTGGATAGTTACTGAAATTCCAAACTCACGACTAAATATCCAAAATCCTAAATTTTTAATGATTTAATCATTCTAGATTTTAGCTAACTATTACCATAATTTAGTAATTAAACAATAGGGAATATCTATGATGAATTTTCGCATGAAAATATAGCGGTACAAAAAAGGAGGTCCTAAGATTTCATACCACTTATATTTATACAGTTTTGGCTAACCAATATGATTAGATATCTTATGGGTGTCAAAAACTATCTAAATATGGGCTAGTTTTGTTGGGATGATAAAGTGGGATAAAGTGTTTTTATTCCACCTTATCATTCATTTGGTTGGAGTGATAATAAACACTTAGGCCCACATGAATACTAAAAACCCGCGTTTATATGTGCAACTCTCATGATAAATTAACCTGTCATCCCCCATAAGTTTATTTATTAGACCAAACAAACTATATTGCAATGATAAAAAATCACACAAATTATCACATGATAAATAATCATGAAATAACTTAAAAATCCAACCAAACTAGCCAATAGAGTTTTAAAATGGTGGGAAGACCTCTAAAATGATCCATCTATCCATAAATCCAAAATTCCATAAAAATTAATTTTCGTAATCTTTAACTTGATTATCATGGACCTAAACTCATAATTACTTCATAACAATTTGTGGGATTATTTTTCTACACTACTTATGGGCTTAATCATAACTTAAAATAAACTGAACAGATTGGGCCTAATACATCTAACAAGATATGGATCAAAGATTAATATTTCTTTCATTATAAAAATTATAATCAAGGCTTATATCGTATTGCTAATTCCCAAAAAGAAACTCGATCTTCTTAACATAATTTTTCTACCTCTAATGTTTGTTCACATACAATTCATATGACTATGGCCCAAGTCAAATAACCTTGAATGAAAGAATAAATTTTAGCTCCAAAATTGATATCCCTAGAGTAGCTAACTTAATCATTAATATAAAACTCAATAAATAAAGTCTCCATAAATTAATTGGTTTGATAAATTCTACATCTTCAATAACAAAAAAGAAATCTTTAAAAAATTATAATAATCTAAAGTCTATATCCTCGAGATTGCAAGTAAAAATCAAGATAAGTGCTTAAAATAGGATCCTTAATAACCCCAAAAAGAATTCAATTTTTATCCCATATTTATTTTCAATTAAGATCCCTTAAGTGTTGATTGAGTCCCAAATAAATTTTTATGCTCAAATTTCTAGGAGAAGAACAACCCAAAAATATCAATGAAAAAAAAAATCAAGATCAATTAATATTACTTCATTATTCCTACCATCAAATATCACATCCATACTATAATAATTCCTATAAAGACTTGGGGTATTAAAAAAATATTCTCCTATTTGAAAATATTCTCTCACCGTAAAAATAATTTTTCAAAATTTTATTGGCATAATATTTTAAATACTGATAATACCTCAATTTTGCCCCATATCTCGTTGGACATTCTAGTGCCTATTCCACTTATTTCTCAAGCTGACCACTCATGTAGTTTCTCTCTCCAGGTATGCCTAGTTCGAGTCTGTCGCTCATAGGTAATTCCTTCTCAACTTCTTTTTCAAATTCTCCTCAAGCATCGAGCTAGCCCTCAACTTCCCTCCTCACATATACCTATTGCCCAAAACCCAACCTTCCCTCCACCTCAAAAGCCCTAATTTCTACTTCAATAACTAACACCCCAGCCAAAACACTCAATCCTTAACCACCCACAATAGCCCTACAACTAATTCGTGCCACCATGTGATCCCAAAATTAGATCTTCAAACAAAGGAAATATTTGATTGCACAAGCCTCCTATCTTCCAAAATACTCACCACTTTCTAATAAGCCGCCAAATACCCTCATCGAAAAATAGCCATCAAGAGAAACTTGATGCGTTATAACAGAATCAAACATAGGAAATACTACTAAGGGATCCCAATATCAATGTGGTTGATTGTAAATGGATATTTCAAATAAAAAATAAGCCCAATGGCACCATTGATGGCTTGAAAGCTAGGTTTGTAGCAAAAAGGATTTACTTAGATCATAGATTACCATACCACCTTCAGTCCAATTGTCAAACCAACAATGGTGCGCCTTGTACTGTCCATAACTGTAAAAAATGACTGACAATTAAATTAGCACGATGTTAAAAATGCATTCCTGGAAGGCTAGCTGAATAAAAAAGTTTTTATGAAGCAACCTTCAAATTTTGAGGATCAAGATGGGCTAGTGTATATCTGTCGTTTAAAAAATTTGTAAGCTTAAACAAGCCCCACAATAGTGGTACAAAAAGCTAATGAAGTTTCTATTGCAAATGGGGTTCAAAAGTCAAAGTCATGTTATTCTCTTTTTATTCACACTAGTCATGGAGTCTTTTTCTACCTTTTAGTATATGTAGACGACATTATCATAACTGGTAATAACTCTACAACAGTTTGAAAAGCTATTTCTTCTCATTCAAACAAATTCTCACTTAAGACTCTTAGTGTATTGAAATATTTTTATCTAGAATTGATTACCATAGGCAGTGGCTTATTTCTATTGCAATTGAAGTATATTCTTGATATTCTAAATGAGATAAGAATGAAAGAAAGTAAGGGTGTGCACACACTAATGAGTTCATCACAATTTCTGATTGTTCATGATGAAAGCAACCTAATAGGTGCCACCGAGTACCAAAAAATATTAAGAAAATTATAATATCTATCATTCACCAAGCCGAACATTTCATACTTCGTCAACAAATTGTCCCAACTTATGCACTGATCATCTGACACTCATTGGAGAGCAATCAAATAGATTCTATGCTATTTGAAGCAAACTGCTCACTATGGTTTCCATATCACCCGTCACTCTGACAACAATCTTTATATCAATTTAAATGCTGATTGGGCCGGAGATCACACTAACCGTACCTCCAGTATAGTTTACATACTCTACTTTGACTGGAGTCATGTCAGCTGGTCGTCAAAAAAAACAACTGACAATAGCACGATTTTCCATAGAAGCCAAATATCGAGCTATTGCTAGTCCTGCCTCTAAAACACTTTGTGTGAAGAACCTACTAAAGGAGCCAGAAGTACCACTCTCTAAGCCTCCAAAGAACTTCTGTGACAATCTTAGGGCCATACATCATTGTCAACATCCTATTCTGAATAGCAAGATGACTCATCTCGAATAGATGCACTTTGTCTAGGATTGTGTCGAGCGCAAAAACCTGGATTCATGCATGTACATCCTGCTGATCAGTTGGCCGATGCCCTTACCAAAGCACTCCCAAAGACTACCTTTTCTCTTCATTTGTCCAAGTTAGGTGTGTTGGAAAATGATTCAAATTTGACACATGTATTTCAACTCTTAGACTCAGTCAATAGGTAAGATATTTTTCAACACCTTTAATCTCTTTTTTCTATTATTTTGATTTTCTCATATTATGTTAGTGCTAATATTCTTTGCTATTTTTTAGTTCATTTTGTTTCTTTGTAAAGCCTATTTAAAGGCTAACTAAGTTATCTGTTGTATGCCATAATTTGATGAATAAAAAGTGCAGTATTTCTTAAAGCATTTTTGCTCTTATATTTCAGCTATAAACTTTCTTCTCTACTTGCTTCCTCTATTTTCTGGTATTGTTGTGCTCTTTCTCCAACAAATTTGGCATCTGAACCAGATTCTGCAACTGCCCATGAGGTGTTCAATAGAAGTTTTGTGAGAAGATTCAATGGATGCAAATGGAAGTAGTGTGAATGTTAGCCAGCCCCTCATTCTTATCTTCAAAGGTAGCTCTTATGAATTTTGGAGCATCAAGATAATGACATTGTTCAAGTCTTAATACCTTTGGGACCTTGTAGAGAATGGGTATACTGACCCAAAAGAAGAGAACAGGTTGAGGGAAAATAGTAAGAAGGACTCAAAGGCATTGTTCTTCATCCAACAAGCTATTCATGACACGATCTTTTTAAGAATTTCAACACCTACTACAACAAAAGAAGCATGAGAAACATTGAAGAAGGAATTTCAAGGCTCAAAAAAGGTAATTACAATAAAAATCCAATCATTACAATGTATTTTTGAAACATTATTTATGCAAAACAATGAGTCTGTGCAAAAATTCTTGTCTAGGGTGATAGAAGTTGTTAGTCGAATAAGATCTTACAGTAAGGAACTCCATGATCAAACTATTGTTGAAAAAGTGTAAAGGAGTTTGACTTCTAAATTTGATCATGTAGTTGCTGCCATTGAGGAGTCGAAGGACCTTTCTGTATTTTCTTTTGATGAACTAATGGGTTCCTTGCAAGCACATAAAGCTAGATTGAATAGATCACTTGACAAGAGTGAAACGAAGGCATTTCAAGTGAAAGGTAATGCAAAAGCAGCAAACAGAAGTGGATATCGCGGTAGGGGCCGTGGTAGAGGTAAAAGCAATGGCAGAAACATGCAAGTTGATCATAGGCAGTCCTCAGGTGATCAAAGAAGCCACAAAAAAGTGGTATTCAATGCCACTATTACAAGAAGTTTAGGCATATGAAAGCTGATTGCTGGAAAAAGAAAAGCAAGCAAGCTATGCTATAGAAAAGAAAGCAAAAGAGGAGTTGTTCATGGCCTATAAAGCTAAGCATTATGAATCAAGTGCTAATGAAGTCTGGTATTTGGACAGTAGTTTTTCAACTCATATGACATGCATGAAATTAATTTTCAAAGAGCTTGATAAGTCTCAAAAAACAATAGTAAGGCTTGGAGACAATAAGCTACTACAAGCTGCAGGCAAAGGCACAATTGCTGTTACTACAAGCACCAATAATGTCAAGCTTCTCCATGATGTGTTCTTTGTTCCTAGTTTATCTCATAATTTATTGAGTGCTGGGAAATTAATGACTAGTGGGTACTCGGTGTTATTTGATTATTCTTCTTGTGTTGTTAGAGACAAAGAATCGGGACAAACTACGGTGAAGATTAAAATGACAGCAAATAGGATGTTCCTATTAGAAATTGGTACTATGGAAAGTCATGCTCTTGTTGCTAGAAATGAGTCTAAGTTGTGGTATTTGAGGTATGGGCATTTGAATGTCAAGGGGCTGAAATTGTCAAGTGAAAACGAAATGGTTAGTGGGCCGCCTAAAATTGATTCTATAGAAGTGTGTGAAGGGTGCATTTATAGGAAACAAAATAAAAAATCATTTCCTGTAGGAAAGTCTTTGAGGGCTAAGTGTCGTCTTGAATTAGTACACGCAAACTTGTGTGGGCTTATGAATACAAAATTTCTTGGTGGTAGTAAATATTTTTTCTTATTTACTGATGATTTTAGTTGCATGAGCTGGGAGTATTTCATGAAGTATAAATCAAAAACTTTTGAGAACCTTCAGAGGTTCAAGGCACTTATTGAGAAGCAAAATGGTGGATGCATAAAGGTTGTTCGCACGGATAGGGGTGGTGAGTTTTTATCTCATGAATCCAGTATTTTTTGTGAGGAAAATGGCATTCGCAGGGATTTGACAGCTCCATATGCACTAGAGCAATACAATGTGGCTGAATGGAAGAATCGAAAGGTTGTAGAAATAGCTATAAGTCTGTTGCAAGTAAAGGGATTGCCAAATGAATTCTGGGCAGAAGCAATCACAACGACATTCTATTTGCTCAATATTTCACCTACAAAAGCTATTCTAAATCAAACCACTAATATATCTTGGACATGCACGAGCCTTGGGTAAGCTATTTGAACGTTTTTTGTTGTATTTCCTTTGCTTTGATTGACTCACAAAATCGACAAAAATTAGGTGAAAAGTCTGAAAAATATATCTTCGTTAGTTATTCATTACAATCCAAAACATATAGGTTATATAACCTTATAAGTGGCAAAGTGATCATAAGCAGGAATGTGGAGTTTGACGAAGATTCAAGCTGGAATTGGAGCAAATCAGAAGGCACTTCAGCTGCTGCAATACCACCAGAAAATGAAGATTTGCCAAACTTAGAAAAGGTTGCAACTCCTGCAACTTCTACTCCATCAACACCAAATTCTGGCAGCTTCATACACTTACCACTGAGTAGCAGAACATCATCATCTTCTGATGATACTCCACCAAGGAAGTTCATGTCTCTAAAGGAGATATATGACTCCATATATGCCTTATTTGTAGCTGAGCTAACCAACTTTAAAGAAGTAATCAAAGAGGAGGTGTGGCGAAATGCAATGAAGGAAGAACTTGCAGCAATTGACAGGAATAAGACATGGGAGTTAGTAGACTTACTGGAAGGAAAACATGCAATTGGTCTTAAATGGGTATTTAAGATAAAGTTTCATGCTGATATGAGTATACAAAGGCACAAAGCAAGACTCGTGGTAAAGGGGTATTCATAGCAGCAAGGTTTTGACTTCGAAGAAACATCCTCTTTGATTGCTCGATTTGAAACAGTGATAATCATACTGGCATTGGCTGCACAATTACAATGGCAAGTGTATCAATTTGATGTTAAATCAGCATTTCTAAATGGAGAATTGCAAGAAGGGGTATTTGTTACTCAACCTAAAGGATTTGATGTTGAGGGAAAGGTAGAGAAAGTATACAAGCTACGAAAAGTGCTTTATTGATTAAAGCAAGCTCCATGTGCATGGTACAGCAAAATAGACTCTTATTTCCTTGATAATGACTTTGAAAGAAGTAAGAATGAGCCTAATCTTTATTTGAAGAGATAAGGTATGAATGATTTTCTCATAATTTGTCTTTGTGTAGATGATATGATTAATATGGGTCCCTCTTCTTCCTTCATTAATGAATTTAAAGCTTGTATGAAGTAAAAGTTTGAAATGTTAAATTTAGGTATGCTGCATTATTTTCTGGGGTTGGAAGTGAAATAAGCTAAAGATGGGATCTTTGTATTAAAAAGGAAATATGCTATTGATTTACTTAAAAGTTTTAACATGCTGAATTGTAAATTTGCAACAACTCCTATGAATTTAAATGAGAAACTGCAGGCTGATAATGGTGTTGAATGTGCAAATACAAGTCATTTCAGAAGTTTGGTTGGAGGTTTAATTTATTTAACTCATACGCGACCTGATATTGCTTATTCAGTTGGAGTCATTTCTAGATTTATGCATTGTCCTTCAAAACATCATTTTGGAGCTGCAAAAAGATTGTTGAGATATGTTGCTGGAACTATTGATTTTGGGCTATGGTATGCATGTGTTTCAGAGTTTAAATTGTCTGGTTACACGGACAGCGATTGGGCTGGATGTTTGGAGGATAGAAGGAGTACTTCGAGTTATGTCTTTAATCTTAGATCTAGTGCTATTTGCTGGAGTTCAAAGAAGCAAACAACAATAGCCTTGTCTTCAACTGAAGCAGAATATGCAGCAGCAACTTTATCAGCATATCAAGCAATGTGTGGTTAAGGCGAGTTCTTGCAGAGATTAGCTAAGAACAGAGATAGACAACCGAAATTTTTTGTGACAATAAAGCGGCAATCTCAATGGCTAAGAAACTAATTCACCATGAGAGAACAAAACATATTGATATTCGAATTCATTTTATTCGGGATCTTGTGTATGATAATTTAATCATTTGGAAGTGCTACAATACCAACAAACAAGTGGCTAATATTCTAACAAAATCTCTTCCTCGAGACAAGCATGTTTATTTCAAACTTCAACTTGGTGTTTGCAACTTTGAATGAAGCGGAAGTGTTGGAAAATGATTCAAATTTGACACGTGTATTTCAATTCTTAGACTCAGTCAACGGGTAAGATATTTTGCAGCATCTTAAATCTCTTTTTTTTTTGTTATTTTGATTTTCTCAGACTATGTTAGTGCCAATATTCTCTGCTATTTTTTAGTTCATTTTGTTTCTTTGTAAAGCCTATTTAAAGGCTAACTAAGTTATCAATTGTATGCCATAATTTGATGAATAAAAAGTGCAATATTTCTTAAAGCATTTTTGTTCTTATATTTCAGCTATAAACTTTCTTCTCTACTTGCTTACTTCATTTTCTGGTATTGCTGTGCTCTTTCTCCAACAAGGTGTTCTCCCTTAACCCCTAACTTGAGTGAAGAATTGTTCTACTTATTCAGCATCTTGTCGACTTCTCATCCTATGTTTTAGCGACTGTTTCTAGTTTATAATATATTAAAAACAAAAAAAGTTATGTTTCTAGTTTATTTGAATAAGCTTGAACAAGGCTCCTACCTTTTAGGAGCTCTAACTGTTAGTTTGTTTCTATTTTGATTCATATTCTCGTATTTATAAACTGATTCTACTAATGAAAAATACAACTTTTCTTTTTTTAACCTTTACCATAACTCTTTAGTAAGGTTGCTTGAGCTGTCTATCTGTCTTCTGTCTTCCTATAATTTGGCCAAGTTAACTGTTTCTTGCGTTGTCTTTGGCATAACCTTCCTTGGGGAAAGTAAGATGTTGCTCCTGATGCCGCCCTAGGAAACAACTTATAGCATAAGTAGCCTCAGAAAGCTCCAGCACAGTTTATACTAATCTCAAATCTGTCTGTCCAGCTAATCTTGGATGCTGCCTCAAATTAACCAATTCGGCAATAGGATCTTCAAGCAAGAGTGTACTAAAGCGGTCATTCAAGGCTCTAACTAACATATATTATATTATATTATATTCTTCCGCATTTGGAGCCTCACAGGAGCATAAATGATCTTTTTGCAGCTAGATCGAATGCTGTTCTTCTTTTTGTTTTCATCCATCAAAAAAAGTCATCGTTGCTTTTCCACTTCCCTATAGGCGCGTTCTTCTTCTGAAACTGCTTCTTCATTTATATATCCACGCTTCTTGCCATCTTTCTTTTGAGTTTCTTCAATCATTCCCGCATGGTTCAATTTCCTGTTCTATTTTCAGCTCGTATCAGAAGGCAGAACCAAGAGTCCTAAAGGGCGATGCATATTAACAAGCAAAACAACCCGCTTTTCCTTGAGTTTTGTGGTCTGTATTAATCCTACTCTGATCAAATAGACAACATTGACTATGATATGACTCAGACCAGCTTTCTTGGGATGCTTTTTAACTTAGAACTAGTTATTCACAAAATTCACCATATTTGACAATTAATGGAGTAATTACGTAATAATTACAGGTTAATATGGCTGATTACCCTGTTATATTGTTGCCAAGTGCATGGGCTGGTTTGATGTTTTATTTCTCTATTAAATGCCGTACTTATTTTACTGAGAGTCATAAAAAATCTTGTTATTTTTGTACGTAAAATGAGTTTTCTGTTCCTTTCGCTATTGGACTTCTGAGTTCCTCTTTGTATTTTCTTGCTGCCAATCCAGAAGTGGTTTGAATTTTTTTTATTTTTTTATTTTTAACTTTCTCACAGAAAGGAACAGTTGCTAAAAACCTGTTGATTTTCTCAGACAATGAAATATTTCCTAGCTTGGCTGTTTCACTTTAGTGTCTTTAATTGAAGATCAAGTTATCATCTTTACTTGAAGGATCACCGAGCAAGTTGGAATGATCGATGGAATACAAACTTCCATTCGTTTGCGAAGAATTTTGCTTAATCACATTACTTTATTTTTCATCTTTAATTTTTTTCCTTAGACTTCTTTCTTTTCTCATTATTCATCTTTGGAAGTTGTTAAAAACATCCTGGGCATGTACAATTCTTGATATTGAATTAGAGTTGCATGCTTTAACATGTATAGATTCTTGGACCATTTTCCCCCTCATATTATATACATCTATGAGCTCAATTACTTCCTTGTGTTGACAATTTTGACTTCCCGCCTCTAAGACATTTGGCTATATCATAATATGCATTGTGATAGGTTTATATAAATATATATATATATATATATATATCCCTTTGCATCTTTACAATTATATGATCTTAATTTCAATCTTCCGCTAGAAATTTGCTATCTTCCTTTGCTCTGTTACTTGACCTTGGAGCAACTTTCAGGTTGCTCATTAACAAATCTGTCGAGTCCAACTAAGGCATATTTATTTTGGGATGGAAAAGGATGTTCTTTGTTGAAAGATTCAGAAAGGCACATTGTATGGAATTTGATCTGTACTAACTCAGAAAAGAAAAACACATGATACTACATTAAGAGTGTAAGATATGTCATCTCAAATGCAGAATGGTCCTTCATTTCCGGATAACTTGATACAGCTACAGAACTTACCTTTCTTTTTCCATACGAAAAATAGGATTTTTTAATTAAGTAGCTTTCCCTCTCATAGAATTGTATCATCTGTTTTGTTCAATAAATATGATAGGAGAGCTATTCGGCACTGATTTTATAGAGACAAAATTTGAGCAAACTTCTGATGTGTACTTCCTGGTTTAGAGTTCATCTAGCTCTAAAGAAAAAAATTTTAATTTTGTTTATTAAAATTCTAATTGATACACATAAGAAACAGTTGCACTTGCATATCTCATTAAACTGAATAATAACAATAAAGAGTGCACAAATGCTGAAGTACATCAATCCCAAATGCTAAAATTCTTCGTCTTATTAGCCTGCAACCGCCTGTCAAATTAACATTAGTAGTAGCAAGCTAAAACTAGTATCATATACAATTACAGACCATATATAATTAATTAAGCATGACAAAATAGCTTTTTTTGTCAGGATAAGTTGGCAACATAAACAGGTCTTCAACTTTTCTTTATGTATCATGAGGGATATATCATATTGTTCTTATAAGCCTATATTTCTAGGACAAAGGCAGGAGTGCTCTTTCATTAAAATCTTTTACTGTTGTCAAATATTTTCTGATCAATGTACTTGTCTGAATAGAAAAGTTCTGCTCTTATTTCTTCCATACAATTTATACTTTTGAGATATATATACATATATATTCACAGTTAACTTTTTGAATGAGTGGGACGTCTTTGTAGACATTGCCTTCCTTCTTTGTGTATATGTTGACATCCTTTAGATAAATAATCTTGTTGGTTGGTATTAAATTGCAGTAGCTGATATTCAAATTGTGCTACATCCACGGGAAACGAGCATCGAATTCATATAAGAATAAAAACTGCAAAGAAAATACGTAAAGAACTATGGCTATTAAAACTCCTATATGAACCCTTGGTGGCTCGGGATGGGGGCCCTCTGGTTACGGGCAGAGGACTTTGAGAAATTCCATGACCCTTACTATAGTTCTCAATTATATCATTGTTGCCCTGAAATTTTGGCTTTGGAAATTGAGGGGCCTCTTCAATTTTATGTCGAAAATTTGTGAGAATTCAAGCAAAGCGGGTCGATCCCTTCGCCTTGAGGTCTATTATATTGTTGAATTCATTTATAAAGATTGCTCAGCTTGTCTATATGATTTTGTTAATCATATTTGCTTTCCAAATTGTTGCAGATGATTAATTTCAATTTCATGCTCCCTCCCAAAGATTATGCTAAGTGTTTTATTCATTATAATTTGGGTCTGTTTAGTTCCTCCATGGGGTAAAAATTCAATTATGTTCTTCAGTTATTGGATACATTTGCTTGGTTTGGAGAGAGAGTTATGACAAAGGAAAGAATTATTAAAAAAGATGAATATACTCCCGAACATGTTAAAAATAACAAAGAACCCCAAGAATCCATGTCTTTTTCACACAGGTCGATTTCTGACCCAACTCAAATCCAAATATAGGAAAAGTTTCAGCCATTCAGATATGCCACGAGGCCCAAAAGAGATGATGTTTATGTAGGACAAATAGTATCAAATCAACTTATAAATACCCTCATTTAATGCAGAAGGGAACAGAGCATCTCATCGTAGAGTCCACATCACTTGCACCTTTTTCACTCCCTAAACAGACCACCAGACCTTCAAGCACACAAAGTGTCGACTCAAGTTAATTTAATCCGTGCCCAAACCACTAATCGATCAACTGATTAGTGATAAATATATTGACGCCAAATCCACTGCCATCAAGTTAATCCTTCAAAAATTGATGGTTATGTAATAGTTATTACATAATTTGCTTCGTTCCTGGGTATGTATCTCACAGGCCATTAAGGAAACCACACACATGGGCACCTTCATAAAGTTAGATATCCCAGCTAGCTTTTACTTTATTTTATTTTTTGGTTCAAAATGAGGTTATTGGTTCGCTTATGATGACCTACAAAGCTTGCTGAGTGGAATAGCTTGTTTTTTAGCATCTGTTCATAATTGGGCTTTCCATCCCTCATAAGCTATAATTATAACCATGTAATCTTATTCAGGTAAAGTCCATTTCTTGCAGGATTTGCGGGATTTATCTTCACTGGACCAACTCAACGTGTCGATCATATGGCGAACCAAGTAGAACTAATTGCATACATTGACTTTAGCCTCATGATGCCTCAATTCTTTCTACTGGCCTGCTAGCTGTTGTTTCCACTGAGGTCATCTTCATGGAAAAGAGAAGCAAGCGAGTAGGACACTACTGTAGTCTTGTTCCATTAAATAACATATAGAAAGAAAGCAATGCTTGTTCCAGGCTGATGTATTATCAAGTAGCATATGTTACCTGAAATAGGACACATACGATGTGTGACGAGTTTTGACATGTACTCCCCTTAGAAATCCCACCAAAAATCATCCCCAAGTCTATATAATGTATGGTTTTTGTTTGGTCCGAGTTTGATGGTGGGTGGCTCTTGGTTCTTTGGCATCTTGGCATCTTGGCTTCTTACAAAATGATCAAATGACCTCGAAGCTCGCAGAAGACAGACGTCGTTTTCACCACTGCACCAATGCCCATTGAGTGGTCTATTTTATGCCTCACTCACTTTGTGGTAATCCTTTAAGGGAGTTGCTCTTTGTTTGTTGAGACTGCATTTACTGAAACCCCCTCCTCCCATCCACCCCCACCCCCACCCCTAGCCTCTTCTTTTCTTTCTTTCACAAGGCTAGCTAGCTAAGTGGTGTCATTTGGAATCTTCCTTGCAGATAAAACAGTCCCATCTCCCCCCCTTACAGTCATAATCACATGTTTCCTACATGATGTCAGTTACTTTTTTAAGTACCACAAACAAAAACTATGAATGAGATCAAGAGAGAGCTGGTTCAGATCACCATACTCAACACTTAACAGGCTCAGCCCTCATAAATTTTTCGGTCTTTTTCTCTATACTTTAAATTGTTGATAATTATATATTATTGCTTCTGGTGATTTCTAGTTACAATTTGGTACTGAAATACTTTTTAGGTACTGGAAATGATGAAGACAACATGCGTTCTTTTCCCACTAATTTTAATTTCGAGATTGTTCGTCCAAAAGAAGGGAATAACTGTAGCAAGCGATATGAGGAAATTGCAGGCTAAGAATGAAGGAGCTAGGGACTTTGAACCAAAAATGGTCGATCTGGGCCATCTCACATGTCATTTTTGGTGCAGAAAAGAGAAACTGATGGGGCATACCATGTACATATCATCAAAAAATTTCAGTTATTGCCATCAGATGGACTGTTTTAATGGAGACTCCACTGGAGTTACCATTACATTTCTGGAAAGCGGACAGAAATAGCATTTTGCTTCTGGAGTCCTCCATTGTGTAATCCAAGGATTATTTTACTTGTGGCCTCAATGCTTCCCTGTGCTGCCAAGCTAACACTATGTTGGTACAAGGGTCTTGGCGACGAAAGTGAAAAAAAAAAAAAAAAAGAAAAAGAAAAACTGTGGATTTCAATTTGCTTGTTAAGGAAATATGTCTATATCAAGGAAAACAATGAGAAAAAAGAGAAGAAAAATGTAAAGATATAAATATTAAAGCACAAAGTTATATTATTTGAAGTACAAAAAAAAAATTCCTTTGCATTTTTCACATTAAGATTCAAGGTCTAAAAATAGGGAGGAAAACAAATTTTGAGTGAAAATATAGTGTAATTTTAGAAAAAATAGAAAGATAAGACAACTTGATGGAAATAATTACGTTATTTAGGAAAACTAAAGTCTATTTAGATGCTTTTGCTTTTCCAAGACATTATCACTCTTTTCTTTTCCATTTCTTTCCAAATTGTTTTTCTTTCTTATACAATCATACAAAATTGAAATTTTGTATATTTTAAAGATTTTTTTTTTTTCTTTCATAACGTTATTTCTTTTCTTTTCTTTTTTCCTCTTCAAAATCATGGAATAAGACATAGCATAAGAGTTCAGGCTGTAAATGCTAAATGCATTGTGCCTTAAGAATTTTGGAAACAAGATTTTCTTTCTGCAAATCAAATTTAAGTATTCGTTTTTTTGCTAACAATCATAATTTTCTTAATGAGAATAAATGTATATATTATATATCACCAAATGCTTCTAAACTTGAACAGTAACAATATTTCTCCCTGTCTACTTCAGTTGGACTAATAAATATGCAGTATGCTTTTACAGACTTGAGTTAGAATGAGTCCAACACTGTACATGAATCATTAGCAGGGAAGAAAAACCAGTGGTTAACTGCTTACATATACATACAGCTAACAATACAATAGTACATTCAGCATACATAGCCAATTGACCTGAGTAACGTTCCACATGTTATTGCTCAAGCTTAACTTGAATCTCTTACTAAACTTGAAACTGTGTTTGAGTTTGGATCCAATATTAAACAAGTTAATCTTTAATCAAGTCGATCTTGAATTGAACTCGATTAATTTGATAATTTTATATATATTTTATCAATTTTTAAATATTCAAAATTCGAGCTTTTGATTGAGTTTTAAATCTTATCACACACAAAAATGTATTTTAAACTTGATTTATTAGGCTTAATAAATTAAGTTTAGAGCAACTTTCAGCAATCAACTTAACTCGAATATATATTAAGTACATTGCTTTTTTTTCTTTTTCCATTCTCACTACAAGAAAAAGGTAAATTAATGACAAAGCAGAAGTCGTCCCTAATTATATATTTTAATTGACAAAATATTTTGCGTTGTCACTCTAATAATACTATAAAAAAAAAAAAGATAAGTTACTAACAAAATAATAAGTGACAAAACAAAAGTTGTAATTAATTATATATTAGGTGACAAAAGATTTTGTTTTATCACCTTAATGATTTTTACAAATTAAATAGTGACAACAATAATATTTAAATTGTCACCATTGACAATTAGTGACACCCCAATGGTGAAACTTAGTGACAATGAAAATGTTGTCACAAATTATAATGATAATTTTTATTGTCACTATGTTGTCACTATAGAGATGTTACTAATTGTTAATAGTGATAACTTAAAACATTAATTTTTGTCACTAATGAGTCATACTGTGACAAAACAAAAAATTATTTATCACCTAAAAAATATCACGAGTGACAAAATAAAAGCAATTGTCACTTAATACATATCTATTATTAGCAATAATTTTGAATTGTTACTTTTTATTTTGCCACTAATATAACATTTTTTGTAGCATAATTTTCACAAACTTAATAGTGATGAGAATAATATTCAAGTTGACATCATCGACAATTAGTAATAGTTTTACATTAACAATGAAATTTTTGTTATGTATTACAATGACAATTTCTATTATAGTTAGGTTACCACTATAAGTGAGTCACTAATTAATAATAATGACAAATCAAAACATTAATTGTCGTCACTATTAAGCCATACTGCGATAAAATAAAATAAAAATTCATTTAAAAAAATCAATAGTGATAAAATAAAAATTATTATTACTTAATAAGAAACATATTAATTATAAATTTTATGTGTCATCTACTCTTTTATTGCTAATAATAATAAGTATAATTTTTTGATATAGATATATGTCATCTATGTATGTGTGGGGACTGGGGGCGGGAAAGGAGGGTATGAATTGTGAAAGGTAAATATGTATGGTGGAGCGTGGGGGGAGGACTGAGGAGGGATATATCACTATCAAGCAGGTCGGAAGAGGAGGCAAAGTAGCAAATGGCAATAAAGTTGGGATGACGTCATATTTCTATCTCAACAGTAACTTGTAATGATTATCGCATATACATTTTTCCTATCACCAATAACAAATTTATTTATTTGATTATGACTATATATATCAATTATATCATCCCACCCCCAATAGGCAATATCCCGATATTCTATTACTATTACTATTCCAAGTTTACTTTTGAATCGGATCACATCATCATTCTGGAAACTGTAAATCATAAGTCCCCATCTCTTCTGAAAAATAAACATTGTGCCTTCGCCCACCGCTCCTTCTACCAATTGCATACTAATCTACTGCGACAGCCACTCAATTACTTCTTTTCCTCCTAAATTCAGCAAAACATTTTCTCAATATAAATTTTTTTTCTTATTTTAATGGAATTTTATTTATTGCTTTATAGATGATTGAGCTGTCAACAAAAGAACTTTTATGTACAAAAAAATTGAATATCACTTTTTTTTTTAGACTATAGTAGTTTTTTTTTTTTACTAAAAAAATAGATTTTTGTATTTTTCTTTATTACATTAACTTCATTTATTGTTTTTGTTGTGCACCAATTAGAACCAGAACCCAAATTTCTCGAATTATGAAGTGGTAAGTTCAAATTTAAAGAGTCCAAAGCTGTAAAGTTTGTTTGGCAAAAAGGATTTAATTCGTGCAGGTTAATGAAATACTCCATCATTAATATCTATGCGTTGATCTTTTTCGGTGAAAATGGTCATACATATGTGATTATCAAATTTTATTATTTAACTATAATTGCTAACAAATAAATATTAGTGACGAGAACTGAAACGATAAAATTGAAATTGTTATTATATGTATTAAGTGATAATTTTTTTATTTTGTTACAATGATGAATTTTATTATTTTTAATAATGACAATAATTATGCAAACAATGTAAGAAAAAGAAAAATAATAGGCAACATACAATATAAAACTTGTCAGTAATTAGTGATAAAATCTTTCATTTTGTCACCATCATAATTTTAATAAGTTTAATAGTGATAAAAATTGTGTTCAAGTGATCATTATTGACAATTAATAATATGCATTTATAGTAACGACATAATGACAATGAAAATTTAGTCACAAATCATAGTAACAAATATTATTAAGATGGACAAACAAGCAAGTAAACCTGATCCACCAAACCCAAGCACTATAAATGTAAGTATTTATGATAGAAAAAGATATTAGGTCAATCTACTTGAACAAATTTAAATGCACTTTGATGAGCCCCAAAGATAAATTTTGTCCACATTAATACCCTATTTTCTAGGTTGTCCAATTAATTTTTTTAATTAATCAGTTATAATAGAAGAGAAAACTATTTATGATCAGTTAAGAGCTATGTGAACAACATGAAAATATCACGGCTATCTCAATAAAATTGGAGGTTTAAATCGAAACATAAAGATGAGGTTTTTGATATATAATATTAGAATTAAATTTTAAAAAGAAATTAATTCTAATATGCATGTCTTTTTAATAATCATTTCGTACTTTACAAAAAAATTCTCATATAAAATACTACTATTTAAAGTTTATTTTCTAATTTTTAGATGCAACATTATTAATTAATTTTTATAATTATTTTCTTCTAACGTTTCATTTTCAATTGATAACCTATATAACTAAGCCATTATGTCTTTCTTGAGACTTTGTTGACCTTGCATAAGATTTTATTAATTTCAATTTTGAAAAACGTCATTTAGCAAAAGAAAAAGAAAAAGGAACTTAATAAATAAAACTTTGATTTATAATACTGAAAGAGAATTGAAGTTAATATAATTTAATGATTAGTACCGGAACGTTATTTAGTGATTAGTATTGAAAAAGAAGAATTATTTAGTGATTAATATTAGAAAAGAAGGAAGTAAATAGGGTTTTGCTATCTAAAATAATAAGAAATAAAAGGATGGGAGAGATTTATTCAAGAATTCTAAAATTTAAGTTTATATTTTTTTGATTAATTCTATTCTATTAATTAAATATTGTAACCATAAATAATAAAGCTTCAAATAAAGGTCTTAGATTTTTTTTAGGTATAATTTTTTTGAAAATGAACAAACATATATATATATATATATATATGAGGTTTCTAAACTAAAGACCTTATATTTTTTAGGCCTTTAATATAAAAATAAAAAATAAAAAAAGACCTTATATATACATATATATATATATATATATATTTAGGCCTAATATACGAAAGAAAAACATATGTAGGAGACCTAAAAATTTTGGAGGCATAAGGCAAAGGCCTTTCTTAGCTAAAAGTAGAGTCATCTCTAAAAAAATTCTTAATTTAATTTTTTGTAAATCCTCCAAAAATAAAAATCCCAACCAACACGATATTATCTCATGTAATTAGCATAAATATTTAATTTCATTTTTAACCCCCCATCCCAACAATCACTATAAAAGACCTTGCAACATTAGTTCATAAAATCTTCGAAACAAGATTAATTACCACTACTTTAATTCAGATATACTTTTTTTCATTTTTCTCTCAAAAATAATCTTTTCAAAAAGATATGACATGACAGAAACTAGTTTATCAACTAACAGATCAATAGTAAGCATTAGGTTGTGCAGTAACAAGTGGACCTACATTGATCATGACAATTGAAATTTAAAGCTCAAAATTATGTCTATGTGTTTCATAAATATTTATATCTACATTGACCTAGAATAATCCAGCGATGCATTTCTCGAAAGTTTGGAGTATACCAAAAATACAGGGGGAAAAAAAGTATAAATTATCAACAAATTTTCAAATGGACGTAACTTTTGATCTATTGGAAAAACAAATGATGGGTAATCCAAATAAATATGTGCACAAACTTTTTTTTTTTTCGAGTATTACGTTGCTTGGATTCAACACTGATCAGTTGTTTCTAATATTGTCACATTTCTATCTTTCGTAATAACTCTCTCTATCTCTCTCTCTCTCTCTCTCTCTCTCTCTCTTTTTTTTTTTTTTTTTTTAATATTTTATGGCCCAAGCAAAGTCCGTATTGTTCTTGGGCCAAGACTCTGTATATATAAATCCTAACAAGTTTTTCATTAATTAATTTCTTTTGGCTTTCCTAAAAGAGTTTTTCCTGGTTAATTAAATCTTGAAAATTCCTCTTAAACTAATATTTTCTGCAATATGATCGTAAATAACAATTTAAAAATTTTTAAAGAAAAAAAGAAGAATTAGAACAGAAATATAGAATAGTATGAAAAGAAAGCAGAAGGAGAATTGAATAGTGGTCCATATGGGATTCCTAAATATGGAGGCAGAGATTGTTTTGAAATGATCGAAGACAAATGTGGAGACTTTGGACAACTTAAAATACATAGAAACACACAAACACACTCGTGCACTCTCGGAAACATCAATATCATGACTACCAGTCAAAGCATGGACACTGTTTTTCGAGGTGGTTTATTTTTGGCTGGATATTATATTATAATTAATATAGTGCTACTTGCAAATTACTAAAATTTTTAGTAAATAAATTGACTATATATTATTTAAATATTTGTACAATTAATAATTGTCAATTTCTGTAATTTAAATTAAAATCCATACAATTACTATACTATAGTTCAATTGATGCCACCTCTCACTAACTTCCATAATGAAAAAAAGCCACGCACTTAAATACATTTGTAAGAATATATAATAGGCGAGCTAATCGTCTTTTCCCGCATAGGTTTTAGTCGAAGTGATATCATGATATTAGGTTTTTTTTTTTTTTAATTTATATATATGCATGCACGTCAGAAGTTCGTTCAAACTCGAACTTCTGATTGAACAAACTTCTGATCTCCCACATTATGCAGGAAACCCTATCTTCATGCTGAATGCCAATGTGATTCATTATTTTTTTTATTTAAAAAATCATGAATTTAAAATATATAATATAGAATTATTGTATGAGCCTGTCGCTGCTTCTTTTGGTGGATAAATTTTAGTATAATTAAAATTTTGATGGAATTATATGACCATGGACTCTCGTCCCTAAAATCTATATTAAATACATATATAATGGCGTGTGACCAAACTCAAAAAATTGCTCCGTTAGTCGTCTTGTGGGCCCCTTATGTAACAAAAGACAAAAAAAAAAA
Source organism: Jacaranda mimosifolia (assembly GCA_018894105.1). Taxonomy (NCBI): domain Eukaryota; kingdom Viridiplantae; phylum Streptophyta; class Magnoliopsida; order Lamiales; family Bignoniaceae; genus Jacaranda; species Jacaranda mimosifolia. The sequence goes on from CM032120.1 coordinate 5,504,406, forward strand.
AAAGTTTAAAATAAAGGAAGAAGAAAACATAAGTATTTGTTAGCTAATTAGTAGAGTATTTCCGTTGCCTAAGATGTGTGTGTGTCTGTTTTTTCTTTTGAGTTTATGTATGTAGTACTTTCCTCCTATCGATATAATTGTCCTTTTCCCCACTTCTTGCTATATAAATCTCAGGACAAACTCCTTTGATGTTTCCCATGAGAATTAACTTAAGCTCAAATGTAAATGCAATAGTACTTCAATGTTCAAACTCTGATAATCTCAACAATGGTACCACCGCATTGATAGTACACTTTTTAAATTCAAACTGAAGATGTGTATTAATTGTGCAGGGTAATCTCGCCTTGTTGCCAAAAAAATAAATAAAAATAAAAGAAAAAAGGCCATAAGAATATAACTAGGGCTAAAAAATTAAAATTGGCCAGCGGGAAGGACCTTTAGTGTAAAATGATGTTTTAAAGAGTTTATTGTATAGAGTTAGCAGAATTCTACGTACAATACAGAAATGGTCTCCCTAGTTTTAGTAGGTCCTGATTAAAAATTGCATAGGTACGTGTACTAGGATGTCTTTTCAAGTCTGGATCATATCCAACTTGGATTGGGTATTTGAGTTCTACCAAAAAAACTTTTGTTCAACTTGGATTCTGTTTTGTTTTTCTTTTCTTTTCTTCTTTCTTTTTTGTTTTCATTTTTATGATTGGATTCAATTTTCTTAACCCGTATTTGTCTTTTAAACGAGGATAATTGTTGGTTTTAATTTTATTTAGAACATACCACTAATTTATATATAAGGTCAGAAATTAATAGATATCTAACACTTATATGTGCAATTTAATTTGACTATAAGAACAATTCCATAATAATTAAAAATGATTCGATAAATTAAATTAATTAATTAAGAGAAAATGCTTGAGAGCCCAATGACAATTTATGCCCATGAAAAAGGGTAGAAAAATCCTAATTGATCTAAGCTCATCAAGAAAGAAACTAAAAATACTAAACTCTAAAAAGAACTTGGGCATAAAAAAAATCACTTGCAAAAGAACCGTGAACCTTCAAAAACATTCGAGAGCATAGACCTTTCTGTGCACATTTCAAAGAAAATAAACCAACTTTCTATTGTCCACTGAAAAGAACCTCACTCCATTTTCGTGCTGCATCAAATAATTTTGACGTATAACACTTTACCCTCTCTAATTTAATAAAAAAATGTGCATTTTGACCACTTAAAAGCATCTAAAGTTTTGCATTTGAATGAAATGGAACATTTAATTTGTATGAGTAATATTGTTATGTGATAATCACCAGACCAATACACCAACGTTTCTCAAGTTAACTTATAATAGTAATTATAAATTAATTTTACAATTTCATTGGCGCATGCTTCATACAGAAATATAATGATTAGGCAATTAATACAACAAAATAAAATCTAGTCAGTTCTTAATTATCTATATCAATGTTTAAGGATTTAGAACTAGCTAGGACCCAATAATATTTTATGTTATGCTTTATTTAATTCCTTAATTATTAAAAGAGAAAAGGCCAAAGGGATAGCATTGCACGCATTGATTCCATATCCCAGTCAGAGCCTGCAGGGAATGGCTCTTCCGCTCCATTCATATATAAATGAGGGAATTAAAAAACTAACTAAAATTATGACTAATTAAAGTGCCAGAAAAATGAACATTTTGATCCAAAATGTCTCAATATGTATTAATTACTACTATACGTAAATGTCCCATTCCCTTTGCCCTTTATCAATCAATCCCCTTTAAAGGAGACACTACTAAAGCATATGACATTGATTTGCATTCATTGCAGGGCCCTTCCCATATGTACTATACATGAGACTAAATTAGGGAGATTAAGTATCAGGTGGAGCTAGGATTAATTAATTCTATGTGATTAATTAATTTATATGTCACATAATTATATATTCTAGTGGCTGGTGCACACCCGATGTGTGTGCAATTATTAATAAATAAAAATAATAAAATAATATAAATGAGAGATAACATAGTTTTAGAAAAAATGGAAAGAAAAAAGATATACATATTTGAAATGAAAATGTGTATAACATTCATTAATTATTGTGGAACTAAGTGGTAGTGATGGCTTAGAAATTGGGTGGTAGTTACTCTATAATTATTATGGGGATAAAAAATAAATTGACGACATTTTATAAAAATACTTGAAAAGGGGAATAAACACTTTATTAATAGTATAAATAATTATGAGGATGTCGACTATAAAATTATGTGAAAGAGATATAGAGAGTTGCATAAATTTTTGGACCACAGAGGTACATCCAAAGTTTTAAATGCTAAATAAATGACTGGAGTTAGACAATGTTTTTGAATTTGTTAAGTTCTGAGTATTGTACCATACATATGTAGCAACTTATTTTTTTAAAAAATCCATTTTGATGGACATTGTTGTCAGTTGTTGACTTGTTACTCTCTACCCTATTTATTTCTATTGCTACCTCTGAATTGATCGCAAGCTGCAACATTATTAAAAGCTATTTGGAACTTATGTTAGGTTTAATATTGGTAAGAAATTGATCTGATTGTAACAACATTTAGTTTGGGACTAATATAATGCCATTTATCTCCTTGCGTCGGCTAGCGAAATTGTTATTAATCATGTTTTCTATACTTACACTATGTTTGGATATCGATGTATATTAATTGTAATATTAGAGAAAATTATTTCATCATTTCTGATGTAAACTCTTTGTGAAAAAGATAAAGGTCTACTAACTTGTTTTTAAAATCTCAACAAGCTCTTTTAATTTTAATCATATTAATTACAAAATTTTCATTATTAACATCTTATAAGTTTCAACATCTTATTTTATCCGAACACTCTACAAACTTATTTTTAAAAAGAAATTTAGCATCTTATAAGCTCCTAAAATATCTTATAAGATATAGAAACTTATAAGATTTTTTAAATAAGTTTAGCTAAACACCCTCTTAGGCTCAAAAATCTTCACACCATCATATGAGCTATTATTCTTGCAAACCCAAGGTGTTAGGGCAATTGGATATATATTTTCAATAAAAAACCTCCAGAACTTACATAAAAAATGAAGTGTTGGAATAATTTTGTAGAGTATATATAAGGAAGTAGAAAAATTAATTAAGAGTATACATTGTGGAGATAATTTTGCAGAATATGAGGGTAGGAAAATGAATTAAGAATGTAAATTCTATTAGCTTGGATGACGTTATCTACAAGATCTACTAGATGACTTTGCATATTTATCTAAGCATTGAGTCTCGGATCACATATTTACCTCAACAGTAAGTTCAAATTTCAAATTGTAAGGCTTGCCTGTCACAGTTGCCTCTTGATATGGGTTAGGTCAGCTCCAACCTCTTATCGCACCTTAATTCGACCTCCTAAAGAATATCAACAAGGATGAGATGGCTCTACCTTCTTCATAAGGGTTGCCGCCTTCAAACAACCCACCGCAACTCTCTCTTCGAGTCGACCAACTTCAGGTCGGTCAACTTCACGCATTTTCGAGATGAACATATTCGTTTGGTTGTCTCCTGTCTTTAGGGTATTGGGTGACCTTAGCAATAAACCTTAACCTGAGTTGAACGATGGTGTGAGGTCGAACACGCTTGAATGCCCACCTTAACATTGCAGATATTACATTAGTCATCATACCTCACATTTAAGATTGTCATCCCCTGGTTAACTTCCTCCTCAGTGAATATTGATGTATGGTATTCAAGCAACTAAAGTATTGTTCATCCTCTACATTTAATGTTGTTGGATGATCCATCTTCATCTATGGTATTCAAGCAACCAAAGTACTTTTCAAACAGCCAAGGATTATGTTTATTGTCACTTTCTAGAAAACCTACGATGCTCCTATGATAATAATGGGACCTCCTGACCAAGTGGAGCAGATCCATCATTTCAACCCCATGCTTGATTAGCAACTATAAGTATACCCTCTCATAATTGCTTTAGGTATGCATTTTAATAGCTTAAATTACCCTCTCATTCTTTAGCTTACCCTCTATTGCTTGACCTAATTTAAACATCGAAGGATTTTAGTCGAGGGCTACCTTGCTAGCTAACGTGCTTTCTTATATTGCTGGTTCAACCCTTTGCATTATCTAGTAACTCGAACAACAATCACTCAATCTCACCTGTTTCGCCCAAACCCACATCAAGTGCCCTCACTATACCAAAAATGCCACATCACCTTCAGTAACTTCGAGAGAGCAGGTTCCGTGATTTCATAATTTAGCACTTTGTTTGGTTTAAAGATTTTGGTAGAGAAAGAAAAATAAAATTATCGTTCATTTGGTTCATGTTTAAGGAGAAAAAGGAGAAAGAGATGAAAAGAAGCATAGAGAGGTACATACTCTTTTCTCTCATTTTCCTTACCAATTTGGGTGGAACATGAATTCTCTCCAATTCTATTACGTTTTCCCTCAACTTTTCTTTTCCTTAATATTTTTCTTATCAACCAAACAATCAAAATTATTTTTCTTAACAATTTTTTTCTATTTCTCGTCAAAATTCTTATACCACACATAATCATCTAAGTTGTGATTGAATTTGCTTGTATTACTCGGGTTAACCATGCTTTTGTCTTCTCTTTGGAGCATGGCCTATGTAATCAGATCTCCACAATCACACTATTCCATTAAACTTAGCCCTAACTCGATTTGACTTAATCCGGTTTGGCTGAGGAGTTCGTCCTTTCATCCTAGCTCTTACTTGCTTATTAGGGTCCAACTAAATTTAGTTGGCCTAAAATAATAATATGGTCCAATTGAACATACATGTATAGATCATGTATTTCAAATGATATGACTTTATACTTTATATTTTAAACTTTTTGTTTTTCTTTTATGTTTTCGCTCTCCAAATTTCGAAGTCAAAACATAGTGTTAAAATCTCTTATTCTGTATGTTAACTATGATCGCATTACTATGTTGTATATACCTTCTTCATTTAACCCAAAAACAAAATGAAAAAGAAAAATGAAATAAAATGTAATCTCTTTTGGGTATTCAATTTGGTAGAAAAGTAATTAAAGAAATATAATATATTATAGTAGCCTCGGAAACTGTTTGATGAGAAATTCTTATGGGAATTGACTTTTGACTATTGTTGATTATTCCCAGCCTAAAAGAAGTTGAAAAGTTTATTCGATGGATTAATGTGCGTGCATATAAGAACAGTCAACACAATCTCCAAAGCAAATGCTGGAGGCCTTGAAATAGTTTGGCTGAAGCCTGAAATAATGATAATGGTATAAGTATATATATATAGAAAATTTCTTGCAAATTAAGTTTGCGTGACTCAATTACCAGAGGTGAGCGTAATAATCCTAATTATCTTGTAATTTAGTCTAAATATTTATTAATTGTGCCACATGTAATTACATTTACTAATGTAATTGACTTTTACAGTCCTCTGGGGAAATATTACACTTATTATGTGAGTCACGTTGGCATTCACAATATCTTTTCGAATTATTGCATTTAGTGTGTGATTGACTTTGATAATTAATCTCCTATTGAAAGGCAATGGTTAAATTATGAGTATTTATTAAGAAAAATTTATAATTTCTTTTCTTTTCTTTTCTTTTCTTTTTCTTTTTAACTTGATAAACGTAGCTATAGCTTTAAAACCCATATATATGTGGCAATGATACTCCGTGTTGTATATATATAAGCAAAAGGTGAAACATATTGTTTCCACATCTTTGAGCTAGGGGGCAGGGGCCATCTCTAAAAGTCTAAAAAAAGGGTTTTATTAAAAATAAAGTTACTTTAGAAAAATGGTTTCACATGAAACGAGTTCCCAGAATGTGCACTTCTCAAGTATTAGAATGGTAGATGAAATATTGTTTGAAAAGTGCAAGTTTTTTAAACTACTTACGTCTAGACTTGCCCCTTTTTCTCTAGATCAAATTAATGCTCAATCTTTTAAAAAAAAAAATTATGTTTTTTATTTCACTTCATATATATGTACATAATAAGTATATTAAATATTTTTGAAAAAATACATTGATTTGTCGATTACATACACTTCAAATAATTGTATTTATAAATAAAATATAAATTAAAATAGAAAATTCTGACCCTCATTCATCCCCCCCCCCCCCCTAATTGCCTGTATTTCCTTTATTTGCAGCTTTACAGAGAGAAAAAAATTCTTGATTTTCAAACTGTTAAGGAATTTGCTCTTTCACCATCATAAATTATATCCTCTCTCTCTCTCTCCCACACACACACTCTCTCTCTCTCTCTCACTCATTCTTTTTCTGTATATATGGACACACAAACTCACCACAACTGTGTCAGCTAATCTGAAGCACACTAATGAATTAATCAAGCCATCAACTCAAAGAATTCTCCTCCTCCACTGATCTATAATCATGAGAGAACCAGCTTACTATAATTTCTCCACAGGATGGTTCAACTTCATTCCCCTCCATTCACAGTACTATTCTTCATCAAACCCTCCTCTTCATTCATCGTCATCACTACCCTATGCTAGCGCTTCTCATCATAATAATTCCTCACAAGTTCACACTACTACTACTACTACTTCTACTTCTTCTTCTTCTTTACCTCCTCCAAAGGAAGCCCTTCCTCTTCTTAACAGCCTCAGCCTCACAAAAGAATTAATACACCCTGATTACCCCAGCTCATCATGCAATCATCCCATCAAGTGTGAAAAAAGCACAGCAAAAGATAATAATTGTAATTCTGGCAATTATAATAGTGATGAAAACGTGACCATTGCCCTACAAATAGGGCTTCCAAGCCCTAATTCTGATCTGGGCTCAAGGTTAATTTCTTCAACTGAAGAAATGATGGATAAAGAAGGTGTGGATATACTTTCAGGGCTGCCTTTGAACAGGTTGAACATGGGTCAGTACTGGATTCCTACCCCTTCACAAATCCTCATTGGACCTACTCAATTTTCTTGTCACCTTTGTTGCAAGACCTTTAACAGATACAACAACCTCCAGGTAATTAAATTTCTTATCATGTGCCCTAGCTTGCTTCTCCACAATTTTTCTATAATTCTTTGTGTTTCTTATGTTTCCATTTTCTTCTTTAAAGACATATAAATCAGCAATCCCTGTGCTTCATTTATCTCTATAATGTCTCTTTTTTCCTTTTAGAAGGTATAGTACATATATACATACATATACACACACAGATATATTTACAAATAGATATTTAGTATGCTAATCTTTTGATTGGCTTAGCTTGTTAATTTAAGCAACATAGTTTTTCTTTCTTTGGGTCATATATCATTTCTGGAATCCCATGAAATGTCTTGTAGCCTTTCTTTTTTTTTTTTTTTTTTTTTTTAAACTTGCAAGAGATTTAATGAATTTGGCAAATTAAACATATTCTTCTTTGTTTCAGACTTCAAATTTTTTTGGTTTTTTAACTTGCCAACATAAGATTCCTACTGGCGCAGAAGCTTTTCTTTGTACATTCTTTTGAAGTCAAGTCTTGAGATTTTTTGAACTATTATTATTGTGCTGTCAAATCTTGTCTAGGAAACAAAGTCAGTTTCAGATCCAACAGTCACTTCTGCGTGTTTAGTGTCAATCAATTCCTATGTTTTGCTCTTTTCAATCACAACCTGAAAAAAGTAAAAAATATTTTGCCTTTTTCTAAGTTGAATAAATTGCTAGCTGCGTGAGTTCTGGCTCTTGCTTTCTGATTTACCTTTATATTTTACAATTAACTATGCTTTGTGTATGAGATTTCTTATTTCTCAGGCAATTCTTTTTTTTTTTTTTTTTTCCCCATTAGAAACATCCTTTCTTCTGCTGTCAATCATCTTCCTTTCAGTTTAAATGGATTTTTCTATTTTCTTTTCCCTGTTTTCTTTTGTAATTGGGAGGTGGGAGGCTGAGCTTTATTGATCTGTTGAAAATTCTTTGAAATTTGTGCAAAACAGTGTTACACAACCAAATGCATGTGGTTGAAAATTAAATAAAAACTGACAAGTTGCAAAGGTGTTGCTGTTTCAGATGTTTTTTCATCACTTAATCAACTGCAAAATGTAAAGATCCACTGCACTGCAAAATATATACAGCGAATGGCTGCTGTTCTGTCACAGCCCAATGCTTATTTTTCTACAGGATTCAATAGTGTATGTACATTGCATATATTGTTTATGTGCGTATCAAATATATACATGCACCATTATATATCTTTTATTTTTTATATAAAGCAATCTTTTGAGTACTATGACTCACTGTCAAATGTTAATTCATGCTTCCACACACACTGCCTCACTCTGCCTGTGTTTGTTGTTCATGTACATTAACTACCAGGTGGAGAGTTGCAAATTAGTGTCACGCCTAGATAGTTATTAATTTATTTCCTAAAAAAATAATATATGTAAGTATATACATATATTTTTATGTATGGGTTTGTTTAATTTTTTAAGATTATAGGGGAATGTGTGAAATTATAAATGTGTTTGAATTTGTAAGTCAGATACATTCTACCAACAGAGTCTAATACGTTGATTTCATATTTCGTTTAAAGAAATAAGTTTGGATTACTTAAGTTTCATTGTAAAATGAACAATGTTTCTATAAAATGATGTATTATTTTCTCAAATGGGGTATGTACTTCTAAAATAAAGATTGAAAATCTGAAGAATATGTAAGAATTGAAAAATAAGATTATTTCTAAAATATGAGCGAATATATGCTTTCAAACTAAAAATACACAAATAATTGTAAACATGATACATAGCGTAGCATAGATTTTCTCTATCTAGGATTGAGAAAGGATTTTGATCAATGAAAGTTTAATGTTAAAAGAATTCTTTTCTTTTAACATTCAAGTTTTGAAAATTAGTTGTTATAATCACACTTGGGCAAAGTCAATTGATCATTTTGTCATTAGCTATGTTTAGAGTTTAGTAATTCATGGAGCCTGATCTTTCTATATATGGTAAAGTTGAGGTCCCAAAATTATAAGATCTTGTGTTAGTTTTATATGGATATTTGTCTACTTTAATGATAATAATTGACTATAATGATTACTAAAACCTAATCATAATCTTTATTTTGTGATTGATAACCATAATATATATAATCACAAGAATATACCAACTAATTCACAATAAGATAAAAAGGGGAATTAAGTAACTCAAAAACCTCAATTATAAGACACACACCTAGCTAATAATTTCCGTTTTCTCAATGCTATGATCTTATTAATTGAAGTAGTACTTCTCAAATGTTGTGCCAAACTTGCTCCTCTTAATTAGGATGGCCCATGATCAACTGCATCAACCACAGTACAATATATGTGTATATCTATAGATACATCTCAATATTCTCAGTTTGTGTTAATTTTAAACTTTGTTTTCTTCTTTTTTTTCCTGTGATCAATAATTAATGCTGCAGATGCATATGTGGGGGCATGGATCACAGTACAGAAAAGGGCCTGAATCTCTTAGAGGCACACAGCCAACAGCAATGCTGCGACTCCCATGCTACTGCTGCGCGCCTGGCTGCAAGCACAACATTGACCACCCAAGAGCCAGACCCCTCAAAGACTTCAGAACCCTCCAAACACATTACAAGAGGAAGCACGGAACAAAGCCGTTCATGTGCAGAAAATGCGGTAAGCCATTTGCTGTCAAGGGTGATTGGAGGACACATGAGAAGAACTGTGGGAAGATTTGGTACTGCATCTGTGGCTCCGATTTTAAGCACAAGAGGTCTCTCAAAGACCACATCAAGGCCTTTGGGCGGGGCCATGGGGCTTATGGGATTCAGGCTGATCATGATCAGTTTAATTTTGAAGAGGATCCTGAGGATGAGTCGACATCTGAGATTGAGCAAGGACAAGGAGGAGATCATGATAACTCTCCAATCTCATAATATTTTCATCACTTAATTTATATTATATTATATGCATGCAGTGGAGGAATATTATATAATTGGTTTTTATGTAAAAAAAAAAAATTATTGTCATTAATTAATATGGTAATGTTTGAGGTGGTGATCATGAGGTTCATATATATATATATATATATATATGTATATGTTAAAGACATTTTCAAAGATTTCTCTCCGATCCTTCTTCTTCTTCATCTTATAATTAATATTCCCCCGGCCATTATAGTATTAATTTTGCTGGCTAGCTTGCAGAGAAACTTCCTCTTCTTTGCACCTGTAAAGGGCTTGTGTTGTTTGTTTAATTAATTTATGTTGTAATATATAACGGTTTTGATTCACATCAATTTTTCTGACTTTTTGTGATTGAATTTATTTTAATTCTTGGTGAAATTTTGATTCTTTTTTACTAAAACTATAATTATATGTGTGTGTGTGTGCGCGCGTGTGTTGTAGTGGCTTTGCTCCATATTTTCACATTCATCATGTTCGTAGATATATATATATATATATATATATATGAGCTTTAACTTTTATTTGAGTTCCTTCATCACCATTTTTTTTTATCCACAATTAATGGATAGTTGGGAGATACATATATTCATTTTTCAATCATTTACTTGTGTGAAGATTCACTATAGAATAATTTTCCTTGTTTATTATCTTTTCAGTTAATTTGTAGCATATTATATATATATATATATATTTTCATTTCTACCATAATATGCCAAGTGCATGGAATAGTAATTAAATCAATTAAATCTAACATTACAAGAATGGCTGTACGTATTCCAGTTGTGAGACTTTCCAAATGCTCTAATAAGAGCTGGATTAATTTCATATAAGCCATATTATATATCTTCTAGATAATTTCATATATGCAGATCTGCTTATACATATATAACTAAAAAAAAGGGTATTCGCTCATCGAAGACATTATATAATGTAATCACTTGTTGATTTAGTGAATATTGGAAGAAAACTATAGGCCCTTGAATGAAAAAGTTATTTTGGAACTTAATCATTTGAAAATCAAGTTGAAGTATGCATATGCAACTCCAGCTTTATTAATGAGCATACGTTGCAATAAGTGGGAAAAAATGAACACTTTACAAACGTATATAACTTTCTGTGATGGAATTGATCTTCAAATCGTTAATGGAGAAGTTTTGTGTATAAATTAGCCAATCTTAAATTAATTGTTCATAATTAAAAATGATATAAACAAAACAAGCCCTTAAAATCAAATGAGGTGAAAAACACCTTAAAGTATTTAATAAGTCTGTAGTATTTTATTGAATATATATTATTGCATACTAATTCCATGAAAATATGAGCTTTATATATTAAATGGTATAATACATTCACGCTAATTTAATGAGGTAATTAAATTTATATATATCAAATAAAATACCATATACTAATACAATATGAATATATACAAAATATTAGAAAATGTTTGCGTAGCAAAATTAAACTTCATCTTGAGTACTTTTTCACGTATATATATATATATATATATATGTGCATGTCTCTCTCTCTCTCTCTCTCTCTCTCTCTCTCTCTCTCTCTCTCTCTCTCTCTCTCTCTCTCTGCATATATATAGAAATAGAGAGGGAATTATATTTTCATATCTTGAAAAATATGCAAATTAATTATTTTAGACTTTGGATTTTTTTATCGTTTCTGAATATTTTAAATTATATATACACACTGTATCTAATCTTGGACTTGGGATTACGGTGTAGAGACAATATTTTAGCAAAAACATCTTTTTATGTGATTTTAAGGCAAAAAACATGAAGAAATATGCAATCAAACATTATTAAAAGACATATATATATATACATATTAATTTATACTAAAATTTTAGAAATTTTCCAACACACAACTACGTTAAAGAAAATTTAGAATTTGTGCTTGTTTGTCTAATAAAGAAAAATAGAAAGATGCTTACTTACTCATTTGAGTCCTGGGACGTTTGTCTCATCTTTTGTTTTATTATTTTAAACAAAAAAACAAGAAGATGGAAGATTAAATAGTTTGATATTTTATACAACCTTAACCTCATCTATTTACCGATCTACACATTATATCTATTGGTTTCATTTCTTTTATAACGATATTTAGTGACATTATAAAAATTTTAAAGACATTCATATATTTTTTGATTTTATTTCCCAACAACGAATTTTTCTTTGTGTTTTTGAGAGAGAGAGAGAGAGAGAGAGCATAGTAATAGTATTGCTTGGAAAAGGCCCAGCCCACATGTATATATATATATATATATAAACACGGCATAGGCATCTTCTTCTTGGTGATCCAACAGAAGAAACTTTTCTGGCAATCAGTAGAGGTGCTCGGCCCGGCTCGTTTAACAAACGGTTAATGGCGGTCCCATGCCGAGCCGAGCCGGCTCGTGGGCCGTTCACGGTCCAGACCGTGACGGACTGAAAATTGAAAAGTCCAATTCGATTCAAAATCAACCTACTATATAAGTGAGGCGGTTTATATATAAGCCGAGCTAGGCGGTCCGGCTCGCGGGTTGGCCCGCGAGTTTCTTTTTTTTTTTTTTTTAAATAAATTTAAAATTTTGAAGTTTTTATATTTATGTGATTATTAATGTTTTTTTCAATACTTATATTTTTTTAAAAGACTTAATAATTTATACTTATGTAATTTTTAATTTATAACACTTAAATTTTTATAAAAACTTAGAAATTTATACTTATATTAATTTTTTTTTATCAATTATATTTTATCAAAAACACTACCAAATAAGGTGGTGAGGGGTTTGGCATGGACCATTCTACCTGTCATTAATTTAGAAAAAATAATTACATATAGGTGGATTTAACCAAACCTCTAAATGAAAATACATAATAATAACAAAAATAAATAAATAAATAAACAACTTTGTAATATCTAAACATCTAAACATGTACAATGATAAACCGGTCGTTCACTCAAGTGATCTAAATTGCTCTCGGATTGAGATACGATGGTGGATGTGGTTTCAAGCTATTCTTCATCGTCTTCTTCAAATTGAGGTAATATAGTCTTCACCTTTCTCAATTTTTTTTTATAATTTATAATTTAAAAATTAAAATTTCTTAATTATTGATTTATACATTTATAAAGTAATAAATTATAAATTATACATTCTTAATTATAAATTTATAATTTTTTAAAATTAATAATTTGTAATTTGTAATTTAAAAATTATAAATTGATAGTTTATAATTTAAAAATTATAAATTCTTAAATTTTTAAAAATTATAATTTATAATTTAAATTAAAAAAATATTGCGGGCTAAGCTGGCTAGCCCGTTAGCCCGCGAGCTGGGCTAGCCCAAGGCCCTTCACGGGCCACGGGCCGAGCAGAACCCAAATTGCAAAATTTAAGCTCGAGATGAGTTTTCAAGCAAGCTGAACCAGGCTGGGCCGGTCCGCCCAGCCCGTTTTGACAACTCTAGCAATCAGCTATCTCATTGCAAATTTGTAATTTTGCAACTGAGCCCCTTAAATATTGCAAAATATTTTAAACTATAGTAAGGCCCTCAAAGTTTCTGCATTGTTTACTTTAAACAAAAATTGATGCCTTTGGTACTTTTCCTTCCTTTTCTTTCTCCTTTTCCTCAATAGTTTCTTTAATCCAAATGATATAGTAGTACATCACAGAGGAGATAAAAGCCCAGTTGCACTGTTAACTTTAATTTGGTTCACACTAAATCACAAGAGGATGCATAAACTTTTGAGAATGAATCTGCATTTGGATTCCTGGGGTAGGAACGTGTTTTCTGTTTCCCTTGTTTCCAAGAATATGAAAGTAAAAGAACGTGTTTGTATTCATAATGGTGTCGAAAATCACATGCAACTGAGTTAGAGAGCTGAGCAGGGGAAAGAATTCTGACTCCACATGTACAATTTTTCAAAACAAAGGAAAACAAACACAATTTTCTCCAAAACACCGTTCAGAATGTCAAAATGGCTTCTTCTAAATATAAGTCCAATAGAGCCTCAGAGAAAATCACAAGTCCAGCGTCCAGTCATGCTACAAAAAGTATCTAAATTTCATATCAAGCACAAAGACAGTAGCAGTTACTGCAACTATTCTACAATATTTAAGGACTACATTCCTTGAGCCCCTCGAGGACGGGCCGACAGGTCCAAGAGCTGGTGGAAACAGGCCCCCTGTGCTTGAATTTGAACTGCACCCAAAAGCCAAAACATAGAAAGCAATATAGTAGAGGTCAGATCTATCAAACAAAATGAGGTTTTAACTGTATTATCTTGATTTCTTTTTGTAAAAAAGGCAGATAAAATCGTGTATCTCACCTTCCCGTAAATCTACAAGATCCATAACCTGCATGAAACATAGGGACAAGGGATGATAAACAACTTTACAGCAGATTTTTGTAGAATACGACAAAGGAATGCATGGACATGCGTATGCATTAAGCAAAAATCTAAAAACTAATCAATGGCACACAGATAAAGTAGTTCTGTTAATACAAAAACAGAAATGGATTAGCCCATCACATTATAAAAAGCAGTGAGAAATTCCTAATGCTTTTAAGGAGCTGGAAACATATCTGACATGCTTTTTATACAAGTGGTTTAGCGAATTAGGGATGCCTCCACACTTTTTCCCAACTCACATTTCCACCAGTTATTTCAAACAGGATAGCAAATTTGCCAACCATGAATCCAGGACTTGCAAGTCTTCTACCGATGTTTTATGTCAAAGAAATGACTAGTGGATCGGGTCTTATTCATACGAAGTTATTTATATAGAAAACCTGATAATGGAAGACAACAGTGTTTTCAACTTATAATTGAAATTCAAAGATCACAAGCCATTTGATAGAAAGAGTAATTTCCTAAATATATGGTTTCCTATCATGATAGACTTGGAAATCCAATAACCAAGATTATTAACTAACGCCACTAGGAATGATTACAATGGGCTCTTAGTGTTTTATGCAAGCTGATAGTAATGAGAAGTATCAAAACTTACTAGGATCAACAGAAGTTAGCGTTGCCGTACCACCAAAATCACAAGTCCCACCAGAGCTGTGCATTTTCTGATAGTAATCATTGTAAGCATAAGAAGCATGATTCTGTAATGTATCAGGGATGTAGCAAGGCAGTCCTTGCTGAATGGCTGCACAGTTAGCTTGGCCACGCCCACAAGCCCAGTTCAGACCATCTCGTAGCGAACTCTCATCAGCACCTGGTCTTGCAACACAAAAAACTGTTGAAGAATTTGCACCAAGACTATCTCTGTTACGCAAGCTTAGGTCATAGACAGCAGTGCCATTAGTGAAAAGGACACCCCAGTTTCTCTCTGAAATAGGCCCGGGTCTTTTGTCTTCATTGAACAATTCATAAATGTACGAATTAATGGGAATGGTGGACCGACTAGGGGGACCAGAATCATTAGACACACGCTTTATCAAATTATTATTATATGTTTCAGCATTTTCTACAGTAGCATCAGGTTCATTGGCGCCACCAATACATGGCCAACCAGTTTCAGTGACAACAATAGGGATTCCTGAAAAGTTGAGAGCAGCCATAGAGCTATAAGCAGCATCGACCAGAGCATCAAACATACTGTTATAATGGTACAGTGTGTTGGGGTCAACAATTTGTTTGACAGACGAGAGTGGCTTGAAAAGAGCATACTCAAGAGGAAAAATGCCATTGCTCTTAACATATTCATAATATGGATAAGCGTTTAGCATGTAAAAGGACTTTGTGTTTCTTAAGAACTGAAGGATCTGGAAGATAGTAGAGTTAAACGTTGTATTGAAGGTGGCAGTAGAAGGAGGAAAAGGCCGAGGAATTATGTCCATTGAATGTGGAGTTGAAACTTTAACTTGATAATTTAGATTTGAAGCAACCAGGGCTTTATACAGGTTATTCATAGCAGGAACCAAAATAGGCGCGGCATGTGGGATTGAAGTAAGAACTTCACTGCCCACGGCAATTGCTGTAATATTGGTTGAAGGCACATAAGCTGCAACATTTTTATTAATCCAGGCTGCTGCTCTTGATGGTAATTCTCCAATGCCAAGGACTTCCTCATTTGTAACACTAATCATAACTTCAATGCCAGTGTTTGAGAGAGCATTCAGCATTCGGGCATTGGCATCAAAAAGACGAACATGAGTTATTTGCTGAGCTCTAAGAATTGCAACTATATCAACAGCTGAAGGTAGGTTTGAAACATCAGTTCCAATATTTATCCCAACAAACCCACCTGCACAATCAAGATCATAATTTAGAACTTCCACTAAAATATTTCATTACATTAGTTTCCTATTAAGCCTTAGTAACAAAAGAACTTATAATATCAAATAACAAGGCCAAAGAAAGCCATCCAGGCAATAAGTAGAATCATGTCACTAATTGATTGCTAAGTGCTAATATATTCCCATTCATCCCTTGTTGGAGTCTGACTACCTAATACGGCAATTTTCACATGCCGAAAATATCTACCACATAAGCCCATTACCTAAACATTCAATATTAAGCTTTAGATCAGATTGAAGCATATAATTGGTCTATAACATAAGCTTAGCAGCACACATCTGCAAAATACCAATCTAGTACTAAAGGCGCCCAGTGTCTTAATTTAGGTTGATAGATATTGCTGTTTCAATAATTTTACCCATGGGTAATGTGAATGATCACTAACCCTGTCATCGGATTATCATAAGTTGTTTGGTTCGAAATTCTTTTCAACAGGTCATTGTAAGCCCAAAAGAACGCACAGTAAAAACTAGGATTTATTAGCAGAACAACCAGCAGAATGTTGGTATTAGTATCAGAATACTGCAACTTTGAAAAGATAGTCATGCACAAGTATTAACTCTTTTAAGTTTAGAATCACATGGTGCAAGGTGGGATGAAATATGCACAGTAATCACAGTTCATTCCGAATAAAAAGCCTTCAAATAAGAGAAAGAAATTGTGTCCTGAGATAAGAACCCTAATATCTGGCATCTAGTCAACTCTAAGGGCACGGAACCAAAAACACTAAGCATATTGGTATATTAAGCATGCTAAAGATTTGAGGAATTACCGACTGCATTGGAGAAAACTCCACAAAGTAGCAGGATAGCTTGAAGCCATATTCTGAGCAT
The DNA here is from genome assembly GCA_018894105.1 of Jacaranda mimosifolia. Taxonomy (NCBI): domain Eukaryota; kingdom Viridiplantae; phylum Streptophyta; class Magnoliopsida; order Lamiales; family Bignoniaceae; genus Jacaranda; species Jacaranda mimosifolia. The sequence continues at coordinate 5,521,494 of CM032120.1, forward strand.
CATCAGCTACAACAGAAGAATTTAGCTTCAACCTTCAAACAAGCCCACACTTGGCTTTTGGTTAAATCACAATTGTCACAGAGCAACCAGAGAACTGCTATTGCAGAAGAAAATTTATGTAGAAGGAACTTTAAGATAGGTGCTTAGCCTTGAAACTGCTGCATATAAATGGCCTTTGAAGATTGTCAACAAGAAAAAAACCTAAGAGAACCTGCATCAATAGTTTGAAAAGTAAGTTCTCCATTGGCTTCTGTTGCGCTGACACCATTCACGTGTGCATCAACACCCACATTTGTGTTTCATGCAAGGGAGGTCGAGAAAACATAAAGAGTATGTCACCAAATAATAATAATTATAAAAAAAAAATAAAAAAAAAAAGAAGCTAAAACAACAATATAAGATTATAGCAGTGATAATATATGGGATGATTTAAGAAGAAAAGATGATTAATAAATCATAAGAAATGAACTAGCTTCCACCTTAATTGCTCCATCTATGAATGCAGTGTCTTTGTGTCTAAAAAAATAAAATTGACCAAAATAACAAGAATGTTGACAAATCTTTGTTCAGTCGAAGATTTAAAAACGCCAATCTGAGGAAAACTTTTGATATGTAAGTAATTTACATCTAGCAATTTATGAATAAATCCATTGCCACTATTTTCCATCATGCATAAAAGAAAGGTTTTTCAAATGTCTACAATAAGGCATATGAGTATATGAGCAAGAACTTCTAAGAATCAACATAGCACAAAAAAATTGTTATGCTTACTCTTAAACAGCTGAACACATGATAGTGAAAGATAGTAAACTTAACCTAGTCCCTTAAAGTACATAGGATGAAAACTTGTTTTCATGGTAGTCTGAAAACTTGTATTCATGGTAACTCTAAAGTCTCATCTGAGGATACTGAAACATCAGGTATTGTACAGGTATGTCCATCATACACACACATAGTACAGAAACGGCGATAAATGCCGATAGATGTATTCATTAAAGACATCCACATAAGCACGACAAGAAATGAATTAAGGAAAAATGTGGGGAAGGGGATTTAATTAAAAATCTGAGTCTGCACTTCACTGCACCTCAGAATTACCAACACAAATGAATTAATATGTCAGTCAAAATTGATGTGAACTAGGAAGGTACTAAAAAAGCATACTCCTGAAATTGCAACCCAAGGTAACATTGTACATGCTAAGGGTCTATTGTCCAGTTTGCATACTCTGCAAGAAACAAATACTGAGAGTAGCATGCATAATTAACCCTAAAGAGATCCCAAGGCAAGTAGGCAACAGGTTATATTGAAGAACTAAAGGAATGAAACTTTTTATGGGAAACATTAAAATTGAGGGGAAAAAGAAAGCATTGGCAAGAGGACTGCTGAAATCTCTGTTGGTAAACAACCCATAATAACCACTATTTAGGAACATGATCCAGCTGGAATCATAAATTGGTTCCGATCAACTAAAATTCAAGATTACCACATTAGACCAGTATATTGGTTCCAAGTTGTTTTAGATTATATGAAATTATTATAACCACATTCTATTATAGAAGATGATAAGATCATAAGATAGTCAATTATGTTTTATTATTTCGAGGAATATAAACAATCTTGATTCTCTAACTAGAAAATTCAAATGATCTGAAAGTACCTAAACCAATTTTTCTGGCTAAAATCAGCCAAGTCAATCAAAAATGGCATAAGTGTTGTTGAACAAGATAGCAAAGCCAGCTATCAACCCCGAGGTGTAAAAGGGTGCCATCTATAATTCCTTAGATAGACTATGCTCATTGTCCTGTCAGAGTCATCCCAGAAACCCTTATTAGAAAAGATAGAGAAAGAAAACAAGGCACAGCAAACAAGAGGAATACAAGCTGAACTTAAGGTCAATCATTCAGCAAACAAGAGGAATGAAAACTGAACTTGGCCTCAGACCAGTTGACCAAATATGCTTACTGATAGTACATAACTGGCATTCAAAAGCAACTTTTTCATCACCAGACTTCAAAAAACCAAAACCTTGGAAAAAAGAGAGAATTCCAAATGATGTTTAAGCCTAATTTATCTATGTCAAACCCATTTTAAGTTAAGGCTCATTCCACTGAACCCAGATCCCATTACCCTATACAAGCATCAAACTTGAACACCCACAAGCCAAAAAACAAGAGCAGAACTGTAAAGGAGGAGGGCAGGAGACAAACACAATTTAAATAACTTACTAACCTTGTGCTGAAAATGGAAGGCTAAATAAAAAAATCTCCTTTCCGAGATTCACAGATTAAAACAGACAGAAAGAAGGCTCAAGAAGTGATTAATAACATGAAATCAACACATATAGGAGGGGGGGAACAAGCATCAGATAACACTAGAAAAACATAGAGAATCCAGTAAACACAAGCTGATAGAAAGACAACCTCGAACAATCACATGAACTTAGTTACGGGTTTTACAACTCATTTTCTGCTCAATAGTGAACCTTTTTTTTTTTTTTAACCAGACCAGAAACTCAATCTTTCTGCAATGATTTCACATAAATTTCTCCACAAGTTGAAAATTAGCCGAGCCGAGCACACACCATTGCAAGAAATAAGTCAAGACCAAAAAAAAAATCAGAGAAATTACCTTTATTAAACTAATTAAAGGAGCACAGATTAGCAGAGGTTTGAGTAGAAAAACTCACGGAGACAGCCCAGGAAAGAGACAGACAGATGGGGTCACTTCCAGCAATGCATATAGCATAGCACCATAGAGGATGTTTCTTGCTTAGTCATGAGAATATGTCCACATAAATTCAAAGCTAAAATGCGGGAGCTGAGGAGACTTGTAACTTGAAAGGGGAAATAGTGTGAAAGAAAAAAGCAGAATGTGTTGGGGAGAAGGAATGCAAAGCGGCAGGCGCAGAGTGGGAAGGGCACTGGGAAGGAAGGTAGTCTCCAGAGACGGACAGGGTGGATAATTCTTAAATCAATGTCTAATTGCTGTTTGTGTATTAGCCCCGTCCGTTTGCAGGAGGCTTTTATAGTCAAAGAAATTATCAACATAAGGTAATAGAATTATTTAGTACATATTATTAGTATAGTTGGGTGAAACGTATTTAGTAAATCTAGGCCTAGATTTTTGGAATTTAAATTGAATTATTGGTTAATTTATGGGGGTTTCAAACTATAGATTATTTGCTTAAATAATTCCAATTTGTTACTAAGTAATAAAACTAAATGTATTTAAATACAAAATGTGAACAATCAAACATAATTGTGTGCAAAAAGAAAGTGCAACTTTATATTTCATTGTGTTTCTTTATAGTTTTGAAGTTATTCATTAGTATTCATTGACTTCTAGTGTACGAGAAATGCAAAAGGGACAAATTTAGCGCATGACTTTTACAATTTTTTTGGTCTTTAATTAAAGACAATAAGATTTTTAATTTAGTTAATTTTTACAATCCAAGATTACAAGTTAGATTTGATAACTCCTAAAAGAAGTACATTTGAAATTTCTACTTACTATACAATATTATGAAATCTCAAATAAATATTACTACTCGCTATGTACCTTTTAAATTAGTTATATATTTGCCAAAAGCAATTGCACTATTCTTACAACTTACACATACTTCAACATAGAGATATATTTGTAAAAACCCTTATTTAAAATATCCAGAAATGCTTAACTTTTATCATTAGTAAATTTTTCTTAACTCCTAACCGAAAAACAAAATGAAAAAATGAGGTGAATTTGAAAATTTTTTCATATATCAAATTTCTCAACAATATGAATCTTATTATTAATATAATTTAACTCTCATCATGTCGTCGTCATTGGTGGTCCATATAAAATGTTTTAAATCTAATTTGTGACAACTATTTTTAACAAAATTTGGAATAAAGTATAAGAAATGTTTAAAGTGGGATACAGGTACGTACAGAGGAATGAGGTAAGAGAAAAAAGATTGTACTAATTAAGATTTTAAGTGGGACCCCCATTTTGTCTTTCATTACAAAAGTAGAGCAGCGTTTTCTTTAACTTTCAACAACGCAGAGCGCTCACTTTAGGATCGCGTGGTATGCCACAAATGCGTTTTCTGCAATAATTAGATTATACGTAGCATTTCTTGGAAAAACAGAAGCATTTTGTGGTAGTTTGGAAATGAATTTGACTTATCATCCATCCGCACTATGCCAACACAGCCTACCAATTACTACTCATCATACAATTTCAAGAATAAACGACGACAGATTACCCAAAAGATTGCAGATTTTGAGTGCCCAGAAGAGGTGCTTGAGGTGCGACACACTTTACGAAGACAGAGACAACTCCCCTACTGCTTGCTCTTTCCATGGCCACGCCACTGGTATGTGTGTATACCCTCGTTTGTTTCTTCACATTTCTTTTGCTGGAATGTTGTAGTTTATTGTGTGGTTAAAGCTTAATCTGACCTTTACTTTTTGATTGTTTATAAATTTTAGAACTTTATATATTGTCTTCTTTTTTATGGAACTTTAGACCACTGAGAATATCTGTAATGCGCCTTCTTTCCCTGAACTTTTCTTTCTTTTTTACTTTTACAATTTAGGATGGGGGTAGTGAAAGAGTTTAATAATTCTTATAGGAATGTTATGAAATACTCTTGCTATTGTTAGTTAATATGTTTGGGTTTAATATAGTTTTAATTACAGTCTGCTATGCAGGTGTAGAGTGGACTATTATGATTTATTAATAGCCAGCGGACTTAATCAAATATCGCAGGCAATAGAGCATCAGTAAATTTATGAGAAGCATAGGGTGTGAAAATAAAAAAATAAAATAAAAGTTATAACTAGAGGAGGCAAATTGGGTCTCAACCCATGGTTCCAACCCAATTCACTTTGGGTTGGGTTGGGTTGGGTTGGGTTTTAAATAATTTGATTGGGTTTGGGTTGTGTTGGGTTTTAGTAGGTTGAATATGGGTTGGGTTTTAATGGGTTTTGAATGTAAATGGGTTGAATGTGGTTTCTATATAATTCAACCCAATTTCAACCCCAAAATTATCCTTCCACTTTCTCATTCTCTCAAGATCATACGTCACTTTATTTTTATTTCTATAACACTTTAAAAATAAAAAAAAAATAATGAATTTAAAATTAGATAGATTATATATCACCGATTAATCATTTACCATTTTTCCACCTCATTTAATTTTAAAATATTAATTTATTAACTTAATTCGAATGAATTAATCAAGTAACGTTTTACTTGAGATTATGATCTAAAAATTGATTATATCATTATTTGGTTTATAAACTCCAATTTTTCATAAAAAAATTTAGCCAGTTAATTTTATAGCCTCCAAATTTTTTCAACTTTGCAATATGAAAATAAATAAAAAATTATTTTTATTTTTTCTTTTTATAATTTTTACAAACTACCAAAATATTAATATGTAAACACAACAAATTTATTGTGTAGTGGTAGCATGTGAGAGGACAGATTGCGACCGTCCATTTCATTTCATTTCCCTCCACATGAAGAAAGGGCCCCGACTTTATTTTTATTTTCAGTTATAATATTTTCAAAAATTAAAAAATTAATTATATTTCAATATTTTTTGAGTATTTTATTTAAAAATAATAATATAGGTAGATATAAGAATTTAATTTAAATTATTTATATTTTTTATTCTTAAAAAGACATAATTTTCAAGATATATGCATATTTTAATTGTTTTAAAATGATAGTAATACTTTTATGTCGAATCGAATTTGAATTTGATCATTGTGATAAACGATATTGAACTAGATTGAAAAAATTAAAAATAAAATAAATAGTACTTTTTCAAATATTGACTAAATATAAAAAGTAAAAAACAAAAAACAAATATGACTAGTATAGTAAATATTTTGTTGGGTACAATGTAAACATTTTGTACTAAAAATTTAAAATATTTTATATAATTATGTTTTATTCATTGAGCAAGATTGTTATTTTGTATTAAAAGAAAAAATATAAATATTATAAAATAATAAGTAAATTATATGTTTACATAATTTGATTTGATTTTACATAATTAACGAGAATTTAATAATAATTAATTAACATATGTGAAATAAAAATACAAAGATTATAGTTTAATAAAATAGTATAACAACGTATTTTAGCAAAAAGTTTACATTTTTTTCTTTTTTGTATTGGACCCGCCCAAATCCGACCCAACCCTTTTTCAACCCATAAATATCAACCCATTTTGAGCCCAACCCATTTTGAACCCAACCCAACCCACCCATTTCCCACTACTAGTTATAACTGCAGGTGTAGTTTGTCAAATGAAAGCTATTGCTGGGAAAATCTTCACATTGCAGGAGCAACATTGCACTGGGTGCAAATAGAGATTTGTTTGTACTGAATTTTGTGCCATGTTATGTTTCAGTGCACGCCGCAGTGCTGCACCATTTTGCAGATGTCATGTTATCAAGAGAATAAACAGAGAAAAAAAAGAAAAAAAGACTATTAGAATTGAAATCATTAGATGTATGTGCTGTTAAAAAAGGATAGCAGTGGACAGAAATTAGCAAAATGTATGAAGAGAAAAACCCCAGACCAAGTATTATGCCACTATTTCAACCTTAAAGTAAGAGACACAATCAAAGTTTTTCATAGAACCATTCCTTCGGCTGTTAGATACTGTTTTAGATGATTGCTGAGAACTGATGATTATAGCACCAGATGAGATAACCAGAGAAGATGTGAAGCAGAATTATATGGTATAAAACATTTGTTTTACAAGGAAAATTGACTTTATGCTTAGTTGAACAGTTTGTTCCACTTTGCCCTTCTGAACAACCAAAATGCATACACTGACAGAGTTAAATGTTGGAATAAATTATGATGAAGATAAGTTGTCATCACTATCTTGAATGCTTGGACTTTTTGGCAACAAAAATACATGTTCTTTCAAGAAATTGGTGACAAATTCCTATTCCTAATCCAATTTTGAGGGGCATGTTGGTCTTCTACTATCAACCACTTTTAAGTGCTATCAAGTAATTAAAGTTCTCTGCCTTCGCATTTCCCTTCAGAGAAAAGGAGGGAGGGTACTAAACAGGACATCGCATTAGCATTATCTTTTCTGTCTTTTCATCCTTGCTGAGTTCTAAGATAATGTAAAACAAAAAAATTTGTAAAGCTTGTCTTTTATGGACTTATGATGCTGGTCATACTTTTCCACCTTTTTGGCCCCTAATCTGCCAACCATAGCAGGTTGATTCCATCTTCTTTATAGAAATCAGGGTTATAAGAAGCAGAAAAGGTAGAGAGAAAATGGCATAGCAGTTGGAATGATTATTATACACATAAGCATTTTAGCTTCTGCTGAAATGTTCAAAATCACAAACAGGTGGCTTCTTCACAAATGTAAGTGAGTAGGAGAGCATAAAACTTCTTTGGCTCTTCTAAGAACTTGAAGTTTGTTAACTTATTTATGCAACAATTAAGCTGGAACCAATATATCCAGGAAGCCATTTGATGGTTTCGATATGCATTCTTTAGTTAAAGAGTTAGCTGTACACAGAATGAGAGTTTAGGTTTGGCCAACCACTTAACTGATTTCTAATGTGGTTCCTTGCATAAAGATTTATGGTAAATCCAGTCTGTGGTTTTGACAGGACTTTATTACAATAAAATCTTATTGCTGGGTCTTGCTGCATACTAGACGAAATGTATATTTGTCCCTTGAAACACTTAAACAATTTTGGGCTATCATTTCATCCATACTCATTGTAAAAGTTTGGGGCCTATTTATCCCATAAAATTGTGGGAATTGTTATTGGATTGAAGTCATGCAGAAGTTGTTTTCTGGTGCATTAAAGTGTTTCAAGTAACCTGTTGGACCAGATAATCACATGCTTCTTTTCTTGCTATACCCCTTGAGTTTCAAGAACATGATCTTACGAATATAAAGATGGGACTGGTCAGCGCCAGCATTTCTCATTTTTATGTGGAATTTGTGCATTTTAAATATGCAGGAGAGAGAGGATTATTTGCATTTGCCCCACCTCACCAAGGAATTGATGGAGAGTGGAGTGATCGATCTGGAGTAATTGTGTACAAATGGAATGAGAAAGATAACCGGCCCAACACTGGCAGACCAAACTGGAAGAAGAGATGGAGCTGTTGTGCTGAGTATGATGAGAATGCCTCACCTTGCCGGCGAGGATGGCATGTCTCATATGATGATGGTTTCACCCTCTATTGATAATCTTTTTATAGCAGATTGTGTTGTAGAGAGCATTTACTTCCAGGTTGTCTATAAACAAGAAATGGGCTGTGGCATGTGAATGCAGAAACTATGTATTTCGAATCCATTTGATTTCTCAATATTAAAGAGTTTCAATGGGAGTTGCATCTTGATTTGCCGATCGGAAACACTCTGTGTTCGTGGATACTCTACGGCTTGCATTATACCTTTCTCAACTTCTGAATGTTTTCTTGTTCATTCTCAAACATAAAGCACAATCTTTAAGCTGTGGGGTATGAGAACTGATAGGCTCTTAATCACACACACAAAGTTCTGGAAAATACCATTTATCTTTTATTAAAAAAAAAATTAGGCTTTAATAGCCTTCACATGATAAGAATACTAGTAACAACCACGCACAACTCATGGTATTTGTTACAGACTAATTCAAAACTAATTCAAACAAACTCTATCTACTTGACTCCTAATAAATAGGAGTTTATTAGCAAAACACTAACAACTTTGAAATAGTCAAACCCAACAATGCCTCCCCTAAACTGAACGCAGTAGCATTCAGTTTAAGCTCAGTGGTACCTCACATACTCCAAGCTCTTCTCGCAGCTTTATGAACACATCAAGCTTCAGGGGCTTAGTCATTATATCAGCTACTTGCTCCTTTGTGCCACAATGAACAAGCCTCACAACTTCCTCCGTAAGATCCCTTAGAAAATGGAATCTAACATCAATATGCTTACTCCTGCCATGTAGAACTGGGTTTTTGGACAGTTTAATTGTTGAACAATTATCACATAGTATAGTTGTGGGTTGTCGCTATAGACAACCAAGTTGCTTCAGAATCCTTTGCATCCAAACACATTGACAAGCACAAGATGCTGCCGTAACGAATTCGGCCTCCGTGGTTGATAGCGTCACCACCGGCTGCTTCTTTGAAGCCCAGGAAACTGCCCCTCCATTCAACAAAAACACATAACCACTCGTACTCCTCCTATCATCGATGTCCCCGGCATAATCACTATCTGTATAGGCAACTAGTTCTGTTGTACCACCTCTCTTGTAAAGCAAACCCAAAGACACAGTACCCTTCAAATAACGCAGCACCCTTTTTACTGCTTGCATATGCACCTCTGTGGGACTGGCCATATATCTACTTAACAAACACGCCACATATATTAAATCTGGCCTTGTAGCAGTAATATACATGAGACTCCCAATTAATTGTTTGAACAAGGTTGCATCCACCTTGGCTCCTCCTCCTTCCTTCGAGAATTTAGAACCTAGTACAATTGGATTCTTGACTGGATTTCCATTATGCAAGTGAAACCTCTCCAACAACTCACCAGCGTATTTCTTTTGACTTAGATAGATGCCTTCTGTTTTCTGCATAATCTCAACACCAAGGAAGTATTTCATCTTCCCTAAATCTGTCATCTCAAACTCATCTTTCATAGAGCTCTTAAACTTCTCAAACACGTAAGTATCATTACCAGTAAAGATCAAGTCATCAACATACAGACTTACAATTAAAAGTCTCTTACCTCCTTCTTCTGACTTGATAAAGAGAGTATGCTCATAATTGCACTATGTAAAGCCTTCTTTGAGAAAATAAGCCTCAATTCTAATATACCAAGCACGCGGTGCCTGCTTTAATCCATAAAGTGCCTTCCGAAGTTTGTAAACCTTTTGTTCTTCACCCTTACGAACATATCCCATCGGCTGCTCCACATACACATCCTCATCTAGTTCACCATGAAGAAACGCACTTTTAACATCAAGTTGGTACACACTCCAACCTTTTTACGCTGCTAATGCTAGAATCATCCGAATCGTATCCCATCTTGCAACTGGGGCAAAGACCTCATTGTAATCGATCCCATGTTGTTGAGCGTAACCTTTAGCTACCAATCGGGCCTTGTACTTGTCCACCTCACCATTCTCGTTTAGTTTGGTCTTGAAAACCCACTTGACACCGATTTTCTTTGCCCCAACTGGTAGTGATGTAAACTGCCAGGTCTCATTCTTCTCAATGGACTCCATCTCACAGTCCATAGCTTTTCTCCATTTTTCTTCTGTTGCTGCTTCTTCAAAGGAACAAGGATCTTCGTAGGAAGCAAACATCGCAAGATTGTTTGACTCATCTTCTTCTTCTAAAAGACCTTCTCCTGATACGTAATCTTGCAAGTATGAAGGAGCTCTCCGAGATCTATTTGCTGCTGAAAGTACTTCACTTGGCGCTTCTTGATTGATTGCCGGTGCAGCAGCTTCTTGGTCTTCATTATTAGTTTCAGTTGCAACTTCTTCTTCATTCCTGGACTCTTCAGCTTTATCTTCATCACAACCTTCCCAAACCAATACATCTTGTCTAACTTCTTCCGCTGTTCTTCCCCAATTCCAGCCCTTATCTTCTTCGAAGCTCACATCTCGACTTGTCACTATTTTCTTGGTTGCTGGGTCAAACAGCCGATATGCTTTCGACTCACCACTGACTCCCAGTAACACACAAGGGAAGCTTTTATCATCCAGCTTCTTTCTTTTCTGGTCTGGCACATGAACATGGGCTAAGCATCCAAAAACTCTAAAGTAATCCACGTTAGGTTTAACTCCGCTCCACAACTCCTCCGGTGTTTTCTCTTTCACGATCGACGTCGGGCTTCTATTGAGAACATGTGATGTCCATCTCGCAGCTTCTAGCCAGAATTTCTTTGGTACCTCTTTGTCAGACAGCATACACCGAACCATATTCATAATAGTTCGGTTCTTGCGTTCGGCTACCCCATTCTGTTGTGGGGTGTAAGCTGTTGTGAGTTGCCTGCTTATACCATTATCTTTGCATAAAGTATTGAACTCATTGGAGGTGAATTCTCCTACTCTGTCAGTGCGTAAACAACATATAGGTACTCTAGACTCTTTTTCAACAAAACTCTTATAATGTTTGAAAGTTGTGAATGCCTCAGACTTTTCAATCAGAAAATATATACATATCTTCCTACTATAATCATCAATGAATGTTAAAATGTACCTTCTATCACTGTTAGAAGATGGTGTGATTGGGCCGCAGATATCAGCATGTACGAGCTACAATTTCTTGGAAGCACGCCATTGACTCCTTTTTGGAACCGCCTCTCTGTGTTGTTTGCCTACCAAGCAAACAATACATGACTTAGTTGTAGCTTTCAGAGGTGGAACGCCCTTTACCATATCTCTATATCTTAATGTTCGCAGCCCCTTATAGCTCAGATGTCCATATCTCCGATGCCACAGCTGTGATTCATCCTTTGTCATTGTTTGTAAGCAGATAGAGTTTTCTGGTACCACATTAGCCACCAACACAAACATCCTATTTGTCGTCATCCATGTCTGCATAATTAAACCCCTTCTTAGGTGATAAAGCCTGCATACTCCATGCTTTATAAGAATGGCTAATCCTCTTTCTTGAAGTTGGCCTATACTGAGCAAGTTTTTCTTCAAATCCGGCACATAATAAACATCCATAATCACCTGAGTTGTGCCCTTGATTTCCAGCCGTATATTTCCTTTCCCCATCACTTCCATTCTTGTATTATTACCCAGCTTCACCGAATGTTTGTATGTACCATCAAAATTCGAGAAGCACTGTCTTTTCCCACACATGTGGTTGCTGCATCCGGAATCTAAGTACCACACCTCTTCCATTTTTGCATTGTTAGTTTACATAACAGCTATCAGAAGCATCTCTTCTTCCTCATCAACCTCGGCATAGTTGGCTTTCTTGTCCCGACTAGAACATTCGTATTGAAAATGCCCTAGTTGATGGCATCTATAACGTTCCACGGTGTCCTTGTTAATTTGCCTCCCTCTGCCTCTCCCCCGGCCTCTAGTTGCAGCTCCTCTACCTCTGGTTCCTCTTTCGTCATCACTAACCTTCAGTGCTTGCTCCTCTCCACCACTCTTTCTAAACTTCTGCTCATGGACCAATAGCGAGCTTTGTAAGGCATCAACCGAAAGACTATCAATGTCCTTTGACTCCTCAATCGAGCACACAATGTAATTGAACTTCTCGGTGAGAGTACGTAGAATCTTCTCAACAATTTTGACATCTGGCATGTCTTCACCACAATTTCTCATGTCATTGGACACCACCATCACTCTCCCAAAATAATCATTGATTGTCTCTCCCGGTCTCATCTCCAGTAGCTCAAAATCTCTGCGAAGAGTTTGAAGCTGAGCACGCTGCACCCGAGCATTCCCTTGATACTTAACCTTCATTGAGTCCCACAACTATTTGGCCGTTTGCTTTTGCGCAATTGTCTTCAAAATGGTCTTGTCAATGGAACTGAAGAGATAATTCTTGGCCTTCAAATCCTTTAGCCACGTTTCTTCTAAGGTCTTTCTCTGAGCTGGTGTCAATGCTTCTTCATTGGCCGGTTCTGTATAACCTCCTTGGACAACACTCCAATACTCCTTTGATCTAAGGAGATTTTCTATGATCAAACTCCAATGATCATAATCCCCATCAAACTTGGGAATGCACACTTGTGCGAAGCTGTTAGTTTCAGCCATCGTCACACACTCACTTACACTCACAGTGTTTCACTCCCTCACACACAATCGGGCCTTTTTCAGGCTCCGATACCAGATTTTGATAGGCTCTTAATCACACACACAAAGTTCTGGAAAATACCATTTATCTTTTATTAAAAAAAACTTAGGCTTTGATAGCCTTCACATGATAAGAATACTAGTAACAACCACGCACAACTCATGGTATTTGTTACAGACTAATTCAAAACTAATTCAAACAAACTCTATCTACTTGACTCCTAATAAATAGGAGTTTATTAGCAAAACACTAACAACTTTGAAATAGTCAAACCCAACAAGAACATATACTTGGCCTGTACCATCATTAACAGCTTCTTGTTTTGAAACAAGAGGAAATAATTGGGAATTTAAGAAAAACAAAATAAATTTCACTTAAAATTTGCGAGTTCGTTTAATTGAATAGGTTACATTTATGTGCGAAGAGTATAATTTCACTATTAAGTTGATCTCTTATGTAATTATACTTAATTTCATAACGTCCGTTTTCTCTATCCAAACCTTAAAATTTTTTCACTCAACTGAAACTGTAAATTGGATCAATAGTGTTTTCCCACACCTAAATGAGGCCAAATTCTATGGAGGAAGTTAGGTCTCCTGAGATTTAGCATACATAAGAAATTTCTTTAAATTCTTCTGTTCACTCAGAATGTATGCTATTCAATGAGACTTCAACGCCTAAATTTTGCGTACACTTGCATTTTGTTCTTGTCTTGTTATTTCACAATAATTCTGGAAACTCCTAAGCAGCGTAAGGTAAAGATGTTGTGACTCAGCTTAGTTCTGCCTCTTAGACACTGCTCCATACCTGGAGATTGCTCCATTTTTGTAGATATATATTATGTAATACAATATATTATACATGTACTATATACAATGATCAAATAAACATAACATCATGATATTAAACTACTATTTTAACATGAACACACAAACACAGAAATTGCAGTAAGGTAGCTCTCTCATTATTAGCCAATTCAAATACCAAAAACCATTAATATTTTCATTTTATGTCCACATACTGTAACAAACAGTATAAGTTACACAGATCATCACTAGTACAAATCTCACCCCACTGTCTTGAAAGACTCATGAATATGCCTCAGAGTTTCTTGATCCCTATTCCACTCGGGTGTAGGCGCATTCACGAAATGCGCGTACAGCTTATTTTTGGCACAAGTAACCGAAATCAAGCTGTGGGCACCAACCCCATCAACCTCATACACATAATACAGCTGCCCCTTCTCATCCTTCCTCTCTTCCGAGCTCACGTTTTCTGCACTTGCAATCAAATCCTGCAAATCCACGTCTGACAACGCAAGATTGTTTAGGATAACATCCTTGGGGGCCAGTCTTGGAAACCCTTCAAGAGAAGTTAAGTACTCCTTTTCTTGTTTCTTTTTTGGGTTGTAGAATTCACTGTCTGTTCCATTAGTTCCCTTCTGTATCTTTGAGACTGGCCTTTCTTTCCATCCCTCCGGCACGTCGTATATGTACTCCGCTGAGGCTTTCTTGTCGGAGTTGCCGCCGTATCCGCCGTAATTGGCGGCGCTCGCGGCGGTGCCGTAGTATAGTTTGTAAGTTGTGGGGGAGTCTGCTAGGGAAGGTGGGGTGGTGGTTATTACTGTTGTGGCTAGAGCTGTGGCGGCTAAGGTACTGGCTAAGTTGAGGGGCTGTTTTGATGGTGGAATTGTGAGCTGGGGTTTGGTCGGCGGCGGAGTAACTGGTAGTTTTGGCGGTGTGGTGGTGGCGGAGGAGGAGGAGAGGAGGGCGGAGGGGGCGAAAATTGTGGCCATAGGGAGTTAGCTTTTTGTGGAATTGTGGATATGATTATTTCGCAAGATTATTTTCTTATCCAGCGCGATTGATACCAATTATGGTACCGCAGGCTGCCATCTCACTCGGTCGAATTTTTGTGGCGCATTTAACATTTTAAAGGTTCTGAAAAACATAATCGGAACAATATTATTTTGAGGAAACATGATCAAATATATTTTTATTTTTATTCAAAATGAATATTCTTCAATATATACATATGTATTATATATACATTATATATATTTTATTATTATTCTAACATTAAAAAAATCACTCAATTTCATTTTCACCCCCAAATATCCAACAAAAAACATTGATTTGACTGTTACAGTAAAAAAATATCACCCAAAACATAAACAAATATATCAAAAAATAACTTTCACATTCTCCAATAATTTATTCTCCCAAAACACATAATAAACACATAAAATAAAACAAAAAACATAACCATAATTTTTGTATCCACAATATTTAAGGACATCTTAATTAAAAAATATTCAATCCAACATTCAGTTTGGGATTCAATCCCTATCCAACCATTTCTTATTTTGAATACCCCATGTGAATTTTCAATTTTGTCTTCACTCCCCAACCACTTAAAAT
Organism: Jacaranda mimosifolia; assembly: GCA_018894105.1. Taxonomy (NCBI): domain Eukaryota; kingdom Viridiplantae; phylum Streptophyta; class Magnoliopsida; order Lamiales; family Bignoniaceae; genus Jacaranda; species Jacaranda mimosifolia. The sequence continues at coordinate 5,536,729 of CM032120.1, forward strand.
AATGGAAATGGCCTCACTTTAATGTTTTTTTCCCCTTTATTCCTAAACTAAACTCTCTCTCTCTCTCTCTCTCTCTTTCTCTCTATTTTCTGTTTAACTCCCACGGCAGAATACAGTGCTTCTCTCTCCTTTTTTTTTTTTTTTTATTTTCTGCAATTGATTAAAACATATCAGTACGAAACAAGCCTACTTTGTCTCCGTTGTTGTACGATAAAGCGGCATTGTAATCTTTCTTGATCAACAATTACTTTATTTTTTTTAAGCCTAAAAATGTTGAGTAGTAGGAAAACCCTCAAATTCAATTGTTAGGGAGTTGTATGTACAATATGAAACTCTATATCATGTCCATTTTTTAGATCATGACTCTAGCAGGACTGCATTTCCAACTGGAGAAAAAATAGTGTGAAATATACCCTCAATTCCACACAGTACAATACCTTGCACCCCATCAAAAAATGTACGTGGCTTTAAATGCTGACGAGAATATGTCCAACATGATTCGTCTATATTTGTGCTTAAAGTTGACTTTAGTTAATATGATGGTTATCTGAAAAAGTGAACCTAGTGAACAGGAAAGGCAAAGTAGCCATACAAGTAGGTAAATACTTCTATATTCAATTTCATACTGTATTTTGTTGTTTAGCATACTTCCATTGTTGCAATTTGTACTTCTTTACATTATTAGTTATATGCAGTTGTCTTACAAAATACTTTTTCTTATGTGTGTTAGTACTTAGGTCTTCAATATTAAATACTGAATTTGTTCATTTCAATACTTGTGCTCTTCCACATTGAATACTAGTTATGTGTCTTTTAGTACTTAGTCCTTCTATATTGAATACTAAATTTGTTCATTTCAATACTTCGGTCATCTATGTTGAATATTAAAATTTATGATTATTCGGTGCTCGCTCTTTTATGTAAAATACTTTATTTGTTCATTTCAATACTTAGGTCTTCTATGTCAAATATTACATTTTTTTTTATTACTGCTTAGTTCTTTCTACGTTAAATACTGGATTCAATCATTTCAGTACATATCTCCTCCATTTAAGTACTTAACTTTTTTATTTCAATACTTAGTTCTTATATATGAAATATTAATATTGTTTAGTTAAGTACCTAGTTATCTTGTCATTGAATACTGAAATTGCATAGTTGAGTACTTATGTATTGATCTTGCAGCACTTTATTGACAATTGTTATGTACTTGACAATGTTATTTCTTTGTAATGAACACCCATTTAGGAATAAAAACATGAGGGCATCCACTCCACAAGTGAGTTATAATATAATTTAGCATTACAGAGGAATTCAATTGATGCTTAGAGTCATTGCATCCATGGAGAAGGCCAAACATTCCAGGATGCTAAAGAGTTTAGAATTAAACTTAAAAACTATGTTGTTGCTACTAGAATATCCTTTATATATAAGAAAAATTATTCCAGAAAGATTATAGCAATTTGTAGTGATAATAATTACAAATGGAGAATATATGCCTCAAGCCATGAAGTTGACAAACTCTTTGGTATTCCAAAATGCAACTTGGAACATACATGTAATTATGGTAGTCTTCGGACGAGGGAACATCTTAGAGCTGATTCTGCTTAGGTTGTAAATATAGCGAAAGAAAATTTGAGATGAGAGTCATGTTACTGACCTATCAACTTGATAGAAGATATTTATAGAAAATTTGGCATAGAAATTCCATACCATAGAACATGGTTGGGTAAGGAAATAACTATGCATGATATTCATAGGGCAAACAAGGGATCCTTTGATAAGTTGAGATGGTATAGTAGGGCTATGAAGGAAACAAATCCTAAAAGTGTTGCGGATTATGAGATTGACCAGATGACCCTAAAATTTCAGCAATTATTTATCGATTTCACAACTTATCTGGTCAGCTTTCTTAGTAGATGCAGACCACTGATATTCTTGGATGATACTTAAATTAAGAATAAGTATAAACGATGCTTACTTAGTGTTGTCACCAGGGGTCCCAATGATGATCTATTCACATTAGCATATGCAGTTGTTGATGTTGAAAATGATACTAGTTGGGAGTAGTTCTACTTGAAGTTGAGGAGCATTTTATATTCTCACCATAACACAGGGTTCAGAAGGTTCTTTTTTTTTTTTTTTCCTGACCGACATACTGGGCTTCTTAAAGCCATCCCCATGGTATTTCCTGGTAGCCATCATGCATATTGTTTGAGACACTTGGTGGACAACTTCAAAAATCGAGTAAGATTTTTGTTTTTTGTTTTTTTTTTTTTTTTGTAGTTTATTGAAAACTATGTTTTGATCTAAATTAATGTTCAAGCAATAGTTCAAGAAATCTAATGATCATATAATTTCAATTTTAGGTAATGAGAAAGTACCCTCTCCAAAACAATAAACATTGGGCATTTGTTTTCATGAAAGTTGCATATGCTCCAATAAGGTAAGAATATACTCGGCATATAAACATCATAGTGGAGTCCATTCCTCTTGCTAGAGACTTTATCATGCCATCAGAGCCCCAATATTAGGCAAATTATTTATTTTTTGGTGATATAAAGGGAGTAATAAACAATAATCAGGCGGAATGTTGGAATAATTAGATCAAACTAGCAAGATTTATGGCCATTGCCACTATGGTCGGTCATATACACAAACAAATCATGGTTATGATGCATGATCGACAAGAAGAATCTAATAAACTTACTGGATTATTATGCCCGAAGCAGGAGAAGAAGCTAGCAGTAAATTATATGGCCTATCGTACACTAAAAGTGGAGAACTTTAAGGTCAACGATCATGACAAATCCTATGTTGTGGATTTGCAGAGCTGGAGTTATTCACGCCGGGCATGGCAAGTTGATAGAATGCTTTGCAAGCATGCTTTTGCGTGTATTGAGTCTAAATCACTATCAGTGTATGACTTTACTGACCAATACTATCGGGTTGGGATGCATCAACAAGCCTACAAACTTGTATTTACCCTATACTTACTTTTAACCTAAACACATTCCAAATAGAGGAACAACTAACCATTTATGCACCTAATGTGAGACCTCAGCCAGGTCACATGACGACACGGAGATTCTCATCTCAAATTGATATTTAGGCAATCAAGTGTAAGCAGTGTGGTAGAATCAAGCATAACCATTATACATGCAAAGAAGATACAACTAGCTAGATTAGCTTGACCTTGCTGACATACTTGCTTATCATTATGTTGCATATGTATGCTTGCTATACCTTTTTGTCATTATTGTGTAACTAATATCTATTTTTATTTATTATTAATCCGTTGGAAGATGGTGCATAAAGGGGATATAATCAATGTAAGAAAGATTGCATGGTGCTCAGAGACCAACGACAGTTGCTATTTTTTGCTTTTTGAAGGATATGTTAGATCTAGACTATTTGGACTATTATGTAATAATATTAGTTGACTTTTTGTTGCAATGTTTGGTACTGCATGTAGTGTAATAAATACTGTTTTCTATTAACAATGACACTAGATACCCTGAAAAAAGTATCCAGTTTACTCATTTGTGTACTTTTGAATTGTGTTTATGTACCGAAACTAGGGGTGTTAAAAAAAAAATCAAAACCGACCAAACCGATCGAAAATAAAAAAAACCGAATTGAACCTTGTTTTGTATTTAAAAATAATAATAATAATTTTCGGTTCGGTTCGATTTGGTTTTTTTACACGGTTAACCGAAACCAATTTTTTCATTGTTTTTATATATAAAATTTTATTATTCAAGTGCTACTAGTTTTAGTTTTAGTTTAATTCATATTTTTTATTAAATTTTTTAAGTCTAAGATTAATAAATATAAATTTTCAAATAATGTAAATGTAAATGTTAATTTATTTTTAAGTTTTTGGGATAAATAAAAGGAAATTTTTGATAAGGTGAAATAATTGAGAAAAAAAAAAGAAGTAAAATTGGAGAAGAGAAAATAAAACTATATTGTTTTTATTTTATAAAATATAATTGATTTTATCATCTTATTACTAAATATATCAAAATAGTTATTAAAAATCCTATGTTTTATAAATATTACTATATGACATATAAAAACATGAATAGTTATGATACAAAGAGGGAAAAAAATGATATTTTTTTAAACTCAAACGGTACAATTACACAATTTTTTTATTTTATGAACTAATACACATTATATATAAAAAATAGATGATTATGATTTAAAGAGCAAAAAATGTTATATAAAAATAAAATAAAATTTTTTCTTTTAATTAATTAATTAATTAATTTTATATATATATTATAGGACACACTACTAAAAAAACTACTTTTTGCAATGGATTTTGCCCAAAATCAGTTGCAAATTCCAATTTGCGACAGAAAAAATCCGTTGCAAAATTTTTGGTCACAGAAATTTGCGACGGATTTTTCTGTCGCAAAATATGTGATGACAATTTCCATCGCAAATAGTAATTATAATTAAAAAATAAATTTTGCGATGGAAATTTCCGTCGTAAAATTTTAAAATGTTTTTTTTTAAAAAAAATATACACATCCTATCAAATTAAAACCTATAATTACCCAATATCAATAATTCTTTGCATTACATACTAATCATACCATACCAATATTTAAATATTATTTTACATAAAATCACAATAATTTTATATCACAATAAAAATCAAGCCCAATAATATAAAATTGTTCAATATATAAATCAAGCTCTAACTAAAATATAAAATTTACAAAATAATGCCAAAAATATTATGTTACAAGACTTATATTAAATTTCAATGCCTTGAGATATTCAAACCTGCAATATTAAAACAAAAACAAAATTACAATAATGAAAAATAGAAACATAAACTAAACGAATAGACAATTCAATATAATAAACCAATATATAAATTCAATACATAACCAAATCATAATCAAGTACATGATTCAGTATAACCAAACATACATCTCATCATAAACCAACATATAATTTAATATAAGTCCAACATATAACTCAAATCCTAATCAAACATATAATTCACAAAATATAAATCTAACAAAATCTAACACATATTCAATGTAAATGCAAAATCTTAACACATATAAATCTAATACATAATTTAACATAACACATAATTCAATGTAAATGCATAATCTTAACACCTATAAATCTAATACATAATTAATTTAATATAATCAAACATGCATCTCATCATAAACCAATATATAATTTAATATAAGTCCAACATATAACTCAAATCCTAATCAAACATATAATTCACAAAATGTAAATCTAACAAAATATAACACATAATTCAATCTAAATGTATAATCTACCACATGTAAATCTAACACATTAGTCAATATAACCAAACATGCATCTCATTATAAACCACCATATAATTTAATATAAGTCCAACATATAACTCAAATCCTAATCAAACATATAATTCAAAAAATATATAATCTAACAAAATCTAACACATAAGTCAATATAAATGTATAATCTAACACATTATTCAATATAAACAAATATACATCTCATTATAAACCAATATATGATTTAATATAAATCAAACATATAATTCAAATCCTAATCATACATATAACTCAAAAAGTATAAATCTAACATCATCTAACATATAATTCAACATAAATGCATAATATATCTTAACACATATAAATCAAACACATAATTCAATATAATCAAACATATATCTCATCATAAACCAACATATAATTTAAAATAAGTCCAACATATAACTCAAATCTTAATCGAACATATAATTCACAAAATGTAAATCTAACACATAATTCAATATAAATGCATAATCTAACACATAAATCTAGAAACAATCATAAATGTAGAAATAATCATAAAGATTGCAACTTTTCATTTTGATGGTTAAAGACATAACTTTACTTTTTGTGAAATTTTCAGAATATCTAGAAAGAAGTATAGTGTGTGCATGAAGTGATAATTCCCTTGACGTGAAGTGGATTGGACCTACTAAGCAAGCATTATACAATGTTATTAGTTTTAATATTATTTTATTCTTGCTCGATAGAGAAGAGGGTTGCACTTCACACATGGAATTCTTTACATATAGGGTTTCTAATGACATAAGGCCACAAAATTGGATGATAGAACCACTTGAATTTTAGTTTCCCCAAATAATAATCTTGATATAATTTATAATATTTGACAACGAGGGTAAAACCTTTAGCTATTCATATCCAATTATTTATCCATGAATGCCTGGTCAAATCTTTCACAACCCTAAGTATAACATGATGAAATTTACATTGTTGTTTCTGGATATGTAAATTTGGATTTTTACAACCCGTTTGGTTTTATTTCCAAAGGCCATTTCCATTTTCATTTCCAATCATTTCTAAAAGTTGAAAAGTTAGTTATAAAATGGAAATAGAAATTGAGATATATTTAGATGAAATGTTGGAAAGTAATGATTAGAATAGGTTATAGGATTGAAAAGTAGGCTAATTTATTCTTTTATGTTTAAAAAGATTTATTTTTTTAAAATATATATGTTTTATTAATTTAAAAATGATAATGGGTATTTTATGTCAAATCAAATTTGAATTTGATTAATGTGTAATAGGATGATAGGGTAGGTTTAGAAATGAGTTTTGAGAAGAAAATGTGTATTTTTCTAAAAAAAGTTGTGAGAAAGTGTTTGTTTTCAATTTTTATTCCCACATGAAAATGAAAATGGGGCTTCGAAATGAAAACAATGGGCCATTATTTTCACAAAAATTATGAAAAGAAATAGTGATTTTGTCTTTAGCTATATTTGTATTCATTGGCATGTTCCCAAATTGCAACCATGGGCTTCTATAAAAATGCCTCTAAGCGGATAAACATATGTTTACCTTCCATAAAATTCAAATTGCCCAAAAAAGAAGACTCAACATAATGAGTAGCATCATTTCAATTGAAAACAATTAATAATATTTGTAAACACATAATGTCACATAAATAGTCCCCTTTATGCCCATCATCATCATGTAAGTAATTCAAAACCAATCAGTAATAAATGAGAAGGCTCCACCCCTTTTCTCAACGTCCCATCCTCCTTCCTAATTCTATCAATTCTAAACATTTCTAATGTATTGTACTAAAAAAATACATAAAATCAAAATAAGATATGCAAACTTACCTCTAAATGCTCCACACAACTCAACACTCACAGAAGGTATCCACTACAATCAGATAGCCTACATCATTAGGCACATGTTACAAGTGCACATATTTAATCATAAATCATAATTCCACAAACTAAATTAAAATTTGAAAATATAATATAATTCAATATATAATACCATAAAATTTAACTCAATCCACATTCTAATAAATTTTTTAATTTAAATAAAAATATAACCCTGACAAATATAACAACACTTAATACGAATATAAAATTTACCTCAAATTTTAATTAATATATAAATCATTATTTATGTTAAATCAAATTATATTACTAATAAATAAATCATTATTTGAGTTTAACCAACACATAAATCAAATTTTAACTAACCTGGATAATTAACTAAAACATAATGGAGATAACTAAAATATAATCAAATATTTTAACTAAAACATAATTAAACATAATCAAATTTTAACCAAAATATAATCAAACACAATCAAATTTAACATAGTTGTGAGAGTTACCTTAATTAATGGAGATAGAGAAAAATATAAATTCTCCAAATCTGAAACATTAAACAAACAACAATATTAGGATTTTTAAAAATTAAAACTATTTTTTCAAAAAAAAATAAAAAAATAAAAAACAATATTTTAGATCTGGCCGACTGTTGGCCAGTAGAAGTTGTTTCTTGCTGGCCGCACCCGCTTGCACCAGCAGGCCGTGCAGCCAGCTGGTGCACACTAGCTAGCGCGGCTGGCTGTTGCGGATCAGCTAGTCGGCCAACGTTAGTGCCCGCCGGTCGGCCATTTCAACATTTAAAAAAAAAAAATGGGAAAAGAAGAAGAAGAAGAAAACCTTTCATGTATTGCAAAAATGTGTTTGGGTAGGGCAATAGGGAAGGTAGAGCTTTAATTCCCCCACCCAAACGATTTTTTAATTTTTTTTTCCACTTTTGCGTCGGATTTTTTCGTCGCAAAAGTGGACGACGGATTTGTATCCATTGCAAAATTCCTGGAAAAATTCATGAATTTTGCGACGGATTCAAATTCGTCGCAAAACTTGACTTTTGTGATAGAAAATCCGTTGCAAAACAACAATTTTGCCAAAATTCCTGGAAAAAATCATGAATTTTGCAACGGATACAAATCCATCTCAAAATTGCTATTTTGCGATGGATTTATCCATTGCAAATGTCGCAGTTTTGCAAAAAATTCAAATCCGTCGCAAAACTTGACAGTGTGACGGATTTTTCCATCACATATATATATTTTAATTTTTTTAACTTTTTACAACGAATTTTGCGATGGAACTTGTTGTGACGGATTTTCTATTGCAAAAAAAACAGTTTTTTTAGTAGTGACATGTTGATGAGTAAAATAAAAATTTTAATTTAAATTGCAAACTAAGGAATAAGGGATTGAATCATATTCAACTATTTCTTGTGGTAGTACTAGCAGTATATTGCATCTGCTGGCCAATAAAGATTTTATCTATATTATTATAAAAACAAATATCCATTTTGTGTCTAAAATAGAAGTTATTTTTGTTCATTTACATAATTTGTCCTTTTAATTATTCCAACCAAAAAAACTGACAATATAGTTTGAAAGATAAATTGGAGAATTCAACATAAAAAAGATAGTTTGGATACTAAAATTTTTATAACATAAAGTAATTAAAATATTTATTTATCTTCTTAAATTTATAATATTTTAAATGTATTTGTTTAGAATAGATAAATTATAATTTTATCAAAACAAATATTTTCAATATACAAAAAATAGTAATCTAATTCAATATTTTCACCTAAAAACAAATATTTTTTATCAAATAATTTTTTTGGTACTAAAAGAGTAACTAACCCAATTTAAATTTTTTATTAAAAAAAATTTAATCACACTTTTTTAGTACAAAAAATAATTTTTTCCTATTTTTTTGGTTTTAGTTAAAATAATAATAAAAAAAACTGGTTCGATTTCGGTTTTAACGGAAACCAAACTGATTTTTTGATTCGATTTTTGGTTATGGTTTTCAAAAAACCAAAAATTTTGGTTAACCAACCGAACTGTTTGGTTCATTCAGTTAAAAGGTTCAGTTGGTTTTAACCGAATGAACACCCCTAACTGAAACCACATTGGTTATGTATTTATAATAAGAGGTTCTCTACTTGCTTTTCCAAAGACGAGTTTAACCTCAATTCAATATGTGGAGCAACCTATAAGTGATTTTACGTGTTGGAATGTTTGGTGTTGCATGTAGTGTAATATATCACGATTTTTAGATACTTTACCAAATTTTTCGAATACCTTCCTAGTTTAGGCATTTGTGTACTACAACACTACGTTTATCTACTAAAACCGCACTAGTTATGTACTTATAATAAGGGGTTCTATACTTGTTTTCCAAAGAACGAGTTTAACCTCAGTTCAATGTGTGGAGAAACCCATAAGTGATAGTACGTGTTGGAATATTTAGTATTGTATGTAGTATAATATATCACGATTTTTAGATACTATCTCAAATCTCTCGGTTACCTTCAATGCATATAAGAATACCATTTTTTGCTAATAATGATACTGGATATCCAGAAAAAATACCCAGTTTAGTCATTTGTGTAGTTCAGAACTACATTTATATATTGAAACCACATTGGTTATGTACTTATTATCAGGGATTCTGTACTTACTTTTCCAAAGGATGAGTTTAACATCAATTCAATGTGTGGAGCAACCCGTAAGTGACTGTATGTGTTGGAATGTTTGGTATTACTTGTAGTGTAATTTGTCATGATTTATAGATATTATACCAAATCGGTTGGATAACTTAAATGCAGATAAGAATATAATTTTATGTTAATAATGATACTGGATATCCTGAAGAAAGTACCAGTTTAGGATTTGTCCACATCAGAACTGTGTTTATGTATTAAAATCGCACTGGCTATGTACTTATAATCTGGGGGTTCTATACTTACTTTTTCAAAGGATGAGTTTAACCTTAATTCAATGTGTAGAGCAAGCCATAAATGATAGTACATGTTGGAATTATTGGGAACACAAACACCCACATCCCACCACTTATGCTGTCATTCATACTAGTATAAAGCACTAATGCATGAGGTAAATGAATCACTCCGACACCCTCCTCCTACACCACTGAACTTATCATCACTAAGCTAGTCCTAAGTGTAATACTTAATGGTCTTATGATCATGCAATGGTCAGATTATGCCCAATGAAAAACTATCCCTTATGCGCTCAAAATGATACTGAAAATTAGAAAAAAGTACCCAGTTTCAGCACTTATGTACTTCGAGACATGGTTTTTGTACGGAGTCTGACTATGTTGTGTACTTGTGATCAGGGTTCTATACTTGCTTTTCCAAAAGTCAATTTTAACCTCAATTCGACACGTGGAGCAACACATTGGTGACCCTATAACTTCAAATGCATAATTTGTTGAATAAATGATCATGATAATATGTGTTGGAATGATTGGGAACAAAAACACCCTCATCCCACCACTTGTGGTGTCATTCGTACTAGTATAAAGCATTGATGCATGAGGCAAATGAATCACTCCAGTACCCCCTTTCTACATCACCGAACATATTATCACTAAATGAGTTATAGGTGTAATACTTCATGGAATTATGATAACGCAATGGTCAAATTAGGCCCAATGGAAAACAATCCCTTATGCGCTCAAAATGATAATGAAAATCTATAATAAAGTACCTAGTTTCAACACTTATGTACTTTGGCATAGGGTTTATATATTGAGTTTGCCTATGTTGTGTACTTATATTCAAAGGTTCTCTACTTGCTTTTCCAAAGGCCGATTTTAACCTTAATTCAACATGTGGAAAAACATATTAGTGATCCTATAACTTCAAATGCATGATTTGTGAATAAATGATTATGATAGTACGTGGTGGAATAGTTGGGAACACAAACACCCACATCCCACCACTTGTGGTGTCATTCGTACTAATATAAAGCACTTACGCAGAGCAAATGAATCACTCTGACACCCCCATCCTACACCACCAAACCTATCATCACTAAATGAGTCCTAGGTGTGATACTTTATGGTCTTATGATCATGCAATGGTCAGATTAGGCCCAATGGAAAATGATCCCTTATGCGCTCAGAATGATACTGAAAATCTAAAATAAAGTACCAAGTTTCGACACTTATGTACTTCGGGACATGGTTTATGTACTGAGTTTGATATATTGTGTACTTGTGATAGGGGTTCTATACTTGCATTTTTGTAATTGAATTTTGATTGTTCTGTACGTCTTTTGTGTCTTATATTTTTTGCTAATATACTGATTTCTCATTGTACATGCTATCATTTTTGGGAATATAGTCCTATGTAACATGCAACATGTAACATTTCCTGAATAAATGGAAGACCAAATTCATAATAGTATCCATATACGAAAATTGACTTCGTCAAAATGATAGCCATCCAAAATCCCACATCTAACCACATTATTATTTTCATCCATACTACAACTCATACCAATAATCAGACAAATAATACTTCATACTTGGTCAAGTATATTGAGAACACAAAGGGAAAAAGTTCAGTGCCTGAGACTGGTACTGAACTTTATATTAGAATGCAGCAAGCTAAGCCATGCTCATGGCATAGAATGGTAGTAGTTATATGTGCCCGATATGCATAAATAGAGCATAAGTTTGCCTAGTCCCAAAAATCTTTTTGGTTCCTTGCATAACATTTAGCCCAAAGACAGCAATAAGCTCCACAGTCCATGTCGCCAACTTGTCAGCGGTAGTAGCCATATTGGATGTCACCTTTTCTAGCATCAATACCCAAGTGAATGCCTGAGGTATCCTACTATAAATTTACTCTACAAAACATAATTATAACATCATTTATTATAGTTTAAGAAACTTGTTTATATAAATACTTTTAAAAGATAAGGAACTTACATAAACTCTTGCTGTTGCTTTTGGCATAGGGGACCAAACAGAGTTCATCTGTATAAAATAATAAATTGGCACATGTTCAGCACATCTAAATTGAGTTGTTCAAGCATCTTTTGTGGATTAACATTCATTTCCTCAAGAAACATTAGATATTGATCTGACTTTATTGTAAGTTTCTTGTTCAGCGTCTCCAATTTGTTCAATATTGCAGTCTATAAATTGTATTGGTATTGCTAGTCATTTTACCATGTGGTAAATTATTTACCTGAACATCGGTAGACATACACCACATTTCATGTCCACAAGATGCATTGGAAGAGCTACCGCAGAGTATCTTCAAGTAACAATCAATCAAATCACCTTTCACATCCTTTCCAAATAACAAATCACATAAAACATCTCTTATGATAAAGTGGTCAGATCAGTCCCAAACAATGATATTACAAAACAAGTCAAGATTATCACTTAAGAGAACCTTAAAATTTTTAATAAAAGTGAAAGGAAGTATAAGAGAATTATTACTCCAAATTAGATTGAGACAAAAACAAATCAATAATACTTTGTTGTCTATCAGGAATGTCATTGCGCCCTCTATAATCTTTTCTCGATCGAAATTCACTTAGGTGAATTCCAAAATCTTCAACACCAACATCTCCATACAAAATAATAACATCCTATGAGATATACATAGTTTGCATTAGAAAAAATAGAAGACAGTATTCTTTTTGAGTAATTTCAGTATTCAAAAACCAATTCACAGTACTTTTTGTTCACAGTTCTGGTAATTTACAAAGAGATCAAGTACTAAACGTTAGACACCATAATATTTAAACTTACTTCTTCAGTATTAGTTTTCTCCTTTTCAGTATGTTGAGCCACTTCTTCAGCATCATCAGTCTCTTTAGTTGTACCTTGGCTCACCTCTGCAACCTTTTTTCTTTGAGGCCTTTCTACCTTTGTCATGGTCTCTACTAGCGCCAACCTTGGTTCTCTTTGATGGTGTGGAGAGGGATGGTGTAATAAAGTCTTCATCTTTTCTCTTTTTCCTCCGACCATCTCTTGTTCTCACACTTCGGACAATAGAAGAGGTATGATCATGCTTCTTTTTACTTTTCTCTTCGTGTGGAATGTTATCTTTCTCTTCTTTTTTCCCCTTCAATATCAACATCAGCATCACCAACAACATCACCATCATGACCGTTATGACCATCACTACCACCACCTAGAGTCTCAAACTCATCAACAACAGACTCTAGGTGTGGTTTCTCATGCCTGTCTTGAGCACCAACAGCAGTAGCATTATTGTCCTCTTTTTTTTCAATGTCTTCTTCTTCATCTTTCTCATGTTCATTCTTCTTCTCTTCTTCAATCATCTTTTCCTCATCACATTTATTTCATTTCCTCTCCAAAATTGCAATTCTATGTTTCAACAGTTCCACTTCTTCATTTTTCTACCACAACTGAGCTTCAAAACTTAAAACATCATAGCTTAACATTGAAGGAACACGTACAAAGAGTACGAAATTATTACTATAATAACAAAGTAAACTTCAAGTAGTCATCATGTGCATCTAAATAATTGCCTGCATTGAAGTGACAAGTTTTTCCTCCTCAGGAAAGGGATAGATAGGCACAATCTGTTACGATAGAAATTTTCATATTTCTTTCAAATGTCAAGACTCATGCGGAATCATTCTAAAGATAAACAATAAACTTTTACTTTTTCTCTTTTAATTTGCTTAAAAGCTTTCTCTGCATCAGCCATATTGAGTCACATTCTTTGGGATCTTATTGTTCGCCCACCGAAAGAACTGTGGGCATGCATGCAAGCATTTTGATTTCCCCAAAGAAGGAATGTGCTCATGTAGCCATCCATGTTGTTCATAAAGCAAAAACCTAAAGTTATTTATAGCAAATGAAAATAATTTTATAATTTAAAGATTCAAAGACAATCACCAAAAGATCAATAGTACAACTATTAAAGTATTTCTTCCTCTGTACCTCTTCCGTATCACCTCCCAAATGATTTATCAGCTCTTGAACTATAAAGTTATATGTAGCCTCCCCCATGCATACAACCCAACAAAAGATAGATCATCAACATAAGGGATGACAAAACAAGGTGTGCACTAGCTGCACATTGGAAATAAAATACAATTAAAAACGAAAAGTATATACAACCTAGCAAAATCTTCAATATCTTGATCACTATGTCTATTCAAAAATTCTTGTAACCTTTTAAATATTTATACATGGTTAACATTCAAATTTTTTTTGAAAAAAAAATGATGAACTATGTCTGATTTCATCTTTAGATCGATATCTATAAATTGCCCCATATTAGACAACCCCAACATTAAGGAAAACTTTGGCCCCCTAAAATAAATTTTGATGTTTTCACCGAAGATAAATGAAGTTGTTCATACGTTGAATTGTCTTATCATCACTTGAGCTCTGTTGAAGCTATAATAATTTAACTGTGGCATATTATAATAGATATAGAATGGGGTTTCCTTAAGGGCCTGTCTATATCGAAACCCAATTTTGGGTTCTAACTCCTTCATTGCCGTATAAAAATATGTAGGGAGCAATGGCAGTATATTTCTAATTCTAATGCTGCAAATATAGAAACAATGTAAATAAATATTATAAACATCTTCATATATACTTACATTTAAGGTTTACATACTAAAAATGTAAACAAAAATACTAAAATATAGTACTTTTGTATTAGATATACATGCATACAGTACTAAATAAATTAATGTTATGTTTTTCTTCATGAATAATAGGATATGACTAAACATGTTGTAAACCTTTCAAACAAACCATATCTTGAATGTAAGCCCTAAAAATTGAGTTGCCAACATACTCAGTATTAATCATATTGCAAACCAAGTCAATCATTACAAAATTAAGGTATTGTTTAACTCAAAACAAGTTTCATAACAATTAAAATAGAAAATTTAAGTACAAATTACATTAAATCAGGTTTGAACAACAAAAAATTAGGGTTTCTGAATACTATTCATTTTAGTCCACAATACTATCTTTACGTACAAAAAAAATGAACTCAAGTATGTTTTCATTTAAAATGTATAAACAGAGGTTTAAGGTATATTTCATGAATATATCACAAAAATACAGAAAAATGCCTTCTATAATATGATGGATGCGAGCGAAATGAAATAGAACCGATGGAACATGAGAAAAAAAATGAAAAGGCAGCTTTCAAAACTCATACACCAGACATGAATACTTCAAATGGAAGTCCACAATGAATGGAAGCTTTAGTCAAACAGAGAAATTGGATGGAAATGTACAAGACAAGGGATCGATACTGACTTCTTCCCCCCCCCCCCCCCCCCCCCCAAAGAGAGCAAATGTGTAAGAAACATGGATACGATTTCATCCATTTCAATGGTAGATAGATGGATGGATTTTTTTGGCAATTTTGTTTTTAAGCGGAGGTCAATTTGATAATTTGATAGGTAGTAGGGAGTGATTTCAAAATTTAAAAAGGGATTGGGGAGTTAAGAATAAATTCTTTTAAGTGGGGACTGAACAAAACTTAGGTTTGGGGATTTTATGTCAATTAACCAAATATTTAACTACTTAATATATTAAATATTTTTTAATTGTGAAACTCATATCATTAATTTTTATTTACTTAAACAAAAGATAGTTCTCTTTTTTACTAAAATATCCTTATCTTCTTAGGTGTCTATTTGTTTTTATGGATTGGATGCTGAATGATAGGATTAATTTTGAACGATTATAATGATTATCATTATGTTATTCAAATATAGTATATTTAATACATGGGATAAAATGAAGAATGAAAAGGATATTTTAAACCCATGTTCATGTATGTGGATAAAATTAATTGAATAAAGTATAAATTGATCAAAATATCATAGTATGAAAACAAAACCTTGAGCTCATCTTCAAGTATAATTCAAAAATTGACTTGACATTGTAATATTCAAGGGGCTTAAAAATGATAAAATCATGTATTGGGCAATGCATAATAAGATGTTTGCGCAAATATTCGAGACTTAAGGTAGAGAACTAGCATCAAAGATATTAAATATTATCGAAACATTAACTCCTAGGCACCTACTTTTGCAAAATATTAGTACCTAGGCATAATTTTTGGCACTAAGACATCAATTTGATGGGTATGGAGTACAAAACAAATCAATAAATTTAGGTATGGAGTAAAATTATAGACAATTTTTCTACCAAGTTAGGTGTGTTCAGTAAATCTACTTACATACAAAAAAATTTTGCACGGGGGTATTCATATAATTACATCTAAATAAGCAAGTAGAGGACAATTTTGTAATTTTGCATATCATCCTTGGCAGCACATAAAAATGGATGAACTTGTCCCATATAAATTGTTGGATCCCTCATTCCATTTTATATACCTATAGTGTCATCACCAATCTATGGCATTCAACTTGAAAAATAAATAAGAGATCGCATTGGATCATGGGCATCATTATGATCCAACATCCAAAATAAACTAGCCTTTAGATTAGAAAATTAGTGAATTGATCTTTTAATCTAATTTTCTTACTTAGTTGTTTAAATTAAATTTTATCGTAGATAATTCTAATTATAGTAAGTTAATTTTTCAAAAAGAAAATCTTGGTTGTTTAGATATATAAATTTATTAGAGATATTTTTTATTTTTAAATCTAATGAAGTAAAAAAATATTATTTTTTTAAAATTGATAAGTAAAATTTTGTAAAAGTTTCTATTGTAAATAAATGAGTAGAACTAAAATAAATGTAACTTTAAGCTTGAATAGTAATAAATAATTTTTTTTCTTAATGTACGAGTTTAAGAATGATTTTGTCCAAAAAGAAAAAAGATAAATATATTTAATGATTGAGATTTGTTGAAATGAAAAATTGGTGTAATATTTTATTTTTTATTTTTTTATTTTTGAATGAAAAGCTTGAAGCGACATCATTAATGGCCAGCTAAACTATTAAATTAATCAAGTGACACTGTCATAATACTTATATATATAAATTTTAAAGTTCGTATTTTAATAAAAGAACTATCAATTTCTTTTTTGAAATCCAAAAATGAAAAAATATGCCTCCTATGAAATTTTTTTTTCCAAAAACTTTTCTATAAAATAACTATCAATTTAAATATATTTCGTCAGAAAGAGATACATTATCTTCTAAATAAATTCTCATAAAAAAGAATGTGCTATATGCGTTGCGTGGCCTGCATTACATTCACATTTTCATAAAACAACTGATTGAAACATACACCTAAAATAAATTTTCATTGGTGTACACCTACTTTTTTAGGATGAAAATGTTGTTTGGTGTGACGAAGTTGGAATATTTGAAATAGTGCAAAAATTTGTTGGCTAAGCATAATCTAAGACAAACTTAGGCCAAAAAATAGCATTTTGTTTCATAGAAAAGAAAAGCTCGAGTATTTCTTCTTCAAATCCAACAAGGGGTAATCCTTCAAAACTGGAGGAGGACCCTCGTCTCAGTCATTTCACCCAACATCCCAACCTCCAAGAGCCCTAAATACGCTCCCAGTTTTGCAGCTTTCTTGATTGACTAAAAGCTGTGCTTTTGTTATAATCAAACCGTTCCTGGGTTTTCTTAGGGATTCGCCGCGAGGCCATGTCTAAACGGTACGCCATGTTTAAGCTTTAGCTTCTAATTGCTTGATTTTTTCGAATTCATTTGATGTTGCGTAATCTGTTCGTTGTCTAAAATTGATGTTAAAAGCCCATCCAATGAATTTATCATTTTAAACTTATATGGGATTTTCATTCTTCAAATGTTATGTTTTAGGAATTCAGTATTGTCTACCAGTTCTCTTAATTGGTTCTTATTATTTCATTTAATTGGGTAGAGTTGGGGCGAAAGATTAAGTTTTTGAGAAAAGAAAGAGAAATGACTTGTATGCAGTTATAATTATTGTTCAGATTCACCAAAATAAATAAATACAATAAATAAATACAATAAGATTAAAAAGGAAGAGAGAGAGAGAGAGAGAGAGAGAGAGAGAGAGAGAGAGCAATAATTTGCAATTCTTGAGATATCTATTTTTTCTTTTGTTATTTCAAGGTTGAAAATCTTAGGCGGTATAATCTAATATTTTAGATTTTTTTCTTTTCTTTTTAATCATTCTTGCTTTGTTTTTGAGAGAGAGAGAGAGAGAGAGAGAGAGCAATAATTTGCAATTCTTGATATATATATATATATATATTTTATTTTGTCATTTCAAGGTTGAAAATCATATGCCAGGTATAATATAATATTTTAGATTTTCTTTTCTTTTTTCCTTTTATCATTCTTGCTTTGTTTTTGAAATTGTTGTTGTGTTCAAGTCTGTAACGTTGCTTTGGAAAATGTTAATTTGGGTTGAGCAGAGGGAAAATTATGGGAAGTGCTAGAAAGAAAAAGAATAGCTCTAGTGAGTTTTTCAAGATTATGTTAGGACCTGCAGAAGTAAAAATACCATTCGACTTAGTTTCCCCATTTCAAAGGATAGAAAAAAGAAAAGGAAAATCTATTAGCTGACATTTTCCTTGCTGTTCATCTTTATACGCCCATCCTTTGGTTTAATAAAAAGAATACCAAATGCATAGTTTCTGCAAATGGCTTGATTTGCAGTGCTCTCAAGTTGGATAAGTAATTTAAGAGGATTGAGATATTTAAATTATCCTATTGTTTCTCAGATATATTTCCTCTCAAAATTTTTTGAAGAGTCTGTTACTTATTTCATACATGTACATTCTTTTGTTTTTATATATGCCTGTGTGCATCAACTAGTGTCCGGACGTAGTTAGTAGTAAGGATAATCTTAAGGGACTGCAGTAGAGAGGGTAGAATAATTGACATTGGGAATTGGAGTTTCTTGTGCTGGATGGAGCCTTCTAAATCTTGGAATACCAAGTAACCTCTGCTTGTAGAATTCACAGTTTTTCATATGGAATATGTCATGCATTTTCAAGCCACTCATATCTTAGTATGTGAAAACATGTAGCTGTTTCTAAAACTATCATGCATTTCATCAAGAGAAGGCTACAAGGTTGATGGTGAAATATGAACTGAATCTGATGGATTATTTGTTGTCAGAAAATATCAAACTTATATTGGGCGTAGTAGATATGTGAATTATGCTGGAAAAAATTAGAACAAAAGCATTATGAGTTCAAGAATCTATTCCAAGTCCTTTTTTGTTTTGGCTGTGGTTTTAAGGCATGTTCAAGACTCTTAACTTCGAACATCGACACAATACTTTTAGAACAAACACCATAACCAAGCAATTTTGGCTGCATCCAAAGAATTTTGAAAACTAAGTTGTTTTGGTTCATCTTCAGAGACTATTTCTATTTTAATGAAGTTAATAAACAAATTTCTATATATTACTCAGTTTTGGTTCATTAGCTTGCCCATTAATATTATTATTGATTATTACAGACAGAGCTAAAATTGACTCAGATAAACCTTTAATTGCTGAAACAACTGAAAATTACAGAATTGTTCTTGGTTCTTGAACTAGATAAAAAAATGCAATTCCTAGGTGCAATAATTTAAATCCAACTGAAGACTTTCCTTTACCAAAAAG
Organism: Jacaranda mimosifolia; assembly: GCA_018894105.1. Classification (NCBI taxonomy): domain Eukaryota; kingdom Viridiplantae; phylum Streptophyta; class Magnoliopsida; order Lamiales; family Bignoniaceae; genus Jacaranda; species Jacaranda mimosifolia. The sequence continues at coordinate 5,556,471 of CM032120.1, forward strand.
GCTTCTCTCTCTCTCTCTCTCTCTCTCTTTCTCTCTCTTTGTTTTTTTTAATCAAGTTGATAATAACCTTTAGTTTAGGCTCTACAATTCACAGTTTTTGCATCATTATGTGCTGTAGAACACTGTAAATAGACATGTTTATTGACTTTGACTTCTTCAGGGTTCTTTGCAAATTCTTTGCTCATGGGGCATGTCTAAAAGGGGAGCATTGTGAGTATTCACATGATTGGAAGGCCCCACCAAATAATGTAACCTTCTGTCAACCCGCTTGGACCACCAACAGATTTTATTGGTAGTTGTGTTAATTCTGTTTTGCTATATTATTGCAGATATGTACCTTCTACCTAAAGGGCCTTTGTGCTTATGGTAGCAGATGTAGATACGAACATGTCAAAATTTCTCGGTTACAATCCTCAGCTCCTTCTTCATCAGAGGATGTTTCTTTCCCTGTTGAACGTCTTTCAGGAACGGCAGTACATGGTGGACGTATTGTCCCCGATGTCACTGCTGAGCATTCAGCTTCTACTCCAGCTTTTTGTTGTCCTACTAAACCTGCATGGGGGGACAAGTCTGGGAACCGTGATGTATTAGATGGTGATTACAATGTTGGGTATTTTAATAATGGTGATCCAGCTGATCAGTCGATTTGTTCTTTTGCCGCTGCTGGTGATTGTCCACGTGGGGAAAGATGCCCTCGCATTCATGGGGACGTATGTCCGATCTGTGGGAAACAATGCTTGCATCCTTTCAGGCGTCAAGAAAGAGAAGAACACATGAAAATATGTGAGAAAAGGCAAAAGCATTTAGAGGCGCTAAGACATAGTCAAGAAATAGAGTGTAGTGTGTGTCTTGAGCGTGTCCTCTCTAAACCTACCCCAGCAGAAAGGAAATTTGGAATTCTGTCAGAGTGCGATCATCCATTTTGCATATCATGCATCAGGAATTGGCGTAGTAGCTCTCCTGCATCTGGCTTGGATGTTAATTCTGCACTAAGAGCTTGCCCGATATGCAGAAAACTTTCTTACTTTGTGATTCCTAGTGTCATTTGGTATTCCTCAAAAGAGGAAAAACAGGATATCATGGAGACCTACAAGGCAAAACTGAGGTACAACTGTGCCTTCCTACTTCCCTTCCTCTTCCTTCCTCCTCTCTGTCCAATCCTCCGCTCATTGGCTAGTTATTCTCTTTCAGGTCCATTGATTGCAAGCACTTCGACTTTGGGAATGGGACCTGTCCATTTGGGACCAGTTGTTTTTACAAGGTATATCTACTATGTTATAAACATCAATTATTCCGTTGATCGGCTTGATGTTGTGTGCTGCATCACTTTATTAATAATTTTTGTCTCTGTAAATTTAGGTCCCTATGCTATTTTAATTTAAAAGAAAATTCTATAATAATGGAGTATTATGCCTGCCTTAACTTCCACCTTGCTCTAGTCATCTTCACAGACGCTTTGCTTGGTAAAGTTAAAAGTCAATTTTCTTTTGGGTTGGGATGAAATGGATTAGATTGTATAGGGTGTCAATTTGTTAGTGGAGGTGAACTAACACATCTGCAACATCAAAGCAAGAAGTTATGACAGGAACCTGAGTTTTTTGAGGATTGGATGAGATATTTCACTAGTTAGTGTATTGTTATTTTGGCTTTCGTTCTGAATATTTGGTTGAGTTGTTTTGGGCAGTTCCAATAAATGCAAGCTAGTCACAGAAAATAGGTCTTCTGAGAATTAAATTTTGCAGTTTGCAGTTGAGAAATTTGATTTGAAGAGATTGCTTTCGGGGCAGTTTTCTCATCATTGCTTCATGCAAATAGAAGAAAGGCTATACAGTTGCTTTTGACAATGTAGTTTGGGTTTCGGGAATTTTGGCCTTTGTATTACACCTTTGTCTAATAGATATGGAATTGAATTGTATTTTTATTGTCTGAATATATTAGTCTTAATATAAATACGGTATATAACATGATTTTTAGACAAGTATCCCTTTGTTTGTGGTATGCTGATGTCATTCTGGTCTAATATATCTGTGTTAGCATGTCTTGTAGATTTTTCATCATGAAAAGTCTGTTAGGTAGAACACAATTTTTGACATGTTAGATAGCAAATGGAAGCTGAGGAATCCATTACGCCCCATAGAGTAGGAAATGCTATAGTCGTTCGGTCACATCTATTATTCTTTCCCCCGGTTAATATGCGAGCTCTGCTCAAGATTTAAGAACCCATTTGGATTCATTTCCAATCCTCATTTTCACCAATCCTACTATTCCAGAAATAAAACACATCACTTTTTACACATTTTCACCCAACATCATTTTCATTTTCATTTTCAAAACACATTCTCCAATAACCTATATATTTTCTCCTAAGAACTTATATATCTTCTCTCTCTAGTCCTTTATTTCTATCTCTCTCCACCTATAATTTATTAAAATCAATATAATCATTACATTTCCAACATAATCATTACATTTCCAAACATTTCATCCAAACACATTTTCATTTTCACATCACATCACATAACTAATTTCCACAAATTTGGAAATGCTGGAAACTGAAAATGAGAATGAAAATGAATCCAAACGGGGGCTAAGTACTTGTATTTTATCTAAAAACTAACTTCTACTATTTTCTAATTCTTCCTGACCATCTAAATCTGATTTTGGTTAGAGTAGATGTAGTTTTAGAATTGCATTTTCTGCAAATCTACGTTGAGAGCCTTTAATTCTGCCACTAAACTATGCTGATTTGTGATATAATGGAACTTGTCCACTAGCCCTTGGATCTTTTGATAGCTATGATTTATCTTGGACTTCAAGTCTCTGTATCTTGGGAATCCAATTTATCCTTCTCTGTTCTTTTTCCTTTCAGTTTTGTCATCTTTCCTGTTGTTGCTTTTATTAAGAGAACAGTTATCAGTATCTATCTTCTACGAATTGAGTCCTGGAAATACTGACATGGTTTGGTTTTGTAGTCCAAATATTTCCTCAATCTTTAACATCTTTTATCCTTATATGTGTCTTTTCTATTAATTGATTTTATTGATCTATTCCATCCTATGTCTTCTGAATTTCCCACGTGTGATGGTTATTCATCAAGGCTCAAACCAAGAAGTTCCAGTGCTGTTGGTCAACCCAAAAAATTTATAGTTGTTGGTTTTATCTCAGCCTCCTATGTGCTGTATTGATGTTTTGTTGGGCTGGCCTGAGGGGGTGTGTGTGTTGAGGATGTCATACAGCTAACACAGCACGTGTTGTCTTTTGCATGTGATGTGGAACATCTAATAGAGAATGCAGGCAAAGAAGCTCTACAGTAAAGAAATGAAAATTAAAAAAGAATAAATTTTTGGGGTTATTTTTTTATTGAGGAACATTGTCACTTTGACATTCTATACCCAAAAAGCCTTTAGAGCCCAGTTTGGAATCTGTCATTTAATCAAGCGTTTTTTTCCTTCATGTTTAACTTGAGAAGCATTTGTAATTCTACAAAATATGTCTTCTCATAATATTTTTGGAATGACTGGCTTAATTTTCAAAGTCAGTCACGCCTTTCTTAGTTTACAATTGATAACGTCTGGTACTCAAGTTTTGAGAGAATTTGTGATGAACTTTAATCTTACTCTAGTAAGAATCACTTTTCTTCGCGCTTTTTAGCCTCAATATTTAATTTTGATAGTATACCTAGCTCCTTAAATGAATATCATTTTATTTCAACACATTGAGTCACTTGATCAATCTTTTCTTAGACCCAAAACTCTTCTACTATCAAAAACCTGCAAGCACCTGAAGTGAGCATAGGCTCTGATCACAGCACACATAGGAGTCCTTAAACTGCCTTTTTCTCAGCCTTGTTAATCGTGAAAGCCTTTGCCTGTACAGTGCTTGTCATGAATCCCTTCATAATCATAAACCAAGGAACCTTGTCCTAAATCTGCGTAGGCAAATCGTTTTATGCTACCTTTAGATGCCAATTCATGGTAAGCCTCTTGTTTTGGTCACCAACTGTGGACAACCAATCTATTTCAGATATCTGGTGTTGGATTAAAACCATTACAAACTTTTAAGGCTTTACAAAGTCCCGAATCTAGTTGCGCATTTCAGCAGTTTTGTGTTTGAACTTATTAGATTGTTTAATCATAGCAATTGATGTTAAAAGTATGCAAAATGATCTGGCTACTAATAAAATCCTGGCTAGCTGAACTCTTATCTGTTTTTCTAATTTTTTTTTTAGGGGGTGTTGGGGGGTGGGGGGTGGGGTTGGGTTGTGAATCCACAAAGAGACTCTTGAATAAACAAAATTCTACCTAATTCTCAAGGACTCCAAAGTGGACCTTACTTAGTGCCTTTTTGAAACTATAAAATGACCCAAAATACTGAATCATTTCATACTATAGCATTCTATAAATTTACTTTTCTTTGGCTCTTCTTGTTTTCAGCCCTAGGCCCCCTAGTTGAAAAAGGCTGTTAAAATTCATTTTGCAGCATTAAGTTTTTTCCAATGTACTGTTTCACTTTATAGGTTGTGTAATGATTTTCTTTGTTATCTATAGTGTACAGGAATTGAGTGTCCAATATCGAAAAGTATTCTCTTAGTGCTGAGTTGTTATTGTTGGACGCACGCGTGCACGCGCACACACACACACACACATAATTGTGTCTCAGAGTGCCTGTTTTTAAGGATTTATCATATCCAGCTGGCTTCAGTCGTTCTGCCTCACATGTTCTTTATTTCTGCTTTCACTGTGAAATATAGTAAAACAATTATTAAAGCTCAGCAAAATCCCTTTGATCCATTCACATGTTTCCCTATCACCTCAAGAATCATGATCCACCCAACCAGGTGGGTGTTTAGGAAGATCAAATTGAAGGTCATCCTGTTGATAATAGTTTTGCATTTCTGTTTTCATCCTGGTGATCCTGGTGATAACACTCTGGTTACATATGTGTTCTTTGCACTTTTATATGATGTGCAACTTGATAAAAGGTGATTGTGTGATCTTTTTATTCTCCTCAGCTGAAATAAATATTGTGTTGTGACAAATACACAATTCTGATGGTTACTACAACACTGCTGGTGAAGCATTGTACTAAATTAGTGGGACGCACAGAAAAACTCTTTTGTTTCCTGAATGTTCTATAATTTATAAATTCAATGACTATATATGCTGCTGCTTTCCTCTTTGCTGCTGCTTTACCATATGGAAGTGTTTTCCTTCTTTTTCTTTCTTAAAATTGAAAGTTACCCAAATAATTATATGGACTGCGCTTTTACAGCATGCATATCGCGATGGTCGTCTTGAGGAAGTGGTTCTTCGCCATCTTGGGGCTGAGGATGGGAATACAGTGATTGCTAAAAATATTAGGTCTTTTCCCTTTTGCCTATTTCTTTAGGCATTGGTTTATGGTGTTCTATTAATAATTTTTGCTGTTTGATCTATTCATTCATGTGCTATCTGCCAATTATGATGCTTTCAGGCTCTCGGACTTTCTTAGTAGTTTGCAGATAAGGTGATTAAAGCTTTAAAGATTTCAAGGAATTTTTCAGGTTCGAATCTTATTTTTTTCTTAACATTTATGATTACCACTTATGCTTTCAATTTTTGACATCATTTCTGGCTCAGTTTTCTATTTCTAGATGGTTCATTGAATGCTGTTCAAAAATGATCTGTTGTCCTTTTTATCACAAGTTAGACAGATATCAGAATGTGGTCAGGGCAAATTATGTTTCTGGATGCTTTGTATAATGCTTGTGCTTTTCTTAACTAGCAATCAAATATGCCCCCAGTTTCCCTTGACTAGCAACCGCAAACCTCAGTAAGGAAATAGGGGAAAACCCATATCTTTGGAAAATAAGGGTTCAACCTCCCTTGAGGTATGTCCAAACTACTGAAACCTCCCCTATGTTACCCCAACCTCCCTTGATGATTACAAATGTTGAACAGCTACCCCTTATGGTGAAAGCGAAGTTAAAAATAGCTGACATTATCAAAAAGAAAATAATAGAATGCCCCTTGTGCCTTTTATCTATTGTTAGAGAATTTTTTGGGACAAATATACACTTGAAATAAGACTAATTTGTAGGGGTATAGAGATAGCATATGACCTTTTAACTTTACTATGGATATCTCTAATAATGTGGTTTTTTCCCTTTTCAACCGTTGAAGACTTCATAGATTTATATCAAGACATGAAGTCTCAATAAAAATCATATTTTTGGAAGAAATATTAATTTTATATAGAAGTTTCAATTTAAAATAAGTACTAACAGAAAATTAAATAAAAAATTAAAAAGAAAAAGAGACGAAGAGAAATAGACTCCTTCTCCAGTGTCCAGTGGATGCGTTGCCACCACCTCACCAAATCAGGGCACCACCATTGCCGAACCTGACTTCTTTACCACCATAAAAAATACCAAAATCTGCCACCGTCACTGCCAACACTCCAAAACCCGACTCTATAACCCAAGCAAGAAGACCCTAATCCAATACAGTAGCTAATGTTGACTCCATTTCCTACCTCCATTTTTCCTCTTTCTTTTTTCTTTTTACCTTTTGTTTTCCTTTTTCCTTCCTTCTTCTTCCGTGTTTTTTGCTTCTACCAATCTGCTCCTCATGCTTGAATTAGGAATTGAATTGAGGCAATTCCAATCGTGTAACGGTAGTGTTGGTGAGTGATAGCAAGCAAGGAATGTTGCTGCTAACAGATCTGTTCTGTTTTGTGACTGTGATGTGCGAGTGTGTGCCCCACTGGGCTGGTTGAGTGGAGAAGGTGAAGTAGGGAGAAGAGGAAGTTGTGTGATGTGTTCATAGCGGCAGTGATATTGGAAGATGAATATGTAACAAAGGATGTTGTTGCCAAAGGCGGTGAGGAGAGGGCTGCTATGAGAGAGCTGAGATGGAGACAAGAAAACTAGAACCTGGTGGAGAGTGTGTGTCTGCTGGTGATCTAGATAGCCGATGGTGGTAATAGGATGGGGGTGGTTTAAAGGAAGAAGGAGCTAGATGTATGGCTATAATCGGCATTCACTCCTTATTTTTGTTCAGCCTCTTTTATTGCTTTTTCAAAACCATATTACAAGCAGGCAAGTTAGTCATTTTGCATCTATTGTCAGGTGATCTAAATAAACTTATAAAAGTTAGTTCCAAGGAGTTTAAGGTAATTATGATCCTTACAGGGGAGGTTTTGTAAGTTTGGACATACCTCAGTGCATATGCACGTATAACCCTTGTTGAAAAAAAAAAAAAAAGTCACTTCCTTGGACGCTGAAAAAACTTAAGATTGCTTTGACCTAAGATGCAGTTATGCCCTTCGATCTACAACTCAGTTACTATATCAAATCCTAGTGTCTATCTTTTTGTAATATCTAAACACACCAAAAAAGAATAAAAATACCTATGTATTTTCTAAATCAGAACCTGCTTCCCCTGCTCCTTACTTCTCCCCATATCCCTACTCCTGTCCATCCTTGATGGTGATGGGGTTTGCCACAGCGCATGCTTTAGCATGCTCTGATATTAGAAGGGTCAGTTTCTGGAGGTTGTGGTTATGCAATGAGTTTGAGCATGTGAAGCAGCCTTAAATTGGAGCTGAGGTTGTGGCGGTGCTAGGGAGTATGGTTGAGCAGGTGGCTGGAGATTGGCATGACTGCTGGGTAATGCTTGTGGCTGTAGTCCCTGAAGGTATTGCTGATCGCAAGGGAAAAAAAATGAGAAGTGAAAAAAAGGGTAACCCATTTTTGATATGGGTTTGAACTTTGATGCATCAAAGACTGATCCTATTTCGCATCTAAGTGGGCACTTTTATGATTTTCATATTCACGACAAATTGCAAGTTCTTATTTAAACTTAACTGAGGGGTATGATATTCATTTAAACTTGGCTTTGAATATAACTCTCTCATTTGCATGTTTTCTGTTTATTCTACGTGGTATAAGTTACAATAGTAATTATACTCTAGCACTTTTTGGTGAAAAGACCATTGAAAAATATGCTCCATTCTCTCGTAAGTCTCTGCATCATAGTTGGACTGAATGTGATGAAATGAGGTTTTCTGGTACTGATTTTTAGATTAGCACAGAATTATTGGCGTACTAGTCTTGGAAAACATGGGGTACAAATTTGCATTTTCCCCCAAATTTTGCTAGCTTAAATTATTTCACCCTTTTAGTTGAAGTGTTTTATGCTGTGTGACGCAGTCACTCAGTATCTCCAAAGTCTAGCGTTACTCAATCATGTTAGATCCCATTTGTTTGGCACAGAATTTCATAATCTGATTGCCTACCGTTAGATTTTTGTATTTGGTAAGATTTCTTAAATTTTGTAAAAGAAAATAGATTCTCTAAAACTAGGAATGTTACAGCTGAAATTCTTGGAATCTGAATCCTAAATTTTTATATGGTATTGTTTTTCCCTTGGAAACATATACTAAATATTTATACATTATTGTCCTCTCTATTATGTCTTTTTCTATCTTTTAAGTATTATATGTAACAATATATGTAAAATACAAATTTATATATTTGTATAGGCATAAAAATGTATATTATTAAATATTTATATAAATATATGAAACACACATACAAATTATAATATAAATATAAATTCCTAGTAAATATTTATATGTATATATCTAAGTAAAAGTTAAAATATAAGATATGAATATTTGTATAGTTATAAATAATATATCTATCCATCTATCTGACTATATATATCAATGTGAAATATGACCATTCCTTTGTTGTATTATATGATACCAAAACATTTGAATAAGAATTTTCTCCATTCCCTTTAATTCCTTATATTATCCAAAAGTTTAGTACTAGAATTGTGCCATTGGACTCACTTACCATGTAAATTACAGGTGTTTACCTTAGTTGATGAGCTTATATGTGCAGGGCATGTGGTAGGGTACTCGCTTATGTCATTCAGCTAAAATTTCGACCATGGATGGAACAAGTGTGCTTTTGGCTAAGGTGAGATTTAAGTTTTTGCACCTATAACACTATGTTTAAAAGACTCAATTTAAGATTTAGATCCTCTACGAGGATAGATGTTTATGGATATTCAGTTCTAGTGATTTGTATTGTTTACAGACACAGAGAGAAGTTCACGGACATAACAGGCCTAGTGGACATGTGGAAAAAGTTTTCTGTTATTTTTGTAGATTTAGGAGGGTGTTTTGGCTAAACTTATTAAAAAACTCTTATAAACTTATACAACTCATAAAATGTTTTTGTAGTTTGTAAAATGCTAGATCTTATTCTAAAATAAGGTCTCAAAGTGTTTGAATGAAATAAATTGTAGAGCTTATAAATTGTTAGTAATTGCAATTTTGTAATTAATATGGTTAACATTAGCAAAAGTTAGGAACTTGTTATTAAACGTTTTATAAGATATTTTGAGGATCATCTAAGTTCACCCAAACACCCCCTTCTAATTTTCCTTTCACTAGCATTACCTAAAATGTTTCGTTTTATCATTGTGGGAAAAGAGTAATAATTCTCCTCTTTGGGGTGAACTTAAAACTGGAATCTGCACTTATGGAAAGTAAAGTTGTAGCATCTCACTAATCCTATTTTCCTATCTGTTTCCTAACATACGTTATTTTTCCTCCTGATCGATTCATTTCAGATATAGTAAAGTCTCTCTTTGAATGCAAGCATTGGATTCCAGGATTCAGAGGCTGGCCATTCCCATTGTATCAATAATTCAGACTATACTTAAGACCGATCGGTTATCTGTTGCGTATATATCAATAATACAAGGTCAATAGTTGATGGAGATGTAGAGATTTAACTTTGTGGAGATGGTCTCTTAATGATGGATGTGAGAGGAAAATAGACTTTCAATAGCCAGCACTGATTTGTGGTAATGTATGATGATGGGGTTGTGTTAAAATTTGCTACTATGCCTTGTTCTCATGATCTCATCAGCATTATAAGGTACCCTGAATATAAGATCCGTGTGGATTGCAATGAAGTCAGAAAAGTGCGGTGAATAACAAAGAGACTTGTATCACAAGACTTTATTTTGATGATGCAATAGACATGGGAAACTTGTTTCAGCTATTTTCCTGATTTGGGACAATTTCTATTGTGTTTGAATTTTGTTGTTATTTTTTGTGTAAAAATGAGGATAAAATGGGGTTGATGGTGTAGCGATTTCGGAAAAAGTTGGATTGAAAATAATTTTTTTTAATGTGATAGTATTGAACATTTTAATATAATAATAATAATAATAATAATAATAATAATAATAATATTATTATTATTTAATTTTTTTATGCTTTATCGATTACATTCTGTTGTAATAAAAAAGTATTATTTAGTTACATAGTGTGGGTTACAAACTTACAAATGCTGCTGCTTGGTTTTTTTTGTTCTTTTCGTTTTTGTGTGTGTGTGTGTGTGTGTGTGTGTGTGTGTGTGTGTTTTGGTGGGGGAAGCGGGAGGATGTTTGGTGTGCATAATTGGATGATATTGGATATATATAATAACACATGATATGCTGTTTGGTAAATAAGATATACATAGTGAGCCAGGTCAGCTCAAGATTAATCTTTGGCCTGGTAGTGTCGACGCCATTAGATGCTATAGAAATCTTTAGTCTTGATGTGCGATTTTTCAATCATGCCCCCATAAGACTTGATAAGAGTTGGAATGAATTAGAAGTTGGGGAATAATTAAGTTATTTTCGTGGTTGGTGTCACGTATCAAACACTTATTTAGGATTGATGGAAATTGTTGTGGCAGCTAATAGAGCATTGAATCATCAGCATGTAGAAATTATCAATTTTAATCTAATCTTCCATTTTTGGATCACCACTACTAATTAGTATCAAGTGTCAAATATCACCTGGAAAGATAAAACAACAAATTTTGATTAATTAGTTAGTGGATGATGTTGAAATTGATAGTTATGCATATGAGAATGAATGAAAATATACAATATTTTCATGAAGACTGAGCCTAAACAATTGTTATTTTATTTTGGGCTTAGAAATAGTATGAAAATGGTCATTTTAGAATATAAACAATGAAATTAACTTCTTAGTATGTATTTTTTTTTTTTAGTGTTTGCAGTGTGTATTTATGCTATTACAGGGCTTCTTTATTAAGGGTGTGGCCATTGCTAAATTGCCATTGGCCACTAAGATGAATAGCCTCTGCTATTTCTGGCTGTTAATCTTTAAAATACATATAATGATGCGAGTAATTTGACTTTATGATATAACCACATATATATATATATATATATAGTCAGGGACTCATAAGTCACAAATTAAATTAAATTCTATGGTATAGTATGAAATTTGGTAGTTGTATATAGACGGGGGAATGAAATCGACTTGAGCTCAATAAAGATGGAAATACTTTTACTGGCTCTGTAGTCCAGAAAGCAATATATATTACACTCTTTTTCAATTCTAGCCATCAAGTATTTGAATTATTTTTGAAATGATTTTGACTAACAACTATAATTTACCGCATTAAATGATATTCTTTCATTCGGCCAATCTTCAATTTTCTTTTTGGGATAATTACATATACCCCATGAGGTTTGGCCTATTTACCCAAAAACCCAAAGGTTTTATGGAATTATAAATACCCCCTGAGGTTTTGCTCCGTTTTACATTTTTGCAAATCCGTTAGTCTCCATCCAAAAAAATGTTGACGTCATCAAAATTTTTGCATGAAAATTCGAAAATGCCCTCTGGTTACTATTATGGTTATTTGTAAGACAAAATTACCCTTGGACCTATTTGTAATATTTTTCATACCGTAAGGATGTAATTTTGACATTATTTAAATTATAAATAATAAATTTAAATATATTTTATTATTAATGAAATTTCATAAATACTTAATAATCTTTAAATTTAAGTTCAATAATCTAATTAAGTTTAATTAAACTATTTATTAATTAAAAAAGAAAATAAGTAAAAAAATTAAAAAAAATAAATATTAAATTCATCTCTTACAGAAAAATAGCTTTTATAATTTTAGATTACATAATGATTAGTGATACCAAAATAATATTTATAATTAAAATAATTAAATTAGATTAAGTTGAAATTACTTATTAATTAAGAAATAAAATAAGTAAAATATTAAAAAATAAAATTAAAATCTATTATCTTATATAACCATAATTTTAATAAATTTAAATTATATATTTTATAATATTAAAATAAAAACACATCTAAAATAATATAATTAAATTTAGTTGAATTTATTAGTTAAATAAAAATAAAAATGAAAGAATAACATCTAAAACATTAATAATTAATTAATTAAAAAATAATACAAATATAAAATTTAAAAAAATATTAAATAGTGAAAAATATCTAAAATAATTTATATACATAATTTAATTGATTTAATTATATTAAATGGAAAATATATTTATTAATTGAATTAAATATTATATAATGTTAAAATAATAAACAAATATGAAATAATTTAACCAAATGAATTATTAAAATAATAATCATATCTAAAACAAATAAATTATTTAAATAACCAATATATCTAATTAAAAATAAGATAAAAAATTTAAAATACTTTATTTAAAATTTAAAATACCCCCACCCCCATCTCCCACCCTCCCTTTGTTCGCCGACCATGGTGTTTTTGTTATTTCGTATTGTTAAGGACATTTTAGTCTTTGTGTATTTTTTTTTCTTTTGCCTTTTTTATAATATATTCAATCGAGGATAATATAGTCATTTTACAAAAACCGTTTGACTTAACGGTTGACCGTCAGCCTCAGGGGGGTATTTGTAATTTCGTGAAACCTTTGGAGCTTGTTGTAATTAGACCAAACATCAAGGGGTTATCTGTAATTAATTATTTCTTTTTTACAAAATAATGTTAAATTAAATGTCAATGGATTATATATGTCGATTAGATGCACTTGGTACAACTTAAACGCAACAAAATTTAAAGACCAACGAAAACTTTTTCAATCACATGCAGTTTGGAAGATGACAAAATCTAAGACGTGAAATTGAATGATAAAATTCGTAAAATTCCAGCTTTGAAAAATCTTATTAAACCTTCGATCAACATGTAATTGTCAAGAGTGGGGTATTTTCCTTCGGAAAAAGAGATATAAAAAGAACAACACATCATCCAAATGGAAGCACTTGTAAATATATGGTAAAAGGATATCATCCTTTGTCATTCTGATATTCTGATAATTATTTTTCACTTGGTATCAGTGTTTTAAAAGTTTTTCAAAAGTTGAGAGCTTAAACACTCAACGATCAAAATTAATCTATCATATTTACCCTTTTCCATCTAATTATGAGAATGTTGTTTTGCACAAGGACAGGTTGCATAATTAACTTTTAAAACGTTTTAGATAGAAATGATTATGAGTTGAGTTTGGAATGGAGATAAGTCATAACGCAAGATTCAGCATTAAACTTTCTTCCAACTCTAGGTCTGACTTGTCCTAAACCTAAGACCCAATAGATTGAATTTGTTAGATGATCCACTTAAAATTTATAAGTATTTTACAAATAAATATTTTAATAAAAAAAGCATTATAACTTTTTGAATATATATGAGAAATAACAACTATTATTTACAAATTTACATGTGCAATATTGTATGAAATTCTTTTACTTTTTTATATATTGAAAATATAAATAGTTTATTTTTTTGATATTTTTATTTTGATTTATGAGACTATTATATGTCTATTTATTTAAGCCAATATATAAGTACATTGATATTTTGGCATATTATCTCATACATATATAATACATATGTATGTATGTATTTTGAAGAGGGTAGGTTTAGAGTAGTTGAATCCAAAATACTAAAATTCAAAAGTCACACCAAAATCCATTTATAATGTGAAAACTTGCTGCAAGCCACAAAGACCCATTAAAAATTTATTTAAAGTTTTTACAACTTGGTTTCAAGATCCATCTGCAATCTCAAAATCCACCTAAAGACTAAAGTGGGCTGTAGTAATCCAAATTAAAACTATCATCTTTAATTTAGGACTACAATGGTATGATATTATGATATATGATGGACCTCGACCTCGACCTCGACCTCGCACTCGCACTCGCACTCGTGTATAATTAAATCCTATTACATGAAAATGACTCCAATTTTTCAAGAATGCCAACCTCTTGAGAATATCTCTTAATTTATAATAGGATATCTGGTAAGTAGCTAGGTTAAATTTTGTTTATTAATTTGCCTGACCTTTGTTTTTGTCTCTTTAAAGTTTCTTCGATCATGCTTTTGATTTGCTAGATTAATAGGATAAAAAAGGAGTCCTCTTCTTTATTTTCTTTCTTAAATCAGTTCGAATTTGGTCTTGCTGGATCTTGCATGTAAAACTTCATATTTAGTTATTAATAAACACAGGCGTGGGGGTTTTCTGTTGGAACACAAAAAATTTCTTATTTTGTTAATTAAGCTTGATTTGATTTCGATAAAGGCCAGAAAAAAAGTAACAATTGTTAAAAGCGATGGCACTCTGCACTACAACTAGATCACTTATGAATACATAAATAAAGTGCAAGTATATGACGATAATAAAGTGATGAAATAAGTACAATGGTGGTGCCTCCCAGTCACAGAACACTCTTATTCCTCTCTCTAACCTACAAAACACTGTGTATACATAGAGTAACAAATAAACAAGAAATCATCCTGATAAGTGATACAATGCATAAGAATCAATAAATGCCCCAAGAATTAATCTGAAAATGAACCCATCAAATTAATTCAGTTGTTGATGAAAGCCAAGAGAGATAAGAGCAGTGAAGAGGCCACAAGTGCGGCGGAAAGCGGGAGAGAGCATCCAGCACCGGCGTCAGGCGATGGCGCCGGGGAGAGCCCGAATTCTCCTTGAGCAAATGCCCCTGAAAGAGAGGCCAGTACGGCCACCAACATCAACATCATCAAAGCCTTCAGACTTGCCATTTCTTCTATATATGTTGCTACTTGCAAGATATATCTATATAGCTGCCTCCTCCTGTTAATCTGTTATCTTCAATCTTGATATAATGGGAGGCTTTGAGGAATGAGGGGCGCTCGCCATATATATAGGCCAAGGTAGGGTGTTTTTGTTTTTTATTTTATTTTATTTTATTTTTCGTTTACGTGTGGGGCCAGGAAAAGCGTGGACAGGTGGCGGGAGGTTGGGGTGGGAAGCGTACCCATGTGGGTTCAAGGACATTGAAAAGGTTGATTTGAACAACGAAAAGTGGCGTGGAGGCCATACATAGTTAGGCGGGGGTGGTGACCGAAAAAGGTTAAATGGTTATTTGATTATATTTATTTGAATAAATGTTTTTAAATTTATAAAATTAAAATATAATTTGAAAATTTGTTAAACTACTTTAATAAAATAAAATAATGATAATTTATAAATTTATATAATCAAAATCAATGAAGTTTTGTTAAGGTTTTAAAAATAGAGTTAAAATTTATTATTTTTTGAAAAAGCTCATAAGATATTTTGAAAATTTATAAATTTAGTTTTTAAATTTTTTATCAAATATTTCATAATTTTTGAATCTTGTATGAGATGTTTCCAGATATTTATAATTATATATATATACTCCTTAAAAAATATAAGATAATTATAGAATACATATGGTATCTAGAGGATATAGAAAGGGGGTGGGGTGGGGTGTGCGTGGTGCGTGAGAGAAGAAATGGAGACAGAGTTGAAGGGCAGCACGTTTTGATGGCACATTGAGCCACATGGCACAGCTGGTTGGTTTGAGGGCCTCGTCAGGGGTTTACCTAATTCAAATTTTCTTGCTGTCAGTCTAAGGGAAGATATTGAATAGTCGGTGCAGTAATTTGAGTTCATTTGCCCATTAATTAGACTTCACATGGGTTGCTGATGCCAAACCTACGATTAAACCCAAATTCTTTTTTTTTTTTTTCCTCCCCTTCAAATTTCACTATTAAAATTAAAACTTTAATTTATTGTGGATGGAGCAATTACATATATTATTATATTAAACTACAGATTAACAATGAATATAATAATTACCAATTACTAATTTATAATAATCAACCATCAACAATCATATTTTATAATAAACTTTGAACTTATTATTTTGGAGTCTTGAAATTTTAGTAAATAGCCAACTATTAATAAAAGTTGTTGCATTTAAGTTTTAATTACTAGACCAAAAGCATGCACGAATAATTGTGTTTTTTTCCATGATAATTAGATTCACGCTTAAAAATCTCGTTCCGAAAAATACACGTCGAAAAGTTAATGCATTATTAGGGGATTTATTTTAATAAAAAGGGTACCTCAAATAGTAAGGAAAGGAGTAATTTATAAGTTATTCTAAAATCTTTGATTCTTTTGTATGAAATAAAGTTAAGTATTGTTGATCAACATTAATATGAGAACTTCTATTCATAAATTATTGTAACTAATATACATATATATATTTTTTTGAGAGAACATTATAAATGATAGATTTTTATCCTTTTAACAAATTAATATTATCATATTCTCAAATCAAGTAAATTGAATTATATACTACACAAACCAATTCACACAAAGTGCACAAAAGAGCCATTCAGGCTCGAACTCAAGACCTCCCACATAATAAGAGAGACTAATGCCACCAGGCTACATGCCACTGGACACAAATATATTTGTTAATTATGAATATTTGGCATTTTAATAAATTGAATTAATAGTATTTAAGAAAAGTTTAGGGAGTGTTTGGTTATGTTTCCACAAAATAATTTTGTTTTTGGAAAAAATAAACAAACATACACTTATTTGTCCTTCAAAATACTAAAATAGATTTTTCTAGAATACTCTTTTCTATTCTTCATTATCCCCATTTTTTTTTTCATTTTTCAATATATATGTACATATATATATCATATATATTTTATTATTATTCTTATAATAAAAAATTACTCAATCTTACTTTCACTTGAAAAATCCAACAAAAAACATTGACTTAATTGCTAAAGTTAAAAACGTCTTCCAAAATATAAATAAACATACAAATACTTTCCAAAATAAAATTTTAACTATTTCCTAAAATATAATAAAAAATTCATTACATTCCCTAATGCAACTTTCATATTTTCCAATCCCACTTACAACATTCATTTCCCCAAAATAGATATCATAATCAAACATAAAATATAATCAAACATTACCTTAACAATTATGATTAGGTCGTTTACGTGGGCGTTTTGTGAATCAATCTATTGTGATGTGGACCGATTCAACTCCAATTAAAATTTCAACATTGGAAAATGACTCTTTGGATGGAACAGCCTGACTGCAGTTGTGGTCAACATACGGATCAGTTTTAATTGGTTTGTTCATCATAGCCCAATAATAAGAGGCCTACGATGATGCTTCGGCCGTTCTAAATTATGACTTCTTCTTAGTTGGTCAATTTACTTATTCTTATTCTTTTTCTTTTTAATTCAATAATATATAATTAAGTGAAATAGTATTATGAGAAAATAGGACATATCACTAAAACTCAACTTTTTATAGTGTTACGACAGCTAACAAGATAAGTTCATTGTTGGATGGTGCAAAGTAAATTATTAGAGGATATATAAATTTATATATAAGAGGTTTTGATATTACTGCAAATCTGGGGGCGTATGGGTAAAATTCGTCCTATTATTTAAAAAGTTTGCCAACTGAAAATTGAATGGAGTTGCATTTATTTCAAGAAATTAATTAACCCTATATTCTTAAATACTCTATATCTGAGTAATCTT
The DNA here is from genome assembly GCA_018894105.1 of Jacaranda mimosifolia. Lineage (NCBI taxonomy): Eukaryota > Viridiplantae > Streptophyta > Magnoliopsida > Lamiales > Bignoniaceae > Jacaranda > Jacaranda mimosifolia. The sequence goes on from CM032120.1 coordinate 5,574,229, forward strand.
ATACGTTTACTGAAAGAGATAATATACCCCCAATCCAGTAAAAGATTCACTAGCCAGGATTAGCCCCTTGCACGAAGTTATTTAAAACAATTAATACATAAAAATGCATATTTAATACTTATTTAATTTTTTAAAGCACAATACTTTCATATTTTTAGTTGGAATCTAAAAATATAACATCTTATATATAAAGTAATTCAATATTGGATGATTTATGCATCAAAATATCCAAATTGAGCCTAAAACATTCTTCCTCATTATTTAAAATAATCACTGTTGTTATATAACGATTGAGGGAGTAGTTTATTTAAAAGTGAATTACATAGCAAATTTTGAAAGGGTTTTATCAAATTTGAAAGATGAAAAGCAAAGAAACAAAAAAAAAAAAAAAAAAAAGAATTGGCTAATCTACCAAAGGATATATCACTTGATATATCAATTTATTGAATTATGAAATGTGATACATAAAAGGTGGAGGGGGGAAAAAAACAACAACTATGCAACATAAACAAAAGAATGAATCCGTGTCTTCGAATAATGAAACTAATTGTAATGAATCATATTTGAAAGATGTAAACATGGGGTAAATTATATTTTTGGTCTCATAAATTAGGCCTGTTTGAATTCTGATTCTATTCTTTATCGGTTTTGCATATTGCATTCAATAAGTGCATTTTTTTTTTTCAATTTAAGGACTCAAAAGGGCTATCGTCCAGAAATTAATGGAGCGGCTCATGTGCCACTCATGTGGCCGTTAAGTTGAGCCTTTTTTGTCCCATGAGTTAGGCCTTTTTGAATTTTTGGTCCCAACAAGAGCTCCAATAGATTTTTGCAGAAGAAGAAAAAAAAATGTTTGTAAGTGAAGGTGCCATTTGTTTTTGCGGCGCAACATCGCTATTGAAAACCTCATGAACATAAGAAAATCCAGATAGAAGGTGTCATGGTTGTGCTTTCATAAATAATAGGTGCGGTTTCTTTGCTTAGAAAGACCCTCAAATCTGTAAAAGAACAAGACAAGTGACTTGAGTGGCTTAGGATGTTGAATGCAATGAAGGAAAATTTCTTAAAACTTCAAAAAAGGCAAACTATGTTGCTATAATCTATTGGTGGATTCTTGGTTGATGATTTTTCACTTTGTTGGGACCAAAATCCAAACATATCTAACTTATGGGATAAAAAAACACCAATTTAATGGCAACATGAGTGACATGTGATTGACTTCATTAACTATTGAACAAAAAACCTCTTTGGTCCTCAAATTAAAAAGAAAAAGGCAATTATTGGATGCAATGTACTAAAGCATAAAGAATGGGACCAAAATCCAAATGGGTCTACCTAATGGGACCAAAATGCAATTTACCCTGTAAGCATGCATGAGTTTCACAGATATCTATATATATTAAAGAAGTTTGACAAGTTTGATTGTAAATCAATAAGTGTACCTTATGATCTTTATATCAAACTTAGGAAAAATTATGGTGATCTAGTTACTCAATTGAGTAAGTCTCAAGTTAAAGGAGCTTTGTTATACTTGTCAAACTCTACTAGATCGTATATTTCACAAGCTATTGGGGAAACTTAGTAGATACATTACTAATCTAGATACTAGCCATTAGATATTTGAAAGGCACTACGTATTATATTGGAATACATTGATCTGGGTATCCCACTCTAGTAGAAGGTTATAGTAATGCTAGTTGGGTTTCTATTTGACATAAAACTAAATTACATCAGTATGTGTTTACACTTGGTGGAGAAGTAGTGTCTTGAAGATCTTCCGAGCAAATGTGTATCTCTCGGTCATATCGGAAGCCAAAATGATAGCACTTGATACTGCTGGCTAGAATGCAGAATGACGTAAAATATTGTTGACAGACCTTCCTTTAGTAGAAAAGCCATTAATGTAGGTAATTTCTATTCATTGTATTTGTCAATCAACTACAGCTAAGTTTAAGCAAAAGAATTCTAATGAGCAGAAGAAGAGGCACCTATATTTGAGATAAAAAATGATAGGGTACTCATTGATAATAGAATTATTTCCTTAAATTATACTTGATCTGCAAAGAATATTGCAGATTCTTTAATGCAGGGCCTGCAAGAAGGCAAGTTCAAGAATTTGTAAAGAGGATAGGAATGAAGTCCATGAAATAGATCACTTACAATAACAACCTAACCTTACTTATAGAAAGATCACAATATGAAGGTTCAAGGGTGAGAAGCGGTTGTTTAGGTGATTGAACCACACTAACAATATCGTTATCCCATTCATAGAAGTGATCGAGTGTTGTGTTGCAATGATAAAGGTTGGACAAACTATTCTTAATAAGTTCATAACTAATGCTAGGGTGTTGAGTTGCAGAATATATTTGAAGAACTCACATATGTGAGTGGAGTTGTGAGCCTGCAACCTATAAGACTTGGATTTATCTTTATAGCTCTTGTGAAGCAAGATGCTAGTGCACAACTATTAATTGGTACTCGATAGAACTTGAAAATCCCAGATTATGTGTATAACTTGCTGAAATTGTAACAAAGAGTTTTAGTTCAAGACTTATAGTCACTATAAATTCTCCAAATGGAAGATTGCCATCATTAAATGAAAGTTCAAGTCCGCAAAAACATTTTCATTCATTGGATGGTAAAGATTCACCTTGTTGTCTTCTTTTTTCTTTTCTGAAACTAGAGAAAAGAAGTAAAACTTAAATGTTGTTTCCTAAAGTTAAACTTTTTCTTTTATGAAAGTATCTCTTACAAAAGGGAATGTCGCTTCCAATATGAGGCATGTGAAATTCAATAAATATACTTCTTTGTAGTAAAGTCCATTCTCTCTTAAGTAAAAGCTTGAATTAGATAACTTTGCTTTCACATACACTTTTACTGCATTCTTCAAAATTTTGCAAGTACTTTCAATACATTTTTATCAAATAAGCGGCTGTGGGAATATTCAAATTTGTGGAAATACTTGTTCGAGTCACATCAAGGATTTCTAAAGGCTCATTATAGTTTGGGAGTACATGTTGAATTATGTGTGCAGCTCGACAGAGGTGAACTTTGCTCTAAAGTGAACACAAATTGAAAGTTTACCTTGAATTTGGCTTTTTGTTGCTTCTTCATCTTAAAAATTTATGTTTAGTTTTGAATTTATATTTCCAATATAGGGGGAATTGATTGGGAAGTTCCATATCTCGGAGTCCATTACACTCATAGGATGAGCTATATATGTTGCCTTTTGTTTTGAGATTCACTGTTATATTTTGTTGTGAGTAGCTAATTTTTTATAATGTGGTTTCTACCCTTTAAGAACTACTAAATTTATTGATAGTGGCAGATCAATTGAGGCCATTAATGAATCAAAGGATGTTATTCTAGCTAAATAGTCTAATTCAATACACTAGAGCTACACATACTAAATAAAAAATGCTCAAATTTGTAATATACGAAGGCTAATTATGCCTTGACCACCTTTTCAGGTGTTATCTTAAATAGTGGGGGGAGAATGAACAACATCCCTAATTTTTATTGGATTAATGTTCATTATTAATTTTTTTTGTGATATTCCATTGCAACTCTTATAATTTTCTTACCTTCTTGTAACATTTTTATTCTAGTCTACACTATTTTCTTAAACTTCTATAATATTCATGAATTTAATTCACTTAAGTAAAATTTGATTGCCGGTTCTTATTTTTCATCTCCTTGTGTCTTCTAACTAGCAATTTTGCAAATTGCACTTTGTAATTATATAATTATAGAGGGCTGGAAACTTATTTTTTACATGGTAAAAATTTAATTACCAACTTCTAATTTTACATCTGCTCATGTCTAATGTGCAATCTTTACCCTCTTTCCAAGTTATAATTAGACACGATTAGAATGGGCATGATGGAAACTAAAGTTACCATTCTCTCTTACTAGTTCAAGTGACGTTTTACTTCAATAGTCCAATACAATAACCTAAAATTACATACTAAATAGAAAAAGCTCAAACTTGTGATCATAAATAAAGCTAAAGTTCCATTATTTCAAAATTAAACAGCTGAAACAACATAGGAAATTGTCAAATGAGATAATGTGTACGTTTGACTTTGTCCAAGTGTTATGTTAACTTATAACAAGGGAAGTTGCTTTGTGCCCTGAGCTGCCTTACTTTTATGTATTCAGAATTATTTATTGCTCATTCACTTGCTTGCCAACTTTTATTTTTTCACACCCAGGTTTTTGTTCTAGTCAATAGTTTCTGACAATTTTATGATTATGAATATAATTTTCACATAAATGAAATTTATATATCAACCTTCTATTTTATCTGTGTGTTTAACATGTGCAACTTACGTGCAACTTTGTTTTTTCCTGCAACTTATTAGAGAATTCATGTTTTGGATACTTAAAATGTGAAAAACGTACATAATATAAAGTCAACATTTTGAATTTTTCAAGTGTTATTTTAAATAATACGGAAAATTACCTAATAAGATCTCCTTATATGAATCATGGTAACGACTGCACTCAGACAATGACCATTCCATATCGCATCATTTTCTGAAGAAACAATTCTACTGACTTCCATTGTAAATTTTCATTCAGAATGACTTAATATAGAATAATACAATTTTACTTTCTTGCTTACTTGTATACTGTATAAAAACTCAACATTAACATGTGCTCAAATCATACAAATTGTGGTGTGTATTTCATGAAGCACAGATAAATTATATACCTAAAATCTGAGACAAACAAAATAAGAAAGGCCAACAGAAATTGTTCACTTCAACAAATTATTAGGCTACCATGAAAGAGTAAGCTAAAATTCCGATTGTCTCACAAAAATTTCTAGCTTGAATCCAGATCAACAAGTGAATTTGTATTTATCATAGAATTGATACCGAGGAGAGTGGCCAAATAATCCATCACAAGTTAAGCCTAATTACCTCTGTTAAATGATTGATTGGACACCATCAAATTATGTTTGAATTAGAATACTCTTTCTACAAAAGAAAACCAAGAAATATAATGCTATAATTTGGGTTCTAGATAATTATTTGGCTGACATAAATTACTTCCAAAGCACCATGCAATTAATCCATACCTTATCTTTGTCCCAACATTGACGGAACAATACCTGAAAGCATTATAAAATTAGCATGACAATTAAAATTCATGATAGACATTTACTCAAATTGTCTTAAAATAGCCATTCCAATGCTATAAAAATTGTTCAATTGCCACCAACTTTCCTTCACACATTGAAGCATATACACAGAGGCAGGGGAAATTACAATTTTAGTCCCTCATCTTTTGACACGCATCAGTTTGGTCCATTAAATATTTTGAATTTCAAAAAACATCCTAAGACTATAAAATTTCAGCACATTGAGTCTATTTTATTGCAATTTTGGTCCATTTTGCCGGAAAATTGCAAAAACTCGCCGGAAAATTGCACCCTCCGACCACGTGATTTGGGAATTTGTTGACACGTGTCTTTTGTCCTCCACATAATTGTGCTTGACTGGCGAAATTGCCACATCAACGCCACATCAGCACCCATTTGGGAAAAACATTAAAACCGTCACATTGCTGCTGCTGGGGCTCGAAATTGGGACCTCCACCATAAAGGAGAAGCAAGACAACCACTACACCACTGCTCGCCAATTGCTTGACTTGGTCCATTTGTTTTTTATATTTACAATAGAAAATGTATTTATAGATAAAAAAAATAATTATAGATTAAAAAAATATGTTTGCAGATTCAAAAAAATATAACATTTAAAACTCTACATCTCTCTTATATCCATTTGTGCCTCTCTCTTTCTATATTTGATTTTGTCTTTTTGGTTGGAACTTTTTGAACTTTTTTTAATTAATATAAAGTAAATAATGAAAATTAATTTTATAATTTATTTGAAATAAATTAATGAAGATAAAATTTTTATTTTTCAAAATTGTAGAAAAATAAAAAATTTTAATTTTTTAATTCATAATAACTAAACTCACAAAAATAAATTTTGTAATTTTTAATGAAAATTTGTAAATTTTTATAGGTAACAAAAAAATTAATTAGTGTACATTAGTTATAAAAAAATTACCGTTTATTAATTAAAATATAATTATTTAACTATTTCTTAATTATGATTTATGTACAAATAAAGCTTAGTTATTGATTTTTATAAAATAATATATTTAATTATTTATATTTACATATAATACTTAATTATTTATATTTACATATAATAAAATTTTATAGGTAACATTTTTATAGCTTAGTTTTTGTTACCTATAAAAATTTACAAATTTTCATTAAAAAATACAAAATTTATTTTCATGAGTTTAGTTATTATGAATTAAAAAATTAAAAAAAATTATTTTTCTACAATTTTGAAAAATAAAAATTTAATCTTCATTAATTTATTTCAAATAAATTATAAAATTAATTTTCATTATTTACTTTATATTAATTAAAAAAAGTTCAAAAAGTTCCAACCAAAAAGACAAAATCAAATATAGAAAGAGAGAGGCACAAATAAATATAAGAGAGATGTAGAGTTTTAAATGTTATATTTTTTTGAATCTGCAAATATATTTTTTTAATCTATAATTATTTTTTTTATCTATAAATACATTTGCTATTGTAAATATAAAAAACAAACGGACCAAGTCAAGCAATTGGTGGGTTGTGGTGTAGTGGTTGTCTTACTTCTCCTTTATGGTAGAGGTCCCAGTTTCGAGCTCCAGCAGCAATGTGAAGGTTTTAATGTTTTTCCCAAATGGGTGCTGATGTGGCACTTATGTGGCAATTTTCGCCAATCAAGCACGATTATGTGGAGAACAAAAGACACGTATCAATAAATTCCCAAATTTCCTATCACGTGGTCGGAGGGTGCAATTTTCCGGCGAGTTTTTGCAATTTTCCGGCGAAATGGACCAAAATTGCAATAAAATGGACTCAATGTGCTGAAATTTTATAATCTTAGGATGTTTTTTGAAATTCAAAATATTTAATGGACCAAACTGACACGTGTCAAAAGGTGAGGGACTAAAATTGTAATTTCCCCCACAAAGGCAAGACAAGATATAGTGATTTCATTGCTATTAGTGCCTTCTTAACCTTCATCAAGTCTTGCTTTCTATCCAAAAAAGTCACACCATCATATATGGAAATGAGAAAGATCGCATATGCCGCTGCATCCATGAGCGTTGTCGCAGCTACAAGTGCTCACATTGATGCTCCAGCACCTGCCCCAATTAGCGATGCCATTGTTGCCTTGCCTATTATGGGAACCTTTGTTGGGGCCACCATTTTGTCATTCTTTACCCTTTACATGCACTAAGTCAAAGAAAGTAATGGATAAACATATGTTGGTTATAGGACAGGAAAAATATTTATAAGGGCTCATTTACCCCCTTATGTTATTTTTACCATTTTTCATTTTTTCTCTGCAAATGGATTCAAGGATCAATAATTATTCATTATATACGAGTTCATCTTATTATTATTGATTCCAATGACACACACATATATATATATATATATATCATTCTAGTATAGTAGTATATAATTTGTTACCTTTATCTTAATTTTGGTAAAGGGAAAAATGAATTTTTCTTTCAAGAATCTGATATCAATCTAGAATTTACCCAAGTGTAGAAACTAGAACATATTCCTTTCAAGTGTTCATTAGCATTATTTTTTTGAAAATCTGCATATTTCCGTCCTCTCTATAAAATGTAACGTGTTCTTATCATTGCTACTTTTTTGATTAATAATCGTTGATACAATTGAATTGTTAGAATATGTTTGGAAGCAACAATTTTAATTATTCTTAAAATGTGTACGATTAACATAAAACTAATTGTTGATCCAAAAGCTAACTCTAATTAGAGAAGGTACTATAATATATGTGAACATCTTGCATGTATATTGGACTAGTAAGTTAGACAATTAATGGGAAAATTGTAATTTGAGTCCCTCAACTATTGTCTGTTTCGATTTCACTCCGTTTTGATATGGGGTTAGCATATTTAGTCCATTTTGCACAAAATTTTAGCACATTTAGTCCAATTTTTTGCAGATTTGATTCATCGGGTTGAAAAGTTTTCAATTGGGCCTGCACAATGCCTAGGCAGCTTTAATTGAGCTTAAAATTTGGGGGTCTCTTGCCACTTGTCATGCTAGTCCATGTCACCATATATAGCCAAGTCACTTTAAACCATTAATAAAAAATGCACTCAAGCTTATCCATTCAAAAAATAATTAAAAATATCATATATATATACATGTGTAAATATATTAACTTTTTGATCAATTGAGAAGTGACACATGTAAAATAATATATTAAATATTAATTTAAAATTTTCTATTTAAATTTTGGGATATATTAAATTTAATTCCAAAAGATAAATAGTTAATTTTATTTAATAATTTAGTATTTATTTTATATTCAAATCAAGCATTTGACATTTGCCAAAGATGGAGTGTCTGCATCTATGGACCAATCAAATCAAAGATATTTGATATTGATATTATCTTTTGATACTAAATAATATCAAATCAAATATATTTGGTATTATCTCTTGATATTTAATATTATTTTATCAAAGAGATAACCTTTGAAGGAGTTCAAGTCAATCTAAAAGTCTTCCATCAAGCACCTATATAAAGGGGTGATTCCAGTTCATTTGACACAATACAAATTCCAGCAGACGAGAGAAACTTTGAAGGAGTTCAGCAATTTTCTCAAGCAAATTCAAGGAGATCCATGACGTTCAAGGTGTTCTTCAAGGAATTCATATATTTTTGGCGTTTGATTCGAGATTAAGTTGCGAAGCCCTCGAATTGACATTATTTTTATTCAAGAAAATCCACGACGTTCGAGATGTTCTTCAAGGAATTCATATATTTTTTGCGTTTGATTCGAGATTAAGGTGCGAAGCCCTCGAATTAGCATTATTCTATTCAAATCAAATTTAAAGGAGATCTACGGCATTTAAGGCATTTTTCGCGGAGCTCATTAAATTTAATATTATATTTGGAATGGAAGAATCAGAGGATTAGATTAGAGATAGAATCCACAGTTGATTAATTGATTTTGATTTTAATTTATTTGTACAATTTTTCTTGTTTTGTGATTTTAATTATTGTAGACAAGAAAATTTGTTCTTACAAATTTTGGCACACCCAGTGGGACTATCTCTACCTCTCATCTCTTTCCTTCATCAAAGATTGAAGTATCATGGCCATCAACAAGACTGTTGCATTGAAGATGACTACCTCAAATTCCATAAATGCTAGAGTAAGAAGTGTTGGTGTCACTACAAGAACTATGTCTAAAAAGTTGCAATCATCTTCGGAGATAAATCATTCACTTGAAGTTGTGGAAAAGGCATTGCTACACGCTATTGATACTAATGAAGGTGGTGGAGACTCAAAGGAAGAATCAACAACATCCACTCCTCGCTCAACCTCAAGTTCCTCAAGCATAGCACCAGTGATGGTGACAAGTGCTACAACTTTGGAGGAACAAATTGCTAATTTGATGAAGATTATTGAAGGGCCAGCAAAGCATGTCGAAGAACAAGATTCTCAAATCTCCAAGTTGATGAATAAGGTGGAAAATGCTGAGACTAGTCGCGTGATGGAGAAACAAATAGAGGTTCAAGATAAAGTCGAAACATCCACAAAGAGGCAGCTAGTTGAAAATGAAAAGCCTAAAACAAAGGAACTGCAAGTTTCCACCGATGGACTAATTCCTATTGACCAGCTGAGGGAGTTTATCATGGGAACTATCAAAGAAAAATTTGAAGGAAGCTCTAAGTCATATATACTCAAAGGATTGACAACTTAAAGATGCTGAGTGGTTATCAGCCACCAAAGTTCCAGCAATTTGATGGCCAAGGCAATCCAAAGTAGCATGTGGCTCATTTCATTGAAACTTGCAACAATGCTGGGACATATGGAGATCATTTAGTTAAGCAGTTTGTTCGATCTTTGAAGGGTAATGCTTTTGATCGGTATAATGACTTAGAATCCGGCTCAATTGATAGTTGGGGACAATTGGAGCAAGAATTTCTCAATCATTTCTACAGTACCCGAAGGATAGTCAGTATGATTGAACTCACTAATTTTCGCCAGTGGAAAGAAGAGCCAGTTATTGATCACATTAATCACTGGAGAAATTTAAGCCTTAATTGCAAAGATAGATTGTCTGAGGCTTCAGCAATCGAGATGTGCATTCAAGGGATGCATTGGGCATTTTGATATATTCTTCAAGGAATTCAACCTAAAACATTTGAAGAATTGGCTACTCGAGCCCATGATATGGAGTTAAGCATGTTTGTTGGCCACCAATTCAAGAGCCTCGTAAGTTTAAGGAAAAACAAGAATTCAAGAAAGGGGGCAAATCTCTTGCTAAGGCATAGAGTAAAGAAGCTATGGCGGTGAATGCAACACCCATCAAGTTTCGTACAAAGACAGCAAGCACACAGGACGAAAGGAAGGATATCTCCCAAGAAAGAAGATGAAGAAAATTAACTTTAAAATAGATGCAGGCTAAGATATACCTATTCCTTGATTTAGATGTATCTGGAATATTCGATGATTTGCTAAATGCAAATCTGATTGAATTACTTGAAATGAAGTGACCTGAAGAAGCTGGGAAAATTGATGACCCAAAGTATTGCAAGTACTATTAGTTGGTGGGTCACCCAATTCATGACTGCTTTGTATTCAAATGCAATTGGCCCGATAAGGGAAAATCTCACTTGAGGAGGACACCGCTGCCTCAAATCATGCTACTATCAAAATTGAAAAGGATGTACTTGGTGATCATGATAGTGACATTACGTGCTACATGATAAGTGAAGAAAAGATTTCCTCTAGTGAAGCATGTTTATCTGATGAAGAAAATCATGATAAACTGAGGAGTGCATGTTGCAATGACTTTCACTGATGAAGATTTATTGCTTGGCTCCAAGCCCCACAATAGGCCACTGTTTGTAATTGGCTATTCTCGTGAGCAGAAAATAAATAGAATTTTGATTGATGGAGGCTCTGCAGTCACTATTTTGCCATTGCGTGTGATGAAGGATTTAGGAATCTCCACAGATGAATTGACAAACAGTTGCCTAATGATCCAAGGGTTCAATCAAGGGGGGCAAAGGGCTCTTGGAATAATAAAGGTAAAGTTATTGGTGGACGGTATGTTGTCAACGACATTATTTCATGTCATGGATGCCAAGACATCATACAATATGCTTTTAAGCCGACCTTAGTTAAATGAAAATGGTGTAGTTCCTTCTACTTGGCACCAATATTTCAAGCATTGTCGAGAAGGTGTGGTAAAGAAAGTTCTTGGAGATAGCAAACCTTTCACTGAAGCTGAATCACACTTAGCAGATGCCAAATACTACACCAAAAGTATGAAAACTGCAAAGGCTAAAGAATAAGAAGAATCCAAGCAACAAGATGATCTTGATGGAGGAAACAAAGTTAAAGACTTGACTTAGCATGCAGCGGCAAAGATCACATAAAGAGAGAGTCATCTCTGGTAGGATTTGAGTCATTGAAAGAATTGACATTTCCTTTGACCAATCTTGATGTGAAGAAGCCATCCCCTCTGCCGCTGAAAGGGTTTGTTCATGCAACTCAAGGAGTTGAGAAGGAACATAGAGAATCTCTGCGTCTTCAAAATGAGAATTGCTTTGATCCAAAAGCTTATAAGCTTCTTGTCAAAGCCGGATATAATTCACAAGAACGTTCCATTTTGGGAAAACTCCCTCTTGAGGCTTTTGGAAAGCAAACGTATGGATTTAATACTACTCAAAAGATGTTGAAAGAAAAAGGTCATGGTGTTCAAAGTTCTCGAACGGGACTTGGATTTGTCCCTCAAAATTCTATTCGTATTGCGATTAGGAGAGCCAGTAGTAATCATATAGTTGGAGGGGAATTTTTCTCAACAAATGATATTTTTGATGAAAATGGGAAGAAAGTCCCGCGAATCTCAATTTTTGATAGACTTGGAAAGTGGTGGCATAAAAGAACCTATAATTGGAGATTGAATTCATCCAAAATGCGAAAGTATTTGAAATGGGTTAGCGAGCCAAAAAAGCTAAGGAGTTCAATTTCTTCACTCATGAAGCGGTGCTCTATTTTGAATATATCTTGTGATAGAACCTTGAAGGTGAAACTGGAAACCATTATCTTCACATGAACTCAAATGGACGAAGAAGACGATAGAGAAAGTGTGGCCTCTTCATATCATATTGTTGATAATACTAGTCTGCCAACTCATCAAAATGCTATAGATCGTCTTTTCAAGCAAATCTCAGGCTTGTTTGCAGCAGTTACATAAGTGAGAAAGATGGCATCATGAAGATGGTCCATATAAGAAGAAAGGGTGGACAAACAAGGGCATGTGTGAAATTCAATAAGATTGAGCCCGTGGAAGAGGATATATTGCGCCAGCATACCATATTACTTTGAGTGAAACATTGTTGATTGAAGAAGAAGATCCTAAAACTGCTCCTCCTGAGTTTGAAGAAGGTGTTATGGCCACTATAGATGAATTAAAAGAGATTAATTTGGGTTATGCCAATAATCCTCGGCCTATCTACATTAGTGCTTTGTTGACTGTTGAAGAAGAAGAAGTATATGTTGAGTTATTATATGAATTCAAAGATGTGTTTGCATGGTCTTACAAAGAGATGCCTGGGTTGGATCCAAAGGTGGCAGTCCATTATCTATCAGTGAAGAAAGGGACTCATCCAGTCAAACAAGCTCAACGTCGATTTCACTCTGAATTGGTTCCTTTGATTGAAGCTGAAGTAAATAAGCTTATTGAGGTTGGGTTCATTCGAGAAGTCAAGTATCCAACATGGATCTCTAGTATTGTCCCAGTAAGAAAGAAAAATGGCTAGATTCGAGTTTGTGTTGACTTTAGGGACTTGAATAGTGCTTGTCCTAAGGATGATTTTCTATTTCCCATTGCCGAACTCATGATTGATGCCACCATAGGGCATGAAGTACTATCATTTATGGATGGATCATCTGGGTACAATCAAATACGTATGTCACCAAAAGATGAGGAGTTGACAGCATTTCGTACTCCTGAGGGTATATACAGCTATAAAGTGATGCCGTTTGGGTTGAAGAATGCTGGTGCCATATATCAAAGAGCTATGCATAAGATATTTGATGATATGCTCCACATAAACATTGAATGTTATGATGATGACGTGGTTGTCAAGTCCAAAAGGCGAGAAGATCATCTCCAAGATTTGAGGTAAGTTTTTGAGTGCTTAAGAAAATATCAACTCAAAATAAACCCATTAAAGTGTGCATTTAGTGTTACATCGGAGAAGTTTCTGGGATTCATTGTTCGTCATCGAGGCATAGAAATTGAGTAAGCAAAAATTGATGCAATTTTGAAAATGCTAGAACCTTAAGACATCCATGAACTCAAAAGTTTGCAAGGAAAATTAGCTTATCTTCGGAGATTCATATCAAATTTAGCTGGTAGATGTCAACCATTCAATCGTCTAATGAAGAAAGGCATTCCATTTGAATGGGATGAAGCTTATAGCAATGCTTTTAAGAGTATAAAAGCTTATCTGATGAGGCCTCCTATGTTGGTCGCACTAGTACCTGGACGCTCACTGATCCTTTATATCGCTGCTCAAGAATGTTCCGTTGGAGCTTTACTAGCACAAGGGAATGATGAAGGAAAGGAAAATGCCTTGTACTACTTGAGCAGGATGATGATACCAAATAAGGTGAAATACTCGCCAATTGAGAAAATATGTTTGACTCTAATTTTGCAATCCAAAAGTTGAAGCATTACTTTCAGGCACATACTGTCTGTCTTGTCTCAAAAGCCAATCCACTAAAATATGTCATGTCAAAACCTGTCCTCTCTGATAGACTCGCAAGATGGTACCTTCAGTTGCAATAGTTTGAGATTATCTATGTTCCGCAGAAGGCAGCAAAAGGGCAAGTTTTGGCTGACTTCTTGGCTGATCATCCCATCCCTGCTGAATGGGAGTTATCTGATGACCTACCAAATGAAGATGTCTTGGTAGTTGAAATTACACCTCCTTGGAGGATGTACTTTGATGGAGCATCCCACAGAGAAGGAGCTGGTGCTGGAGTAATATTCATCACATTTGATGATGAAGTATTACCGTGTTCCTTCACTTTAATTGAAAATTGTTCCAATAATTTTGCTGAATATCAAGACGTCTTTCTTGGGTTGAAGATGACGGTTGACATAAAACAGTTGCTCCTAATTCTAAGTTGGTGGTCAACCAGTTGCTTGGATAATGTGAAGTCAAGAAGCCTGAGTTACTCCCATACTTTAATTACGCAAAATGATTCATTGGATAGCTTGGGGATGTAAAAATTGAACATGTGCCAAGAAATGAAAATAAGCAAGCTGATGCGTTAGTTAAATTGGCCTCTTCACTTGCCACACATGAAAATGAAGTGCGTATTCTAATATGTAGAAGTTGGGTTGTGCCGCCAATTTTTGAGGATGAGGATTATGAAGAAAATGATAGTCATGTCGTTCAAGTGTTTGAGATAAAGAAGGAAGATTGGCGCCAACTAATCATGGATTATTTGAAGTATGAGAATTTACCTGATATCCGACGTCGCGTGGCTTGTTTCATCTATTATAAAGGTATGCTTTTTAGGTGGTCATTTGATGGAGTCTTCTTGCGATGTTTAGGTGATGATGAAGCTATCTAAGCCATTGAAGAAGCGCATTCTGGAGTTTGTGGCGCCCACCAGTCAGGTCCAAAATTATATTTTCGAATAAAAAGAATGGGCTACTACTGGCCAACAATGGTAAAAGATTGCATGGATTATGCTCAAAGATGTCAAGCTTGCCAATTTCATGCAAATTTCATTCACCAACCACCCGAGCCATTGCATTCGACTGTTGCTTCATGGCCATTTGATGCTTGGGGGTCAGATGTGGTTGGACCTATGACAAAGTCTTCTACTGGGCACTTGTATATATTGGCTGCAATAAACTATTTCTCTAAGTGGGCTGAAGCAATATCACTCAAAGAAGTAAAGAAGGAAAATGTTGCTGAATTTATCCGCATTAACATTATATATCGCTATGGGGTTCTTCGATACATAATCACTGATAATGGAAAGCCCTTTAGTAATAGTCTGATAGATAAACTTTGTCAGAAATTCAATTTTAAGCAGAGAAAATCTTTCATGTATTATGCCGCGGCTAATGGTCTTGCTGAGGCATTTAATAAAACTTTGTGTAATTTGTTGAAGAAAGTAGTCTCAAAGTCGAAGAGAGATTGGCACGAAAGGATCGAAGAAGCTTTATGGGCATATCGAACTACTCATAGAACACTTACATAAGCAACTTCGTATTCATTGGTTTATGGTGTTGAAGCTGTTTTACCTCTTGAGCAGCAAATTTCATTATTAAGGATAGCCATACAAGAAGGATTGACTGAGGAAGAAAATGCACGCTTACGTCTTGAAGAAATGGAGGCCCTTGATGAGAAAAGGTTGACAGCACAACAAAGACTTGAGTGTTATCAAGGCCGGCTCTCAAGGGCATTTAACAAGAAGATGCGATCACGATCTTTTCAAGTTGGAGATTTGGTGCTCTCTGCGAGAAGGCCCCATCATCAGGACTCATCGAACTGGGAATAAGTTCACATCAAAATGGGATGGTCCTTATGTTGTCAAAGAAGTCTATACAAATGGTGCATATAAGTTGGTTGCTGAAGATGGATTAAGAATTGACTTATAAATGGGAAGTTCTTGAAGCACTATTATGCATAAAGTTGGGAGATTGCTCTTTGAAGCACGAGTCTAAACTGCATGTTACTCCTAACTCACATGAGTATAAACTGTGAACGATACCCACCAAAGGTAGTGCATGTAGATAAACTGCTAACTTACTCCACCACAGGTAGTGCATGTGGATAAACTGCTAACTTACTTCACCAAAGGTAGTGCATGTGGATAAAATGCTAACTTATCCTACTAAAGGTATTTTGTGTGGTTAAAATATCAAATACCCCACCTAGTCCAGGTGGTTAATAAATGGATACTCCTGGCCCGCATAAGTATAAACTGTGAATGACGCCCCCCCTAAAATGTTGATTTCTTTGAACTACGTTATGACTTGATCCCTTTATTGGGTACGTAGGTAGCTTAGATATTCTCTAAGTTCAGTCATGCGTTTATTTTAAATATATTTTTCCTTGGTTTCATAAAAAAAAAGGGCAGTCTAATTATTTTAATTAGTTAAAAAAGAAGAAGTAGTTTTTATTAAGTTTGAGTTTTTAGTTTGTTGAAAAAAAAAGGAAGTTTAATTTTTTTTTTTAATTAAGTTTGAGTTTTTAGTTTGTTAAACTTTCTTTAAAAAATAAAAAAATAAAAGTAGTTTAGTATTTTTTTATTAAGTTTGAGTTTTTTTTAACAGTTTAATTGTTTTTATTAAGTTTGAGTTTTTAGTTTATTAAGTTTTCTTAAGCTTTCTAAAAAAAAAATAGTTTAGTTCTTTTTTATTAAGTTTGAGTTTTTAGTAGTTTAATTGTTTTTATTAAGTTTGTGTTTTTAGTTTATTAAGTTTTCTTAAGCTTTCTAAAAAAAAAAATAGTTTAGTTCTTTTTTATTAAGTTTGAGTTTTTAGTAGTTTAATTGTTTTTATTAAGTTTGTGTTTTTAGTTTATTAAGTTTTCTTAAAATAAAAAAGTAGTTTAGTTGTTTTTATTAAGTTTGAGTTTTTAGTTTGTTATATTTAAAAAAAAAAATTAAAAGATTGCAAGATAGAAAAGAAAAAAAATTTCTATTATGTAATCTCAAAAAAAATAAATAAATGCAACATAGTTCATTAAAAAGAAGAGGGGGGGGGGCAGCAAAAAGTTCTAAACAAATTTCAAGCAAAAGAAATCAAGTTCTTCAATTCTTCTTTGACAGCCTCCAAGTTTTTCATTGAAGTTTGCAAATTCTCAACCACTTTATTACTCAATGGAGGAGTACCCATGATAACAACAATTTCCTCTTCAATCTCATGAATTTCAGCTTGAACACTTTAAAGAAGTTGTTGTTGGTGTTTCAGTTATGAAGTTAAGTTCTTCTTGCATTCCTTCAAATTATCAAGCTCTTTCCCAACACATTTCAGCTCTTCTTGGGTGGATTTAATTTGGTTTATTTCTTTGCTTTCTCTAATTTGAGAGTTATGGAGATGATTTTTGGCCTCATCTAATTGTTGTGCAAGAATTTCATTGGAGGCTTTCTCAAAAGATGCTGACTTTGCTTCATCATAAGCAAGGGCCTTATCAAACAATACTTGCAATAATTCTTCCACATTGGAGATGCCAAATTTGCTGAAGCCCCTCATTGATTCAAGCACAAATTGAACACAATTTTAATAGATGAGAGGGAATCAAGTGGAGTATTTGCTATTCTCTTGCGAAGGCGATCCCACAACGTTTGAAGGTACTCTTTTTGATGATTAAATACAAATTTCTCACCTTCAAATACTGAGACTGGAGCACAAGGAGATGGTTGTTTAGCTTTCATACTGTGAAGTAGCTCATTTTGCATGGTTGTGTCAATTGGAACGCTCATGGCCAACAAGTTAGGTCCCATGATTGATCCTCGACTACTTTAGGATGTCACATCTTCATCAACATTAATGATTCCATTTTCCAACTGAAATGTTGCATGATTTGAGTTAGCAAATGACCAAAATGGGGCTTATTTAAAGAAGAAAAAGAAGATGAAGAAAAGAAAATAACCTCTTTGGCATAGTTCTTAGTTGGTGAAGGATCACTTGGCTTTGGAGATTTAGGACCCTTTTTAAGCCTTTTCCAATGATGATTTGCATTACTACTGCTGCTCGTTTATGAAGGATAATGATTCCTTTTCTTTTCTTTTGGAGGCTCGATGTCTTCTAGGTTTGGAGGGTTTTGAATAGCTTTAACAAGTGGTCTATCCCCTTCATCAGCATCCTTATCCCTCAGGGAAATTTCGATTGGACTCAAGTTGATTAATCTTACAAAATTTTCCTCAAAGTAATCTCCATAAATTTTAGTCTACCACTTTTTGTGAGCATCCGAAGAGATTTTTTTTGCATTTGGAGGCACACAAGGAAACCATGCTGTAGACATAGAATTATGCAAAGTGCATAAGCGCCAATAGTAAAGTCCTTAATCCAAATGGGCCGTGCGAATGTCATGAGCGAGAATCCCAGGAACTTCTTGATGATATCCAAATTGACGACTGAAGCGATGAG